>CAMRHE010000610.1:97500-100000 GCA_947044405.1 Leptodactylus fallax | reverse complement strand
ATATAGATAGTATATATATATATATATATGTGACCCCTCTTCATCTATTATTACTATATGTGAGGTGGGATATATATAGTATATATAGATATATGTGACCCCTCTTCATCTATTATTACTACATGTGCAGGGGGAGGTATATAGATAGTTTTTATATATATAGATATATGTGACCCCTCTTCATCTATTATTACTACATGTGCAGGGGGAGGTATAGTGTATATATATATTATATTATATATATATATATATATATATATATGTGACCCCTCTTCATCTATTATTACTACATGTGCAGGGGGAGGTATATAGATAGTATATATAGATATATGTAGACCCCTCTTCATCTATTATTACTATTGCAGGGGGAGGTATATAGATAGTATATATATATATATATGTGACCCCTCTTCATCTATTATTACTATGTGCAGGGGGGGGTATATAGATAGTGTATATATATATAGATATATGTGACCCCTCTTCATCTATTATTACTACATGTGCAGGGTGAGGTATATAGATAGTATATATAGATATATATATGTGACCCCTCTTCATCTATTATTACTACATGTGCAGGGGGGGGTGTATAGATAGTTTTTTATATATATATATATATAGATATATGTGACCTCTTCATCTATTATTACTACATGTGCAGGGGGAGGTATATAGATAGTATATATAGATATATATATGTGACCCCTCTTCATCTATTATTACTACATGTGCAGGGGGAGGTATATAGATAGTATATATAGATATATATGTGACCCCTCTTCATCTATTATTACTACATGTGCAGGGTGAGGTATATAGATAGTATATATATATATATATATATATGTGACCCCTCTTCATCTATTATTACTACATGTGCAGGGTGAGGTATATAGATAGTATATATAGATATATATATATGTGACCCCTCTTCATCTATTATTACTACATGTGCAGGGGGAGGTATATAGATAGTATATATAGATATATAGTGACCCCTCTTCATCTATTATTACTACATGTGCAGGGTGAGGTATATAGATAGTATATATAGATATATATGTGACCCCTCTTCATCTATTATTACTACATGTGCAGGGTGAGGTATATAGATAGTATATATATATATATATATATATATATATATATATATATTTTGACCCCTCTTCATCTATTATTACTACATGTGCAGGGGGAGGTATATAGATAGTATATATAGATATATGTGAGGCCCCTCTTCATCTATTATTACTACATGTGCAGGGGGGGGGGTATAGATAGTATATATAAATAGTATATATAGATATATGTGACCCCTCTTCATCTATTATTACTACATGTGCAGGGTGAGGTATATAGATAGTATATATAGATATATGTATATCTATTTATACTACATGTGCAGGGTGAGGTATATAGATAGTATATATAGATATATATATGTGACCCCTCTTCATCTATTATTACTACATGTGCAGGGGGAGGTATATAGATAGTTATATATAGATATATGTGACCCCTCTTCATCTATTATTACTACATGTGCAGGGGGAGGTATATAGATAGTATATATAGATATATATATGTGACCCCTCTTCATCTATTATTACTACATGTGCAGGGGGAGGTATATAGATAGTATATATAGATATATATATATATATATATATATGACCCCTCTTCATCTATTATTACTACATGTGCAGGGGGAGGTATATAGATAGTATATATAGATATATGTACCCTATATATCTATTATACTACATGTGCAGGGGGAGGTATATAGATAGTATATATATATATATATATTTGTGACCCCTCTTCATCTATTATTACTACATGTGCAGGGGGAGGTATATAGATAGTATATATAGATATATGTGACCCCTCTTCATCTATTATTACTACATGTGCAGGGGGAGGTATATAGATAGTATATATAGATATATAAAGTGACCCCTCTTCATCTATTATTACTACATGTGCAGGGGGAGGTATATAGATAGTATATATAGATATATAGTGACCCCTCTTCATCTATTATTACTACATGTGCAGGGGGAGGTATATAGATAGTATATATATATATATATAGTGACCCCTCTTCATCTATTATTACTACATGTGCAGGGGGAGGTATATAGATAGTATATATAGATATATATGTGACCCCTCTTCATCTATTATTACTACATGTGCAGGGGGAGGTATATAGATAGTATATATAGATATATGTGACCCCTCTTCATCTATTATTACTACATGTGCAGGGGGAGGTATATAGATAGTATATATATATATATATATGTGACCCCTCTTCATCTATTATTACTACATGTGCAGGGGGAGGTATATAGATAGTATATATAAGATAGATATATGTGACCCCTCTTCATCTATTATTACTACATTGTGCAGGGTGAGGTATATAGATAGTATATATAGATATATGTGACCCCTCTTCATCTATTATTACTACATGTGCAGGGGGAGGTAT
>CAMRHE010000610.1:90000-92500 GCA_947044405.1 Leptodactylus fallax | reverse complement strand
TATAGATAGTATATATATATATATATGTGACCCCTCTTCATCTATTATTACTACATGTGCAGGGGGAGGTATATAGATAGTATATATAGATATATATATGTGACCCCTCTTCATCTATTATTACTACATGTGCAGGGGGAGGTATATAGATAGTATATATAGATATATGTGACCCCTCTTCATCTATTATTACTACATGTGCAGGGTGAGGTATATAGATAGTATATATAGATATATATATAAAAGTGACCCCTCTTCATCTATTATTACTACATGTGCAGGGGGAGGTATATAGATAGTATATATATATATATTATGGAATGAAGATAAAGATATATGTGACCCCTCTTCATCTATTATTACTACATGTGCAGGGGGAGGTATATAGATAGTATATATAGATATATATATTGAGCCCCTCTTCATCTATTATTACTACATTGTGCAGGGGGAGGTATATAGATAGTATATATAGATATATGTGACCCCTCTTCATCTATTATTACTACATGTGCAGGGGGAGGTATATAGATAGTATATATATAGATATATGTGACCCCTCTTCATCTATTATTACTACATGTGCAGGGTGAGGTATATAGATAGTATATATAGATATATATAGTGACCCCTCTTCATCTATTATTACTACATGTGCAGGGGGAGGTATATAGATAGTATATATAGATATATATATAGTGACCCCTCTTCATCTATTATTACTACATGTGCAGGGGGAGGTATATAGATAGATATATATATATATATATGTGACCCCTCTTCATCTATTATTACTAGTTATGGTTTTGTATTGCTCTTTTTTCATGTGCAGGGGGAGGTATATAATAGATAGTATATATAGATATATGTGACCCCTCTTCATCTATTATTACTACATGTGCAGGGTGAGGTATATAGATAGTATATATATATATATATATAATGATATATGTGACCCCTCTTCATCTATTATTACTACATGTGCAGGGTGAGGTATATAGATAGTATATATAGATATATGTGACCCCTCTTCATCTATTATTACTACATGTGCAGGGGGAGGTATATAGATAGTATATATATATATATATATATAAAAAAAGTGACCCCTCTTCATCTATTATTACTACATGTGCAGGGGGAGGTATATAGATAGTATATATAGATATATGTGACCCCTCTTCATCTATTATTACTACATGTGCAGGGGGAGGTATATAGATAGTATATATATAATATGTGCCCCCATTATTATAAGCAGGGGGGGGTAGTTAATAGATATATGTGACCCCTCTTCATCTATTATTACTACATGTGCAGGGGGAGGTATATAGATAGTATATATAGATATATATAGGTGACCCCTCTTCATCTATTATTACTACATGTGCAGGGGGAGGTATATAGATAGTATATATAGATATATATATGTGACCCCTCTTCATCTATTATTACTACATGTGCAGGGTGAGGTATATAGATAGTATATATAGATATATAGTGACCCCTCTTCATCTATTATTACTACATGTGCAGGGGGAGGTATATAGATAGTATATATAGATATATATATATGTGACCCCTCTTCATCTATTATTACTACATGTGCAGGGGGAGGTATATAGATAGTATATATAGATATATATGTGACCCCTCTTCATCTATTATTACTACATGTGCAGGGGGAGGTATATAGATAGTATATATATATATATATGTGACCCCTCTTCATCTATTATTACTACATGTGCAGGGGGAGGTATATAGATAGTATATATAGATATATATATAAGACCCCTCTTCATCTATTATTACTACATGTGCAGGGGGAGGTATATAGATAGTATATATAGATATATATAAGTGACCCCTCTTCATCTATTATTACTACATGTGCAGGGGGAGGTATATAGATAGTATATATAGATATATATATGTGACCCCTCTTCATCTATTATTACTACATGTGCAGGGGGAGGTATATAGATAGTATATATAGATATATGTTGGACCCCTCTTCATCTATTATTACTATTGTGAGGGGAGTATATAGATAGTATATATAGGTATATATAGTATATATATATATATATGTGACCCCTCTTCATCTATTATTACTACATGTGCAGGGGGAGGTATATAGATAGTATATATAGATATATATATTTATTATTACTGTGAGGGGGAGGTATTAGTATATATAGATATATGTGACCCCTCTTCATCTATTATTACTACATTGTGCAGGGGGAGGTATATAGATAGTATATATAGATATATATATTTTATTTGGAAGTTATATATATATATATATATGTGACCCCTCTTCATCTATTATTACTACATGTGCAGGGTGAGGTATATAGATAGTATATATATATATATATATGTGACCCCTCTTCATCTATTATTACTACATGTGCAGGGTGAGGTATATAGATAGGTATATATAGATATATGTGACCCCTCTTCATCTATTATTACTACATGTGCAGGGGGA
>CAMRHE010000610.1:0-85000 GCA_947044405.1 Leptodactylus fallax | reverse complement strand
AGATATATATATATATATATGTGACCCCTCTTCATCTATTATTACTACATGTGCAGGGGGAGGTGTATATATATATTAGTTATATATATATATATATATGTGACCCCTCTTCATCTATTATTACTACATGTGCAGGGTGAGGTATATAGATAGTATATATAGATATATGTGACCCCTCTTCATCTATTATTACTACATGTGCAGGGTGAGGTATATAGATAGTATATATAGATATATATATGTGACCCCTCTTCATCTATTATTACTACATGTGCAGGGTGAGGTATATAGATAGTATATATAGATATATATATGTTGACCCCTCTTCATCTATTATTACTACATGTGCAGGGTGAGGTATATAGATAGTATATATAGATATATGTGACCCCTCTTCATCTATTATTACTACATGTGCAGGGGGGGGGATATAGATAGGTATATATATATAGATATATGTGACCCCTCTTCATCTATTATTACTACATGTGCAGGGGGAGGTATATAGATAGTATATATATATATATATAGTGACCCCTCTTCATCTATTATTACTACATGTGCAGGGTGAGGTATATAGATAGTATATATATATATATATATATTAAAGACCCCTCTTCATCTATTATTACTACATGTGCAGGGGGAGGTATATAGATAGTATATATAGATATATGTGACCCCTCTTCATCTATTATTACTACATGTGCAGGGTGAGGTATATAGATAGTATATATAGATATATGTGACCCCTCTTCATCTATTATTACTACATGTGCAGGGTGAGGTATATAGATAGTATATATATATATATATGTGACCCCTCTTCATCTATTATTACTACATGTGCAGGGTGAGGTATATAGATGGGTATATATATATATATATATGTGACCCCCCCCTCTTCATCTATTATTACTACATGTGCAGGGTGAGGTATATAGATAGTATATATAGATATATGTGACCCCTCTTCATCTATTATTACTACATGTGCAGGGTGAGGTATATAGATAGTATATATATATATATATATATGTGACCCCTCTTCATCTATTATTACTACATGTGCAGGGTGAGGTATATAGATAGTATATATAGATATATATATGTGACCCCTCTCCATCTATTATTACTACATGTGCAGGGGGAGGTATATAGATAGTATATATAGATATATGTGACCCCTCTTCATCTATTATTACTACATGTGCAGGGTGAGGTATATAGATAGTATATATAGATATATATGTGACCCCTCTTCATCTATTATTACTACATGTGCAGGGTGAGGTATATAGATAGTATATATAGATATATAGTGACCCCTCTTCATCTATTATTACTACATGTGCAGGGTGAGGTATATAGATAGTATATATATATATATATATATATATATTATTGTGACCCCTCTTCATCTATTATTACTACATTGTGCAGGGTGAGGTATATAGATAGTATATATAGATATATGTGACCCCTCTTCATCTATTATTACTACATGTGCAGGGGGAGGTATATAGATAGTATATATATAGATATATGGATATATGTGACCCCTCTTCATCTATTATTACTACATATGTGCAGGGTGAGGTATATAGATAGTATATATATATATATATATGTGACCCCTCTTCATCTATTATTACTACATGTGCAGGGGGAGGTATATAGATAGTATATATATAGATATATGTGACCCCTCTTCATCTATTATTACTACATGTGCAGGGTGAGGTATATAGATAGTATATATAGATATATGTGACCCCTCTTCATCTATTATTACTACATGTGCAGGGTGAGGTATATAGATAGTATATATAGATATATGTGACCCCTCTTCATCTATTATTACTACATGTGCAGGGTGAGGTATATAGATAGTATATATAGATATATATATGTGTACCCCTCTTCATCTATTATTACTACATGTGCAGGGTGAGGTATATAGATAGTATATATAGATATATGTGACCCCTCTTCATCTATTATTACTACATGTGCAGGGGGAGGTATATAGATAGTATATATATATATATGTATGTATAGTGACCCCTCTTCATCTATTATTACTACATGTGCAGGGGGAGGTATATAGATAGTATATATATAGATATATGTGACCCCTCTTCATCTATTATTACTACATGTGCAGGGTGAGGTATATAGATAGTATATATATATATATATATATATATATATATATATGTGACCCCTCTTCATCTATTATTACTACATGTGCAGGGGGAGGTATATAGATAGTATATATAGATATATGTGACCCCTCTTCATCTATTATTACTACATGTGCAGGGTGAGGTATATAGATAGTATATATAGATATATATAGTGACCCCTCTTCATCTATTATTACTACATGTGCAGGGTGAGGTATATAGATAGTATATATAGATATATGTGACCCCTCTTCATCTATTATTACTACATGTGCAGGGTGAGGTATATAGATAGTATATATAGATATATGTGACCCCTCTTCATCTATTATTACTACATGTGCAGGGTGAGGTATATAGATAGTATATATAGATATATAGTGACCCCTCTTCATCTATTATTACTACATGTGCAGGGTGAGGTATATAGATGGTATATATAGATATATATATGTGACCCCTCTTCATCTATTATTACTACATGTGCAGGGGGAGGTATATAGATAGTATATATATATATATATGTGACCCCTCTTCATCTATTATTACTACATGTGCAGGGTGAGGTATATAGATAGTATATATATATATATATGTGACCCCTCTTCATCTATTATTACTACATGTGCAGGGTGAGGTATATAGATAGTATATATAGATATATATGTGACCCCTCTTCATCTATTATTACTACATGTGCAGGGTGAGGTATATAGATAGTATATATATAGATATATGTGACCCCTCTTCATCTATTATTACTACATGTGCAGGGTGAGGTATATAGATAGTATATATAGATATATGTGACCCCTCTTCATCTATTATTACTACATGTGCAGGGGGAGGTATATAGATAGTATATATATATATATATATGTGACCCCTCTTCATCTATTATTACTACATGTGCAGGGGGAGGTATATAGATAGTATATATATAGATATATGTGACCCCTCTTCATCTATTATTACTACATGTGCAGGGTGAGGTATATAGATAGTATATATAGATATATAAGTGACCCCTCTTCATCTATTATTACTACATGTGCAGGGTGAGGTATATAGATAGTATATATATAGATATATGTGACCCCTCTTCATCTATTATTACTACATGTGCAGGGTGAGGTATATAGATAGTATATATAGATATATGTGACCCCTCTTCATCTATTATTACTACATGTGCAGGGGGAGGTATATAGATAGTATATATATATATATGTATGTGACCCCTCTTCATCTATTATTACTACATGTGCAGGGGGAGGTATATAGATAGTATATATATAGATATATGTGACCCCTCTTCATTTATTATTACTATATATGTGATTTGTGTAAATATCTGCCTGAATAGGAGTTTTAGGTACCAATTTGTTTTAACCCCTTCCTGACCTCTGCCATAAAAGTACAGCAGATGTCGGATATATAAATATGGCGGCCGCCGGGTCTCTGCTGTATTATAGAATATACATAAATATGACAGTGAGACACACACACACACACATGAGGTATCTCTGTGTCCCAAAACACTCGCACTACAAACTTATACAAATATTTCCCCCGTACCAAGAACGCCATAGCAGGAAAAAAAAATCTAAAGTGTCACTCCGCTGTTTTTCGCTGTTTCACCTGTGATAAAAATTTTAATAGAAAGTGATGAAAGCGACAGACATTCCCCACAATGGTAGAACTAAAAAGTACACCTGACCCCGCAAGAAGAGCTGCCCTATACACCCCGTACACAGAAGTATAAAAGCTACGGGGGGCAGAATACGGAGACTTTTAGAAAACAAATGTTTTTTTGCAAAGTTTTAGATTTTTGTTAAGGGGTTAAAATGAAAATAAAACTATATAAATTTGGTATCCCCAGAATCATACCAAAACACAATACAGGGGGGGCTCATGGGATATGGGGGGGGAACACAACATACAGGGAGACATATAGGTGACTTGTCATATTGGCTGCAGAGTGAACACCATAAAAACAAAGCCCACTGGTGTCAGTGTGATACCCTCATCTGTCTCCTATTAGTATATACTGTGCAGAGTATACAGCTGATATGGCTCGTCCTCCTGGTCATATACAGGCCATCACCATGCTGACCCTGATATTCAGTGTACGATGTCTAGGTCACAAGTCACATTTCCTAGATCTAAGTCTGGATTTCAGATATAATAGACAGAAATCTAATACACGTCGTTGGTCTCCATGACCAATTCATTAGGTTGTTTACCTGAAAGTTCCGGAAATGAGAGCTAATTCTCCCAGCTCTGCACACGAGTGGTGTAAGTTCAGGCAGAAGGTCTGCTGGTCCCTGGAAGCCCTCCACCATCATTCCTAATGGGAGCTTCTCCTCTACCAACAACAGTTGTAGTCTCTGCTACCTCAATTCCAATGGCCACAGTGGGCTCACTAATACCATCTGTGATATTATTAGGGCATCCACCCTCTAAGTCTCTGCTGACCATGTTTCTGCCACATATCTCCCACTGTCTGAGCCATGTAAAAAGGTCTGTGTCTCCGGGCCTGAATTTGACAGATTTGCTGGAAGAACTGGGTCTTCAGAGCAACCATCACAGACGCTGGCTCCTGCCTGGAGATTGTATCTGCAGCCTCGTTCATGTTTCCTGGGACATATTGGGTTCTCTTATCCAACTTCCAGTTCAGTGCTTAATTCCAGAACTCCAGCGGTTCCTCAGTAGCTTTCTGGATTTGGTTCCTCTCCTCTTGTTGAGATATGCCAGTGCGCAGTCACTTCTAATTCTCTCTGAGCTTTTGGAGCAATCCTGAATATATTATTGTACATAGAGTAGGAGCTGTGAGTGTAATGGGGCAACCTTTCCGAAGAGGCCGGCCAGAGAAAATCTGCGTGAGAACCGCGCCCATTCTCTCTGAGGACCTCTCTGTCTTGAAGTAAGAAAATGTTTTTCTAGATATATTAGGCAGAGGACTCCCTTTTCTTATAGAAAGTCTATGATAGCTTTCATCACCCTCATAAATGTATATGGGCAATGGAAAGTCCAAGCACCATCATGTTCCAGCCACACAGATTGGAGGAGCCTCCTGGTCTTGGGAGCGACAGACGTGGAGTGGATTGCATCCTTGAGGTCTAGTTTTACAATGAGACCATCCTTTTGTAGAAGTCTCAAGTCCGTGACACTTTCCATCCAGAGACACTTGAAAGGCTCGACACAGGCCTGACTTACCCGACTTACTCCCTGACTGGAAATAGATATAGACCTATCCAGATGTCATAGAGAAATCCATCCTGCCTCTAGGGCCTGTCCTAAGGCTACATCTCGGTTCCTGTCCATCCTGAATCGGGGTCTTTGTCTTTGGAACGGAAAATTGTTTCACAGGAAGGAGCAGCCCAATGGTCTGCTCAGAGGTCATGTGCTATTCCTGCAAATATGGTCAGGACAGGATCCAAAGATTTTCTCCTAGGTGTCTGCATTTTCCTATTAACCCCCTCACACTCACATTAAAATTGCAAAAACCTTCTTGAAATTGTCACTTTTTTAATAGCAGATTTGGATTTATGGCTCCAGTAACTATTCCTGGCACCTTACGTGCATTTAACCCTATAGCCATCTAACATCCTAGCCTGAAACCAGTAACCTTTTATCCCTCTCTGCATTCCCACGTTGGTAACTTTTTACAATGTAGCTTTTATTTTGGGGGTACAGAAGACTTTTTGATCAGTTTTTATTACTTTTTGAGAATTGAGATGATCAGTTTTGTCATGTGAAAGTTTCTGGTGTTTATCCTGTAGAATATAGAACATACTAATTTTATATTAGGAATTATTACGGATGTGGTATGTTGGGGGTTGGGGTTTTTCATTAACCAGGGGGGAGGGGGTACAGTCTATTTTAACCTTTTTTTTTAGTAAAACAACTTGGGTGCTTTGGTGCTGCTCTGCTTTATTCTATGTGAGCTACAGCCATTGTTTCCAATGGGAGACAGAACACTGAAATAATAAGTGTCCTGGGCCTAATCGGCAGCGGCGGAGAGCCACACTGCAATGGCGGCACATCAGCATTCTGCCACGGCCCCTTCTGCGGCTGCCGGCACCCAATAGCTGATGTTAGGTGGCCGCCTCTCGAAGAACTAACATATTCCTGAGCAGTAGGAAGGCCGCACTTGAGAAATGTCAGTATTATTGCAAGCAGTATACATATATACCATGAGAATACAATATGTTATCAGCTGATTGTTATTTCTCTTTCTCAGCCAAATATCACATCTTCACACCGCCACTGCCGACCACTGAGGATATGGAAGCTGTTCCTTTAGACTTGTCTATGAAGACAGCCAAGTACATACCTGCCACTTCATATAACCGTGCCTTATTACCAGTACATACCTGCCCATTCTGTACTTACAGAACCTTATACCCTGAGGTGCTGGTCATACACCAGAAACTGAGCCACAAAAAAAACTATGACCTTCTCCACAAAAACACAAGCAGGCGTAAAAACCCAAGACTGGTCCTAAAAATGAGGCGCACTGGTTGTCCCCCAGCTTTACAAGGCGTTACAACTTCTCAACAGCTGGCTGCAGTTAAAGGATCTCCACTGACCAATCCGAAGACCCGCAGCCATGGGAAACCCAAACAGGCACCTGTCCAGTCACGCAAAGCCACTAAATCGGAAACTGACAAGTACATCGAACAAGAGCATAAAACTCATAGTGTCCTGCAAGTCAGCAGCTCTAGGAACCTGCAGCCCAATCTACAAGCCATCACTCACATGATAGAAAGAATTCAAGATCCTCAACAGAATCCTCCTCTGTGGACCTCATCACCCGAACCTCAGACCACTGGAGGAAGCATGACTAGCTCAGGGCACACTTATCATGGGATACCATCATTGTCTGCAGAGTACGCCTATCATGGGAAACCATTGTTGTCTGCAGAGTACGCCTATCATGGGATACCATCCTTGTCCGCAGAGTACACCTATCATGGGATACCATTGTTGTCTGCAGAGTACGCCTATCATGGGATACCATCCTTGTCCGCAGAGTACGCCTATCATGGGATACCATCCTTGTCCGCAGAGTACGCCTATCATGGGATACCATCCTTGTCCGCAGAGTACGCCTATCATGGGATACCATCCTTGTCCGCAGAGTACGCCTATCATGGGATACCATCCTTGTCCGCAGAGTACGCCTATCATGGGATACCATCCTTGTCCGCAGAGTACACCTATCATGGGATACCATCCTTGTCCGCAGAGTACACCTATCTTGGGATACCATCATTGTCCGCAGAGCACCCCTTTACAAGGCCCACTCATTTAGAACATGGCGAATCCTTCACAAAGAGATCCAAACATGAAAAGTCAGTCTCTGCCTCTAGCATCATCTATGCCACTGCTGATGAAATTAAGAGACTTCACCCTAGAGAAGTCAACATGCATAATCTGGAAGGGCCTCCTGTCAGATCCGGTGCCACAGGACTGCCAAATGTACCATATCCATATGAGGTCAATCCACAGTGGAGTGTATTGAAGTCTTACAAGCAACCACTGGCTGGAGCACCATTTGCTGTCGGCAAGCCTTCCCTCAGTCAAGGTTCTGCTGCATCTATGGAAGGTAAATTTATAACCTGGAGTAAATCCTATATTAGTGCTTATTCACACAGCAGCGGGGTTCTCTCTATAATATTCCACCTGAGGGCAATTTTTATAGGTTCTGTCAGGGCTCCTAGGACTATATATCTATAATACATAGTGTATGACACTGTCGGGGCTCCTAGGACTATAGATCTATAATACATAGCGTATGACACTGTCGGGGCTCCTAGGACTATAGATCTATAATACAAAGCGTATGACACTGTCGGGGCTCCTAGGACTATAGATCTATAATACAAAGCGTATGACACTGTCGGGGCTCCTAGGACTATATATCTATAATACATAGTGTATGACACTGTCGGGGCTCCTAGGACTATAGATCTATAATACAAAGCGTATGACACTGTCGGGGCTCCTAGGACTATATATCTATAATACATAGTGTATGACACTGTCGGGGCTCCTAGGACTATATATCTATAATACATAGCGTATGACACTGTCAGGGCTCCTAGGACTATATATATCTATAATACATAGTGTATGACACTGTCAGGGCTCCTAGGACTATATATCTATAATACATAGTGTATGACACTGTCAGGGCTCCTAGGACTATATATCTATAATACATAGTGTATGACACTATCAGGGCTCCTAGGACTATATATCTATAATACATAGTGTATGACACTGTCAGGAATCCTAGGACTATATATCTATAGTACATAGTGTATGACACTGTCAGGGCTCCTAGGACTATATATCTATAATACATAGTGTATGACACTGTCAGGAATCCTAGGACTATATATCTATAATACATAGTTTATGACACTGTCAGGGCTCCTAGTACTATATATCTATAATACATTGTGTGTGCCACAGTCAGGCCTCCTAAGACTATATATCTATAATACATAGCGTATGACACTGTCAGGACTCCTTGATCTATATATCTATAATACATAGTGTATGACACCTGTCTCGCCCTCTGTTATCTCGCTATGACAGTATGATGTATGTCTATGGGATATCGGTTGCTATTCTGCTTCATCCTACAATAATGAGCCCTTTATTAATAATAAGGATTTTCTTACATCGTCTTTTCTGCAGCGACTCCAAAATCTTCAGCTCAGCAGACACCTAAGCGCAGGGTTCGTGGACCAACTAAGAAGAGCAATTAATCTTGACTCTTTAAGCGGTAAGTATCTGCTGCTAAAGATAAGTTCTCTCTCCTATGGGACATATAGATGTAGATGATGTGCTCCCTGATCACATGGATAGACAATCCCTCACATTACTCTCCCCCTCCTTCATCTCCCCCCCCCTCCCCCTCCTTCCTTCCTCTCTCTCCCCCCTCCTTCCTTCCTCTCCCCCCTCCTTCCTTCCTCTCTCCCCCCTCCTTCTTTCCTCTCTCCCCCCCTCCTTCCTTCCTCTCTCCTCCCCTCCTTCCTTCCTCTCTCCCCCCTCCTTCCTTCCTCTCTCTCCCCCCTCCTTCCTTCCTCTCTCCCCCCTCCTTCCTTCCTCTCTCCCCCTCCTTCCTCTCTCCCCCTCCTTCCTTCCTCTCTCCCCCCTCCTTTCTTCAACTCCCCCCTCCTTCCTTCCTCTCTCCCCCCCTCCTTACTTCCGCTCTCCCCCCTCCTTACTTCCGCTCTCCCTCCCCCTCCTTCCTCTCTCCCCTCTCCTTCCTTCCTCTCTCCCCCCCCTCCTTCCTTCATCTCCCCCCTCCTTCCTTCCTCTCTCCCCCCTCCTTCCTTCCTCTCTCCCCCCTCCTTACTTCCTCTCTCTCCCCCCCTCCTTACTCTCTCTCTCTCCCCCCTCCTTACTTTCTCTCTCTCCCCTCCTTCCTTCCTCTCTCTCCCCCCTCCTTACTTCCTCTCTCTCCCCCTCCTTACTTCCTCTCTCTCCCCCTTCCTTACTTCCTCTCTCTCCCCCTTCCTTCCTTCCTCTCTCCCCCCCTCCTTCCTCTCTCTCTCCCCCTCCTTCCTTCCTCTCTCTCCCCCTCCTTCCTTCCTCTATCTCCCCTTCCTTACTTCCTCTCTCTCTCCCCCCTCCTTCCTTCCTCTCTCTCCCTCTCCTTCCTTCCTCTCTCCCCCCTCCTTACTTCCTCTCTCCCCCTCCTTCCTTCCTCTCTCCCCCCTCCTTCCTCCTCTCTCTCCCCCTCCTTACTCTCTCTCTCCCCCTCCTTCCTTTCTCTCTCTCCCCCCTTCCTCTCTCTCCCCCTCCTTCCTCTCTCTCTCCCCCCTTCCTCTCTCTCTCCCCCCCTTCCTTCCTCTCTCCCCCCTCCTTCCTTTCTCTCTCACCCCCTTTCTTCCTCTCTCACCCCCCTTCCTTCCTCTCTCCCCCTCCTTCCTTCCTCTCTCCCCCCCTCCTTCCTTTCTCTCTCCCCCCCTTCCTTCCTCTCTCCCCCCTTCCTTCCTCTCTCCCCCTCCTTACTTCCTCTCTCCCCCTCCTTCCTTCCTCTCTCCCCCTCCTTACTTCCTCTCTCTCCCCCTCCTTACTTCCTCTCTCCCCCCCTCCTTCCTTCCTCTCTCCCCCCTCCTTACTCTCTCTCTCCCCCCTCCTTCCTTCCTCTCTCTCCCCCTTCCTTACTCTCTCTCTCCCCCCTCCTTCCTTCCTCTCACCCCCCTCCTTCCTTCCTCTCTCCCCCTCCTTCCTTCCTCTCTCCCCCCTCCTTCCTTCCTCTCTCCCCCTCCTTCCTTCCTCTCTCTCCCCCTCCTTCCTTCCTCTCTCCCCCTCCTTCCTTCCTCTCTCTCCCCCCTTTTCTTCCTCTCTCCCCTCCTTCCTTCCTCTCTCCCCCTCCTTCCTTCCTCTCCCCCCTCCTTCCTTCCTCTCTCCCCCCTTCCTTCCCCTCCCTCCTCCTTCCTTCTTCTCTCCCCCTTCCTTCCTCTCTCTCCCTCTTCCTTCCTTCCTCTCTCACCCCCTTCCTTCCTCTCTCCCCCTTCTTACTTCCTCTCTCTCCCCCCTCCTTCCTTCCTCTCTCTCCCCCTCCTTCCTTCCTCTCTCTCCCCCCTCCTTCCTCTCTCTCCCCCTCCTCCTTCCTCTCCCCCCTCCTTCCTTCCTCTCTCCCCCCCCTTCCTTCCTCTCTCCCTCCTCCTTCCTTCCTCTCTCCCCCTTCCTTCCTTCCTCTCTCACCCCCCTTCCTTCCTCTCTCCCCCCCTTTCTTCATCTCCCCCTCCTTCCTTCCTCTCTCTCCCCCTCCTTCCTTCCTCTCTCCCCCCTCCTTCTTTTCTCTCTCTCCCCCTTCCTTCCTCTCTCCCTCCTCCTTCCTTCTCTCTCCCCCTTCCTTCCTTTCTCTCTCCACCCTCCTTCCTTCCTCTCTCTCCCCCCTCCTTCCTTCCTTCCTCTCTCCCCCTCCTTCCTTCCTCTCTCCCCCTCCTTCCTTCATCTCTCCCCCCCTCCTTCCTTCCTCTCTCCCCCCCCCCTCCTTCCTCTCTCTCCCCCTCCTTCCTTCCTCTCTCCCCCTTCCTTCCTTCCTCTCCCCCCTCCTTCCTTCCTCTCTCCCCCTTCCTTCCTTTCTCTCTCACCCCCTTCCTTCCTCTCTCCCCCTTCCTTCCTCTCTCCCCCACTCCTTCCTTCCTCTCTCCCCCCTCCTTACTTCCTCTCTCTCCCCCTCCTTACTTCCTCTCTCTCCCCTTCCTTACTTCCTTCCTCTCTCTCCCCCTCCTTCCTTCCTCTCTCCCCCCTCCTTCCTTCCTCTCTCCCCCTCCTTCCTTCCTCTCTCTCCCCCTCCTTCCTTCCTTCCTTCCTCTCCCCCCTCCTTCCTTCCTCTCTCCCCCTTCCTTCCTCTCTCCCCCTCCTTCCTTCCTCTCTCCCCCCTCCTCCTCTCTCTCTCCCCCTCCTTCCTTCTCTCTCCCCCCTCCTTCCTTCTTCTCTCTCCCCCTCCTTCCTTCCTCTCTCCCCCTCCTTACTTCCTCTCTCTCCCTCCTCCTTCCTTCCTCTCTCCTCCTCCTTCCTTCCTCTCTCCCCCCTCCTTCCTTCCTCTCTCCCCCCCTTCCTTCCTCTCTCTCCCCTCCTTACTCCTCTCTCTCCCCCTCCTTACTTCCTCTCTCCCCCTTCCTTACTTCCTTCCTCTCTCCCCCCTCCTTCCTTCCTTCCTCTCCCCCCCTCCTTCCTTACTCTCTCCCCCCTCCTTCCTTCCTCTCTCCCCCTCCTTCCTTCCTCTCTCCCCCCTCCTTCCTTCCTCTCTCTCCCCCCTTCCTCTCCCCTCCTTCCTTCCTCTCCCCCCTCCTTCCTTCCTCTCTCCCCTCCTCCTTCCTCTCTCTCACCCCCTTCCTTCCTCTCTCCCCCTTCCTTCCTCTCTCTCCCCTTCCTTACTTCCTCTCTCTCCCCCCTCCTTCCTTCCTCTCTCCCCCCTCCTTCCTTTCTCTCTCACCCCCTTCCTTCCTCTCTCCCCCTCCTTCCTTCCTCTCTCCCCTCCTTCCTTCCTCTCTCCCCCCTCCTTACTTCCTCTCTCTCCCCTCCTTACTCCTCTCTCTCCCCCTTCCTTACTCCTTCCTCTCTCTCCCCCTCCTTCCTTCCTTCCTCTCTCCCCCTCCTTCCTTCCTCTCTCCCCCTCCTTCCTTCCTCTCTCCCCCCTCCTTCCTTCCTCTCTCCCCCTCCTTCCTTCCTCTCTCTCCCCCCCCTTCCTCCTCTCCCCCCCTCTTCCTTCCTCTCCCCCCCTTCCTTCCTCTCTCCCCCCTTCCTTCCTCTCTCCCCCTCCTTCCTTCCTCTCTCTCCCCCTCCTTCCTTCCTCTCTCCCCCCTCCTTCCTTCCTCTCTCCCCCCTCCTTCCTTCCTCTCTCTCCCCACCTTCCTTCCTCTCTCCCCCCTCTTCCTCTCTCTCCCCCTCCTTCCTTTCTCTCTCACCCCCTTCCTTCCTCTCTCCCCTTCCTTCCTCTCTCCCCCCTCCTTCCTTCCTCTCTCCCCCCCTTCCTTCCTCTCTCCCCCTCCTTCCTTTCTCTCTCCCCCCCTTCCTTCCTCTCTCCCCTCTCCTTCCTTCCTCTCTCCCCCCCCTCTTCTCTCTCCCCCCTTCCTTCCTCTCTCCCCCTTCCTTCTCTCTCCCCCCTTCCTTCCTCTCTCCCCTCTCCTTCCTTCATCTCTCTCCCCCTCCTTCCTTCCTATCTCTCCCCCTCCTTCCTTCCTCTCTCCCTCCTTTTTCTCTCTCCCCCCTCTTCCTTTCTCTCCCCTTCCTCCTCTCTCCCCTCTTCCTTCCTCTCTCTCCCCCTCTCTTCCTCTCTCCCCCTTCCTTCTTCCTTCCTCTCTCCCCCCTCCTTCCTTCCTCTCTCCCCCTTCCTTCCTTCCTCTCTCTCCCCCTCCTCCTTCCTCTCCCCCTCTTCCTTCCTTCCTCTCTCCCCCTCCTTCCTTCCTCTCTCCCCCCTCCTTCCTTCCTCTCTCCCCCTCCTTCCTTCCTCTCTCTCCCCCCTCCTTCCTTCCTTCCTCCTCTCTCCCCCCTCCTTCCTTCCTCTCTCCCCCCTTCCTTCCTCTCTCCCCCTCCTTCCTTCCTCTCTCCCCCCTCCTTCCTTCATCTCTCTCCCCCTCCTTCCTTCCTCTCTCCCCCTCCTTCCTTCATCTCTCTCCCCCCTCCTCCTTTCTCTCTCCCCCCCTTCCTTCCTCTCTCTCCCCCTCCTTCCTTCCTCTCTCCCCCCTCCTTCCTTCTCTCTCCCCCTCCTTCCTTCCTCTCTCTCCCCCTCCTTACTCCCTCTCTCCCCCTTCCTTACTTCCTTCCTCTCTCTCCCCCCTCCTTCCTTCCTCTCTCCCCTCCTTCCTTCCTCTCTCCCCCTCCTTCCTTTCTCTCCCCCCCTTCCTCTCTCTCCCCCCTTCCTTCCTCTCTCCCCCTCCTTCCTTCCTCTCCCCCCCTTCCTTCCTCTCTCCCCCTCCTTCCTTCCTCTCTCCACCCTCCTTCCTTCCTCTCTCCCCTCCTTCCTTCCTTCCTTCTCTCTCCCCCCTCCTTCCTTTCTCTCCCCCCCCACCTTCCTTCCTCTCTCTCCCCCTCCTTCCTTCCTCTCTCCCCCCTCCTTCCTTCCTCTCTCCCCCCTCCTTCCTTCCTCTCTCCCCCCTCCTTCCTTCCTCTCTCCCCCCTTCCTTCCTCTCTCCCCCCCTTCCTTCCTCTCTCCCCCTCCTTCCTTCCTCTCTCCCCCTCCTTCCTTCCTCTCTCCCCCTCCTTCCTTCCTCTCTCCCCCTCCTTCCTTCCTCTCTCTCCCCCTTCCTCTTCCTCCTCTCTCTCCCCCCCTCCTTCCTTCCTTCCTCTCTCCCCCTCCTTCCTTCCTCTCTCCCCCTCCTTCCTTCCTCTCTCTCCCCCCACCTTCCTTCCTCTCTCCCCCCCTCCTTCCTTCCTCTCTCCCCCCTCCTTCCTTCCTCTCTCCCCCCTTCCTTCCTCTCTCCCCCTCCTTCCTTCCTCTCTCTCCCCCTTCTACTTCCTCTCTCCCCCCCTCCTTCCTTCCTCTCCCCCCCTCCTTCCTTCCTCTCTCCCCCCTCCTTCCTTCCTCTCTCCCTCCTTCCTTCCTCTCTCTCCCCCCTCCTTCCTTCCTCTCTGCCCCCACCTTCCTTCCTCTCTCCCCCCTCCTTCCTTCCTCTCTCCCCCTCCTTCCTTCCTCTCTCCCCCCTCCTTCCTTCCTCTCTCTCCCCCTCCTTCCTTCCTCTCTCCCCCTCCTTCCTTCCTCTCTCCCCCTCCTTCCTTCCTCTCTCTCCCCCTTCCTTACTTCCTTCCTCTCTCTCCCCCCTCCTTCCTTCCTTCCTCTCTCCCCCCTCCTTCCTTCCTCTCTCCCCCCCTCTTCCTTCCTCTCTCCCCCCACCTTCCTTCCTCTCTCCCCCCTCCTTCCTTCCTCTCTCCCCCCTCCTTCCTTCCTCTCTCTCCCCCTCCTTCCTTCCTCTCTCCCCCCTCCTTCCTTCCTCTCTCCCCCCCCTCCTTCCTCTCTCTCCCCCTCCTCCTTCCTCTCTCCCCCCTCCTTCCTTCCTCTCTCTCCCCCTCCTTCCTTCCTCTCTCCCCCCACCTTCCTTCCTCTCTCCCCCCTCCTTCCTTCCTCTCTCTCCCCCCTCCTTCCTTCCTCTCTCCCCCCTCCTTCCTTCCTCTCTCTCCCCCCCTCCTTCCTCTCTCTCCCCCCCTCCTTCCTTCCTCTCTCCCCCCACCTTCCTTCCTCTCTCCCCCCTCCTTCCTTCCTCTCCCCCCCTCCTTCCTTCCTCTCTCCCCCCCCCTTCCTTCCTCTCTCCCCCCCTCCTTCCTTCCTCTCTCCCCCTCCTTCCTTCCTCTCTCCCCCTCCTTCCTTCCTCTCTCTCCCCTTCCTTACTTCCTTCCTCTCTCTCCCCCTCCTTCCTTCCTTCCTCTCTACCCCCTCCTTCCTTCCTCTCTCCCCCTCCTTCCTTCCTCTCTCCCCCCTCCTTCCTTCCTCTCTCTCCCCCCACCTTCCTTCCTCTCTCTCCCCCTCCTTACTTCCTCTCTCTCCCCCTTCCTTCTTCCTTCCTCTCTCTCCCCCCTCCTTCCTTCCTCTCTCTCCCCCCTCCTTCCTTCCTTCCTCTCTCCCCCCCTCCTTCCTTCCTCTCTCCCCCCTCCTTCCTTCCTCTCTCCCCCTCCTTCCTTCCTCTCTCTCACCCCCCTTCCTTCCTCTCTCCCCCTCCTTCCTTCCTCTCCCCCCCCTTCCTTCCTCTCTCCCCCTCCTTCCTTCCTCTCTCTCCCCCTCCTTCCTTCCTCTCTCCCCCTCCTTCCTTCCTCTCTCCCCCCTCCTTCCTTCCTCTCTCTCCCCCCCTTCCTTCCTCTCTCCCCCCCCCCTTCCTTCTCTCTCTCCCCCTCCTTCCTTCCTCTCTCCCCCCCTCCTTCCTTCCTCTCTCCCCCCTCCTTCCTTCCTCTCTCCCCCCTCCTTCCTCCTCTCTCTCACCCCCTTCCTTCCTCTCTCCCCCCTCCTTCCTTCCTCTCTCCCCCCTCCTTCCTTCCTCTCTCTCCCCCCCCTTCCTTCCTCTCTCTCCCCCTCCTTCCTTCCTCTCTCTCCCCCTTCCTTTCCTTCCTCTCTCCCCCTCCTTCCTTCCTTCCTCTCTCCCCCTCCTTCCTTCCTTCCTCTCTCCCCCTCCTTCCTTCCTCTCTCCCCCTCCTTCCTTCCTCTCTCCCCCCTCCTTCCTTCCTCTCTCTCCCCCCCTCCCTTCCTCTCTCCCCCTCCTTCCTTCCTCTCTCCCCCCTTCCTTCCTCTCCCCCCCTCCTTCCTTCCTCTCTCTCTCCCCCCTCCTTCCTTCCTCTCTCCCCCCTCCTTCCTTCCTCTCTCCCCCCCCTTCCTTCCTCTCTCTCTCCCCCCCCTTCCTTCCTCTCTCTCCCCCTCCTTCCTTCCTCTCTCCCCCCCCTTCCTTCCTCTCTCCCCCTCCTTCCTTCCTCTCTCCCCCCCCTTCCTTCCTCTCTCTCCCCCCTTCCTTCTCTCTCCCCCCTCTCCTTCCTCTCTCCCCCCTCCTTCCTTCCTCTCTCCCCCCTCCTTCCTTCCTCTCTCTCCCCCCTCCTTCCTTCCTCTCTCCCCCTCTCTCCTCCTTCCTCTCTCTCCCCCCTCCTTCCTTCCTCTCTCCCCCCCTCCTTCCTTCCTCTCTCCCCCTCCTTCCTTCCTCTCTCCCCCCCTCCTTCCTCCCTCTCTCTCCCCCTCCTTCCTTCCTCTCTCCCCCCCCTCCTTCCTTCCTCTCTCCTCCCCCTCCTTCCTTCCTCTCTCCCCCCTCCTTCCTTCCTCTCTCTCCCCCTCCTTCCTTCCTCTCTCTCCCCCCTCCTTCCTTCCTCTCTCTCCCCCCTCCTTCCTTCCTCTCTCCCCCCCTCCTTCTCCTCCCTCTCTCTCTAGGATCTTGGCTTACAGAAGCTGGTGACTGTGCGTTCTAATAGTGTGTTATAACCTTGTGCGTAGGTAACAGCTACACTGAAGTTGGTAAATGTCATTTCCCTTTCTCTTCCAGGACGGCGGCAAGGTCTGCGAGCAGTTTACAGAGCGGGAGCAGGGTGATGTTCGTTTTTCGGCTCTTGTGAAGTCTTCATAACTTGTTTCTGTTCCAGATGAAGCTTCTTGTAGTTTGGTTACCAGTTACTGCCTTGTTTACGTGTTCAATGTTTCCCCAACCTCCTGCCCCAGCAAGATGTGCTCTAAAAGTGCTTTTCTACACGTCCTCTTGGCTTTGTAGATATTTCTTGCTGTGATTCTGTGCAAGTCTTTCACCTCTTTGCCCACATACAGCACTTAGTTCTCATTGTGTCGCTAGGTCAAGCCAATGTAAGCTGATCATGCTGCGATCACTGCAGCTGTCCTGTATTCATGGATATGGATGTGGGGGATAGGATTTGACATTTACCATAATGTGGTCAGACTTGTAAGGCCCATGGAACAAATGCTGTCAAATCCTAACACGTTTTTTCATGGGCCGTTAAAGGGGTATTCCCATGAACATGGCCATTTTTAAATTTGTAGATAATTAAAAGTTCAACATTTTTGCAAATATAAGTAATGAAACATTTTGCAGAGTTTTAAAGATTTTTTTTTCTAAATATCTTGTGGTGACAAATTGTTTTCTTGATTGGTTGCCAGTGGATACGACCATGAATGCAGGACCTTTCTAAGGTCAGAAAATCAACCATGATTTCCTTATTGTGGCCGGGATATCGTCTGATACATGTAGTGTCCCTGCATGATAACCCAGCTATAAGAAATAAGAAAATCATGGCTGGGTTCCTGACAAGTCCCAGACCATAGAAAGTTTCTGCATTTGTGGTCGTATCCATTGGCAACCAATCAAGACAACAGACTGTCACCACTAAGATAGTTAGAGAAAATCTTTAAAACTCTGCAGAATTTTTAACTACTTATATATGCAAAAATGTTTAATTTTTACTATCTACAAATATAGATACCATTATGTTCATGGGAATACCCCTTTAAAGAAGACCTTTCCCCACATCTGCCAAGTCCATCATCTAATAGGAACTGCTCCACTGATTCTGGCTCAACTGGAAACATTTCCTGGAGCTCGCACCATGCCCAAGCAAGAAGGCAGAGGGATAGGAGTGTGAACAAACACTTACAGCCTGATACACAGCTGGAGACGGGTAAAGAGGTGGAAATATTGTACGGAGAGACATGACAGCTCCCTCCGCTGATCCTGGGACAGATGAAAGGGAAATTATCATCACATCACCAGGTAATCGCCCTAAATGAATGCGGTATCGGCGCTTATTTAGAATCCGGAGTCGTGAAGGTGTCATGAATGCAAATGTCTCCATGAGCCACAGTCACTGAAGGATAAATTCTGTATCAGAGCTGAATTATCTTACTGTATTAAAGGGACTGTCTTGAATTATAAAAAGGTTCTTCTTTTCATAAACAGCGCCTCTTCGGTCTATGTACTATGTTTGGTATTGCAGATCCTCCCTATGTAAGACCTCTATAGTGCCATACTGTACCTGAGAGACACGAAGAGGATTTTGCTGTCAGATTCCACCGTATTGATCCATATTGCGGTGCAATACACCTTATACACCTCCAATACACTTTATACACCAATACACCTCCAATACACCTTATGACTGTTGCCAAACAGACTGGTGCAAAATTATTTTATTGAGCTGACTGTAAAGTCTCTGGCCACTTTTTTTTTTTCCCAAGTACTGAAAAATTTTACCACAAAAAGTCTACAAATCTGAACCTACAGTGTACATATAAGAGTAAATATCTTAAAGGGAACCTGTCAATATGAAAATGCATAATCTGCAGGCAACATGTTATAGAGCAGGAGGAGCTGAGTAGATTGATTCAGTATAATCTGTCATTTATCTATGTCTCTGTTCTTTCTATGCTTAGTCCTACCAGTGATTGACAGCTATGCAGAGTTGTAGAGGGGAGGCTACCAGTGATTGACAGCTATGCAGAGTTGTAGAGGGGAGGCTGTCAATCACTGTTAGGACTGTCCACTGATTACTTCTTCTAAGCATAGAAGGAACAGAGAGATAGATAAATGACAAGTTCTATTGAATCTTCTCCCACAAAACTATATATCAATCTGCTCCGCTCCTCCTGCTCTATAAACTGCTGCCTGCAGACTGCTTTTTCCATGTGACACTCCATTTAAATATTCCATCACCAGTCCTCATTATCCATACACCCCATATACTGCTCCACCATCATAAATACACATGTAGTGTAACACTTCATAGTTACATAGTAGATGAGGTTGGATGAAGACATCAGTCCATCAAGTCCAATCTATAACCCTACAGTGTTGATCCAGAAGAAGGCAAAAAACCCCATGAGGCTTATGCCAATTGCCCCATTTCATGTGAAAAAAATTCCTTCCCGACTCCAATCTGGCAATCCGTATAAAACCCTGGATCAACGTGTCCTTAAAATCTAGAACCCATAATGTTGTTCTGTTCGAGAAAGGCATCCAGGCCCCTTTGAAATTGTTCAATGAATCCATCATCACCACTTCCTGGGGAAGAGAGTGCCATAGCCTCGCTGTTCTTACTGTAAAGAATCCTCTTCTGTGTTGCTGGTGAAACTTTCTCTCCTCCAGTCGTAGAGGACATTCCCTTGTCACTGTCACCGGTCTAGGTGTAGATGATGTCCTCTTGTCATTGTCACCGGTCTAGGTGTAGAGGACGTCCCCTTGTCATTGTCACCGGTCTAGGTGTAGAAGATGTCCCCTTGTCACTGTCAGCGGTCTAGGTGTAGAGGACGTTCCCTTGTCACTGTCACCGGTCTAGGTGTAGATGATGTCCTCTTGTCATTGTCACCGGTCTAGGTGTAGAGGACGTCCCCTTGTCACTGTCACCGGTCTAGGTGTAGATGATGTCCCCTTGTCATTGTCACCGGTCTAGGTGTAGAGGACGTCCCCTTGTCAGGGGGCCCCCCTGTCACTGGTCTAGGTGTAGAGGACGTCCCCTTGTCACTGTCACTGGTCTAGGTGTAGAGGGGGACGTCCCCTTGTCACTGTCACTGGCCTAGGTGTAGAGGATGTCCCCTTGTCACTGTCACTGGTCTAGGTGTAGGAGGATGTCCCCCTTGTCACTGTCACCCGTCTAGGTGTAGAGGACGTCCCCTTGTCACTGTCACTGGCCTAGGTGTAGAGGATGTCCCCTTGTCACTGTCACCGGCGTTTTGGGTGGGGGGGCCCCCCCCTCACACACCCCGGCCTGGGTGTGGGGGGTGTCCCCTTGTCACTGTCATCGGTCTAGGTATAGAGGACGTCCCCTTGTCACTGTCACCGGCCTAGGCGTAGAGGATGTCTCCTTGTCACTGTCACTGGTCTAGGTATAGAGGACGTCCCCTTGTCACTGTCACCGGCCTAGGCGTAGAGGATGTCTCCTTGTCACTGGTCTTGGTGTGGGGGGCCGCCCCTTGTCACTGTCACTGGCCTAGGTGTAGAGGATGTCCCCTTGTCACTGTCACTGGTCTAGGTGTAGAGGATGTCCCCTTGTCACTGTCACCGGTCTAGGTGTAGAGGACGTCCCCTTGTCACAGTCACCGGTCTAGGTGTAGAGGATGTCCCCTTGTCACTGTCACCGGTCTAGGTGTAGATGATGTCCGGGGGGCTCTTGTCATTGTCACCGGTCTAGGTGTAGAGGACGTCCCCTTGTCACTGTCACCGGTCTAGGTGTAGAGGATGTCCCCTTGTCACTGGGTCTAGGTGTAGAGGACGTTCCCTTGGTCACTGTCACCGGTCTAGGTGTAGATGATGTCCTCTTGTCATTGTCACCGGCTTAGGTGTAGGGGGCGTCCCCTTGTCACTATCACTGGTCTAGGTGTAGAGGACGTTCCTTTCACTTCACTGGTTGGGTGTGAGGCCCCCTTTCACTGGTCTGGTGTGAGGTGTCCCCTTGTCACTGTCACCGGTCTAGGTGTAGAAGACGTCCCCTTGTCACTGTCACTGGCCTAGGTGTAGAGGATGTCCCCTTGTCACTGTCACTGGTCTAGGTGTAGAGGATGTCCCCTTGTCACTGTCACCGGTCTAGGTGTAGAGGACGTCCCCTTGTCACTGTCACTGGCCTAGGTGTAGAGGATGTCCCCTTGTCACTGTCACCGGTCTAGGTGTAGAGGACGTCCCCTTGTCACAGTCACCGGTCTAGGTGTAGAGGATGTCCCCTTGTCACTGTCATCGGTCTAGGTATAGAGGACGTCCCCTTGTCACTGTCACCGGCCTAGGCGTAGAGGATGTCTCCTTGTCACTGTCACGCCGGGGGGGTTTTTGGTCTAGGTGTAGAGGACGTCCCCTTGTCACTGTCACCGGGGGGGGGGGGGGGGGGGGGGGTCTAGGTGTAGAGGACGTCCCCTTGTCACTGTCACTGGTCTAGCGGTAAAAAGATCATTAGAAAGTTCTTTGTGCTGTCCCTTCATGTATTTGTACATTGTTTTTAGATCTCCCCGTAGTCGTCTTTTCTCAAACTGAATAACCCCAAGTTTGTTAATCTATCGTTGTCCTCCAATCCACCCATTCCCCTAATAATTTTGGTTGCCCTTCTTTGCACTCTTTCTAGTTCGATTATGCCTTTTTTGTATACTGGGGCCCAGAATTGTGCACAATAGTCTAAGTGTGGCCGTACCAGTGATTTGTATAGAGGCATAACTATGTTCTTGTCATGAGACTCTAGACCTCTTTTGATGCATCCAATAATTTTATTAGCCTTGGCAGCCGCTGCCTGGTACTGGTCACTAAAGGTAAGCTTACTGTCCACCACAATCCCCAAGTCTCTCTCACTGTCAGTCTTACCCAGTAATTTACTATTAAGTACATAATCAGACATTTTATTTTGTTGTCCAAAATGCATAACCTTACATTTGTCAATATTAAACTTCATTTGCCAAGTCTCGGCCCATGCTTCCAGCTTCCTTAGATCCCCTGTAATAATCTATTATGCTCCTCATTTTTGATTACCTTACAAAGTTTAGTAACATCTGTAAATATGGACACCCGGCTTTGCAAACCATCTACCAGGTCATTAATAAAGATATTAAACAGTAGAGGGCCCAATACTGACCCCTGTGGCACCCCACTGGTGACTGTGACCTCCCAATACTGACCACTGTGGCACCCCACTGGTGACTTTGACCCCTCCAATACTGACCCCTGTGGCACCCCACTGGTGACTGTGACCCCTCCAATACTGACCCCTGTGGCACCCCACTGGTGACTGTTACCCAGTCTGAATATTTACCATTAATAAGCACCCTCTGTTTCCTATCAGCGAGCCAGTTGCGAACCCAAATGCATATGTTTTCCCCCAGTCCCAACATTCTCATTTTGCATACCAACCTTTGATGTGGTACAGTATCAAAAGCCTTTGAAAAGTCCAGATACACCACGCCCACTGCATTACCCCACGCCCACTGCATTACCCATGTCCAGATACACCACGTCCACTGCATTACCCATGGCCAGATATACCACGCCCACTGCATTACCCCACGTCCACTGCATCGCCCATGTTCAGAAACGCCACGTCCACTGCATCGCCCATGTCCAGATACGCCACGTCCAATGCATCGCCCATGTCCAGATACGCCACGTCCACTGCATCGCCCATGTCCAGATACGCCACGTCCACTGCATCGCCCATGTCCAGATACGCCACGTCCACTGCATCGCCCATGTCCAGATACGCCACGTCCACTGCATCGCCCATGTCCAGATACGCAACGTCCACCGCCCCCCCCATATCCAGATACGCCACGTCCACTGCATCGCCCATGTCCAGATACGCCACGTCCACCTGCATCGCCCATGTCCAGATACGCCACGTCCACTGCATCGCCCATGTCCAGATACGCCACGTCCACTGCATCGCCCATGTCCAGATACGCCACGTCCACTGCATCGCCCATGTCCAGATACGCCACGTCCACTGCATCGCCCATGTCCAGATACGCCACGTCCACTGCATCGCCCATGTCCAGATACGCCACGTCCACTGCATCGCCCATGTCCAGATACGCCACGTCCACTGCATCGCCCATGTCCAGATACGCCACGTCCACTGCATCGCCCATGTCCAGATACGCCACGTCCACTGCATCGCCCATGTCCAGATACGCCACGTCCACTGCATCGCCCATGTCCAGATACGCCACGTCCACTGCATCGCCCATGTCCAGATACTCCACGTCCACTGCATCGCCCATGTCCAGATACACCACGTCCACTGCATTACCCATGGCCAGATACACCACGCCCACTGCATTACCCCACGTCCACTGCATCGCCCATGTTCAGATACGCCACGTCCACTGCATCGCCCATGTCCAGATACGCCACGTCCACTGCATCGCCCATGTCCAGATACGCCACGTCCACTGCACCGCCCATGTCCAGATACGCCACGTCCACTGCATCGCCCATGTCCAGATACGCCACGTCCACTGCATCGCCCATGTCCAGATACGCCACGTCCACTGCATCGCCCATGTCCAGATACGCCACGTCCACTGCATTACCCATGTCTAGTCTTGAACTGACCTCTTCATAGAAGCTGATCAGATTAATCTGACAGGACCGATTCCTCATAAACCCATGCTGATTGGGTGTTATAAGATGATTTACATTGAGGTACTCCAGTATGGCATCTCTTAGAAAGCTCTCAAATATCTTACCCACCACAGAAGTCAAACTTACTGGCCTGTAGTTTCCAGGCTCACTTTTAGACCCCTTTTTGGAAATTGGCACCACATTTGCTATGTGCCAGAGGCGTAGCTAGGGGTTCAGCACAGGGGAGGTGAACACGTCCAAGTGGGCCCCTAACTCAGGTATACCAACACTATCACTATACGATGACCATATAGTGGTTCTACACAGGGCTGTGAAGACCAGTTAGGTAAATACAGTACAGGAACAATGTTGTGACTTACAGGTGATGTCTCTGACGGTTTACATTTATCGTCTCTTCCATCTGGACCACCATGACCACTTCTTCCAGCTGTGACTGTAAAGTTTGTAACACAGACATCTTTGGCTCCTCACTTTTCCAGGCACCCAACCCACATTGTCCTCAACTACATAAACTCTCCATCCTGCTGCTACCCCAATTATAAAATATATGATATAAAATCCCCTGGAAATGAATAATAAACCCATGTGCCCCATTTATTTAATACTGCCCCTTAATTAATAATTCCCCCTAATTAATAATGCCCTGTGTTTCCCCTTAAATCAATTTAATGCCCGAGTGCCACCTAAAATTAATATTGCCCAATTCCTCTATTATTAATTACACCCTCTTATGTCTCCTTGTATACATTATGCGCTCTTACATAAATGCCCCTCTGTATTAATAATGCCTATTAATAACCCCTTTGTATTAAAGACGACCTTTCCTGTTCTCATGCATATGCAGTTTTATATACTGCTAGAAAGCTGACAGTGCACTGAATTCAACGACTTTCCCGTTATGTGCCCCGGTGGAGGAGATACGCCGCCGCCGTTTTTTTCCCCCCCCCCCCCCCCCCCCCCCAAGGGCGGTCCCCCTCCTCCTTGTCTCATTCCCGGGCGGGGGGGGGCCCCCCCCCCCCCCCCCCCCCCCGGGGGGGGGGGCCCCCCCCCCACCCCCGCCCCACCCCCGGGCGGTAAGGAACGCCCCCTCTGACAGTACAAGGTTATGTTAGAGTACTGTCAGGGGGAGCCTTCCTCACAGCCCAGCGATGACGCTAGACTGTCAGGAACGCCCTTCTGACAGTGGGGACAGATATATGCCGAAACTAACGGCACCAATATCTCCTCCATCGGGGCACATAACGGGAAAGCCAACTGTCGGCTTTCTAGCGGTATATAAAATCACAGGTTCATGAGGACATGAAAGGTCCTCTTTAAAGGGGTTGTCCAGGAAGTGGACAAATCACAGTGGAGGTGGAGTAGGTGATTAAAAAAAAATCATACTCAGGCTGGGTTCACACCAACACTTGAACCCCGTTGAGGGATTCTGTCCCCCATTCCATTTGAAAAATGTGGAAAGAAAAGTCCTGCAAGCAATTTTTCAGGCAGAACCCAGACAGAAACCCAGCAGACCCCATTATAAACCATGGATTAACTCTGATATAAAAACACTACTTAAGGAGAAAAACATGGCATTCAGGACAAGAGATAAGGAGGGGTTGAGGGAAGTACAAAAGGAGCTGAGGCATCTAATCAGGCAAGGAAAAGCCAGTTATAAGGAAAAAATGGAAAAGCAAATGGAAAGAAAAGACATAAGGGGGGTCTGGGAGGGGCTTAAGTCAATTTCGGGTCATAAACAGTCGGTCTGCCAGATTGAGGCAGATGTTAACTGGCGTAATGAACTAAACCTATTCTTCAACAGATTTGATCACACACCAGCTCCTCCCACCCCAGAATGTCCTTCAGCTCCCCCCACCACAATGACTTCACCCCATTCACCCCATGTGGCTACTTCCCAACAGACCAGTAAATCCAGAAATCTGTCTTTATCTGACCACAGTCTGACCTTCACACGGGCCCCGGTGAGGAAGGAGATGAAAAAGATCAAGGCGAGGAAAGCCGCAGGGCCAGATGACATCAGTGCAAGGCTAATTAAGACTTGTGGGGACCAGCTGTGTGGTATAATTACATATATGTATAATATGAGCCTGAGGCAGGAAATAGTCCCTGAATTATGGAAATCTTCTTGTGTGGTACCAGTTCCAAAGAAACCTCACCCTATGGACCTCAACGACTACAGACCTGTAGCACTGACATCCCACTTGATGAAGATCTTAGAGAGATTGGTTCTCACACATCTTCGCCCTCTAGTGAGCCCCGCTATGGACCCTCTCCAGTTTGCTTATCGACCGGGCATTGGGGTAGATGATGCCATTATCCATCTTCTGCACAGGGCTCTGTCTCACCTGGAGAAACCAGGGAACACGGTGAGAATAATGTTCTTTGATTTCTCCAGTGCTTTTAACACCATACAGCCCAGGTTACTGAGAGACAAGCTGGGCCTTGCTGGAGTGGACCACCACCTCTCCAACTGGATCCTAGACTACCTCACAAATCGACCCCAATACGTGAGAGCCCAAGACTGTGTGTCAGGTACCGTGATCTGTAATACGGGGGGCACCTCAGGGTACGGTTCTCGCCCCTTTCCTCTTCACACTGTACACTGCTGATTTTAGGTGCAACTCATCCAGCTGCTACCTACAGAAGTATTCTGACGACTCTGCAATAGTAGGCCTCATCACAGACGATGATGACAAGGAGTACAGAGAACTGAACCGGTTTTTTGTGGACTGGTGCCACCAGAACCACCTGAAGATTAACGCGGGGAAGACCAAGGAGATGGTGGTGGACTTCCGTAAAGGCAGATGCCCTCCAAAACCAGTGGACATCCTGGGGACGGGCATCGAGATTGTGAACACCTATAAGTACCTGGGTCTGCTCCTTAATAATAAGCTGGACTGGGCAGATCATATGGAGGCCCTGTACAGGAAGGGCCACAGCAGGCTCTACCTGCTTAGGAAGCTGAGAGCCTTTGGAATCCGGGGGGCACTTCTTAGGACTTTCTTCAACTCGGTAGTGGCATCAGCCATCTTCTTTGGAGTGGCCTGCTGGGGGAGCAGTATATCAACCAGGGACAGAAATAAACTTGACAAGCTGATTAGAAAGGCCAGCTCTGTCCTGGGGAGCCCACTGGACCCAGTGCAGGTGGTGGGTGACAGAAGGATACTGTCCGTGGTGAGCTCCATGCAGAAGAAGAAGTCCCATCCCATGCATGAGACTGTGATCGCGCTGAGCAGTACTGTCAGTGACCGACTGCTCCACCCTAGGGTGTGAGAAGGAGCGCTATCGGAAGTCTTTCCTCCCCACCGCGGTTAGGCTGTACAACCAACACCGACCTAAGCGGAGATCATTACATACAGAGAACTGAAATATCTCTCTGCCTGTTAAATCCCCCCCCCCCCCCCTCTGCTACGTCCTATCTGTCTGTCTGCTATTAATGTAATGCCTCTCACCTTGGAACATTCCTGTACATTTTGTATTTGTATTTGTATCTGCTTATCTTATCTTTGCTGCTGTAACACACTGAATTTCCCCACTGTGGGACTATTAAAGGACTATTATTATTATTATATTATTATTATTATAGTGTATGGGGTCTGCGGGTAACCACTTTACAAGTGGATTGGGAAACCGAGCGCTACTGTGAACCTAGCCTTACCTGTCCCCAGTGCTCTGGTGTCTGCCGCCATTATCTGTTCAGACACGTGCCATACGTGACTGCTGAGGCCATCAGTGGCCTCAATATTGGCTGGAAAGGACCCAGTCATGTATATGAGTGACATCACCGAGTCTTTTCCAGCCACTGCTGAGGCCAATCACATGCAGTGCAGGACTTGCAGCAGGGATGCGGCGTGCGTGTGCCTGGACAGACAGCATCAGAGGGCGGGCTGCGGACATCGGTTATCCGGGGACAAGTGAGTATTTTTTTTATGTTTCACCTTCCCCGCCTCCTCTCCAATTTTCCCAATACAATCCTTACCAGTAAAATTTATTATTCCCTAGAAAACCCCTTTAATACTAATTAATACTATTAAAACCCCTAATATTATCTCCACTTACATTCATACAGACCCCACTGACCTTTCTCTATAATTTATATCCTCTTTTATTAAAACCCCCTAATACCCCTTATATTAGTTGTGGCCTCTTATCTAAATTCCCAATGCTCCCAATTGACCTCTTATATGTATTACCCACATCCCCCCACCCCCAATTACAATACCCAAAGTGAGATAATAAAAAAAGTCGATGCTACTCACCTACATCCGATCACTGGCACTGCCGCCGCTTACTGAAGAAGCAGGACCTGCATCCTGGCGCGGACGGCGCAGGACAATGACGTCATTGCGCAAATGTCTGTGCCAGGACGCTGACGTCTTAGGGCAGCTCGTAGGCCACAGGCTTCTGCCAGAGGCTTCCTTTTCTATGTATTTTAACTGTATCGGTGTCATGCAGACGCTGATGCAGTTAATATGTGAGGGTAACCTGTGTTGCAGCGTCCCCGAAGTGGGCTCCCGAGAGTCAGTGGGCCCGGGGCCACTGCCCCCCTGCTAGCTACGCCTCTGCTATGCACCAATCCTGTGGAACAAACCCAGTCATTACTGAATCCTTAAATAGTAGATATAAGGGTCTGTCTGTCACCGTGCATAATTCCCTCAGAACTCGGGGTGTATGCCATCTGGACCTGGCGATTTCTCTATTTTAGCGTTTTGAAGGCGGCACTGCACTTCCTCCTGGGTTACACAGGTGACATTTAATGGAGAGTTAACATTACCCCTAATCATGTTGCTGGCCATTGAATTTTCTTGTGTAAACACCGTAGAGAAGAAGACGTATAATAGTTGTGCTTTTTCCTCATCCTCCTCCACCATTACACCCAGATTACATTGTCAGTTTTTATTCCCTTGTTATTTATGTAATTGAAGAATAATTTTGGATTATTTTTACTTTCCTTGGCGATTATTCTCTCCGCCTCGATCTTTGCCTCCTTTATTTGTCTTTTACACAATTTATTTTTCTCTTTATAGTTTTTTAATGCTGTGTCACTACTTTCTTGTCTTAGTACTGTAAATGTTTCCTTTTTATCCCTCATTGCACTCCTCACCGTTATAGTTAGCCATATTGGTTTTCTATGATTTCTGGCCCGCTTATTCCCATAAGGGATATGGTTTTTAGTGGTCCTATTTAGAAGGCTTTTGAAAATGTCCCATTTTGTTTGTGTTGCGGTCACTTTGAGGACATTGTCCCAGTTTATGCTGCTAAGCTCCTCTCTCTGCCGGTGACCATTGGCCTTCCTGAAGTTTAGTGTTTTTGTTCCCTTCTACTGAACATTTTTTTAGTGTGTACAAGAAAAATTCTTATGTTGTGGTCACTATTACCTAGATGACCCCTGACCTCCACTTTTGACAATGTGTCAGGTTCATTTGTTAAAATTAGGTGTAGAAGAGCCTCTTGTTGGGTCCTGCACTAGTTGTGATCGGTCAGTCTCTCTTATTCCTGACCTGATTCTGTCCCCTTTGTTGGCCCTGCAGGTTTCTGCCTCCCAGTTGATATCTGGGTCAGTGAAATCCCCCATAATAATGACTTTATTCTGCTTTGCGGCCTCATCTATTTGTCTTATTAGTACATTTTCAGCTTCTTCCATTATATTTGGAGATTTATAACAAACCCCTATCAGTATTTTATTATTCTTTGTTCCTACCTTAATTTCCAGCCATAAGGACTCCAAATATTCATTTTCTTCCCAGATGTCCTCACGCAGGACTGGCTTAAGGCAGGATTTTATGTATAAGCAAGCCTCTGGGGTGTGCCAGTTCAGGACTAACCTCCCTGGCACTCTTCCCTCTACCTGTCTTCTGTCACTCAGCTAGCTGCCTCATGTTCCTGCACCTCCATGTACACTGGACCGCATTGGTAAGCATGGAGCAAGTCTTACCTGATGGGGATTTTTTTTTTTTTTTTTTTGGTAAAGTCCCTGAATCTAAAGTCACTTAATCTTAAGTCACACTTAGATCAAACCACACTCGCCAGCTCACACATTCGCTTTATACTTAGATTTTTAAAGCTGCTCCAAGTTGCAGAGAAAGCTGTCACTGATTCCTCTGGTTGCACTTCCTGACACTCCACAATGGATACAAGGCATGACTGCACACATGTATAATATTTATGTAACCTGTAAAGCTTTGTTTTCTAGCCCCGCAAGCTCACCATATTGTTTATACGCCATGGGTCTAGTGAGTGTACAATCAGGATGAATCGCTGATTATAATGTTAATCTGTTTTCCCTTAGTCCCAACAGCAGCACAATATGGGGTATTCCTGCCCCTGTGTGCTGGTAGGACAGGCGGAACTTTTAATTAGCATGATTTATGCATTACTACATTACCCTATAAGAGGGCAAAGAGAACTGCCCTTCTTTTGTAAGTTATAAAGTAAAAAAAAATCCAAATTTAGGGAGGGAAGCTTGTGCTGCTGTTCGGACTAAGGGAAAACAGATTAACATTATAATCAACGATTCCCTTACGTCCCACAGCAGCACAATATGGGGATATAGCAAGTAATTCCCTTAGGGAGGGTTTCCCTGCTCTACAACACTTAGGACTGACTGACCAAAGGCAGTCACCACAGAACTCCGAACCTCTAGATGATAATGTTTTATAAAGGTTAGGTGAGATGACCAAGAAGCAGCCGCACAGATCTGATCCAGAGGTAAGGCCCAGTTCTCAGCCCAAGAGGTTGATACAGCCCTGGTTGAATGGGCTGTACAAAATTCAGGTGGAGCTAACCCCTGAGCAAAAATAGAGACTGTGATTGCCTCCTTGATCCACCTAGATAAGGTAGGCTTGGAAGCCCTGAGACCTTTGTCTCTATCATACATGTTGACAAGGAGATTCTCGTTCTCCTAAAGGACCGTGTGCGTAAGAGGTAAATCTGGAGACACCTCACAACATCTAGTGTGTGAAGTTTTTTCTCCTCTTCAGAAGAAGGGGAAGGAAAGAACACAGGAAAAGAAATTAATTGATTAATATTGGTGCGGAAAGGCATCTTAGGGTTAAACCCAGGAAGAAACCTAAGTTGGACCCTATCCGCAAAAAAAGGATATATAAGGTTCCTTGGAAGAGAAAGCCTGGAGCATACTCACTCTTTTGGCTGAAGTGATGGCTAATAGAAAAGGTGGTTTTAAAGGCAAGAAATTTAAGATCTACATCCTCCAAAGGTTCAAAAGGAGGACCACAAAGACCTGAAAGAACAGTCGAGAGATCCCACTGGGGAACCGGAGCTGAGACCACCGGTCTAAGTCTGGTAGCGCCCTTAAGGAACCCAACAATAATGGAATCTTGGGACAAACGTCTGCCTAAACAGGCGGATAAGGCTGAAACCTGTACCCTCAGAGTAGCAGGAGAAAGGCCTGTATCCAAGCTGCTTTGAAGAAAATCCAGAATTTCTGCCGTAGTAGGGTTTGAACTATCAGCATCTCTTCTGGAGCACCACTGCTTGAAGATGTTACCTATCCTATGGTAGCTTTTCTTGGTAGACTCTGCTCTGGCACAGGAAAGTGTCTTCAAGACGGCTGCTGGCAGTCCACTAAATCTCCCTAGAGACTGGTCAACCTCCAGGCTGTCAGGTTGAATCTCCTCAGATCCTGATGCTTCTAAATTTCTTGGGAAACCAGGTTCTGGGTGGGGGAAGCCTCCAATATGTTCCTCGACTCATGTTTGACCGAGAATTCAGTCCCCGGAAAACCGGAACACAAACAAAGATTCCGGAGGAACAAAGTGACCGACGTCACTTCTGGCAGCTGCGGAGCTTGTAAGGTAAGTGAAACGGTAATGCCCCACATCAAGGTCGCACAAGTGGCCTGCACTACAGGACTTTAAACATGCAGCATGAAACCACCGCTGCATGTACTACTGAGATCAACCTTCAAAGCAAAGGTTGCAAACTTGGCTAGGCACAAAAAAAGGTAAGTGAAATGGCAATGCTCCACCACAAGGCTGCACAAGTGGCCTGCATACCGGCCTCTGAACATGCAGCATGCAACTACAGCTGCATGAACTACTGAAATCAACCTTTCAGGGCGAGGATTGAAAGCTTGGCTAGCACAAAAAAGCTGCCTAAATAAAAACACCCCTTCTTTTCCACAGAAGAGAAGAGAGGTGTAAAGATGACCACCAAAGGAAGTTAACAAACTTTAGGGGAAAAACAAAACATGGGAGGAAAAAAAGACCTCCCTGCACCTGTCCCACCACACAGGACAGAAAAAAACACAAGGGGGGGAGGTCTCTTTGCCCTCTTATAGGGTAACGTAGTAATGCATAAATTATGCAAATTAAAAGTTCCGCCTGTCCTACCAGCACACAGGGGCAGGAATACCCCATATTGTGCTGCTGTGGGACGTAAGGGAATAGGTGAGGTGAAGATGTTAAGTTACCGCAACGCAACAACAAAGAGGTCTTAAATGTCAGCAGCATTCAAGCTGTGAAGTCTAATTGCCAAGTTAACATTTCTTCCAGCCTGCGTGGGGTAGGAGCACCTCCTTTCTGGCAGGGCACAATACCGCTCTATCGGCGGCATTGTTTCTGATATATATATATAATATATGCCACATGTTGTTGACATGTCTGTTTAAAGCACTCCAACCCCCATTACAATCCTTCCTACTATAGCACAACGCTGGTGTGTAAGCCTCACCATCCTATGCATTCATTGGCTGCAAGCTCTTCACTTTGAGCCTATGGTGTAGAATAAATTTAGAAATGTCTTGAATAGCAATTCCCCGATATAACTATATTGCCAGCGAGTTGCTTTATTTGGCAGCTACTGCACCTTTAGGGAATTGTGGGGGAATGAAATTCTCAGGAGTTCCTTATACGATCTGTCAGCAGTCACTTATAACAGACTGGAGTGTATCAATAAGTTTATCAACCAATGTGTTACTAGCAGGCGACAGCAAGACAGGTACCAAGTCAGCAAGCACAAGAATAGACGAGCCAGGTCAGGGCTGGCAGTGTACATGCAACCAGCTAGCTATAGGGGGCGCATTGCTAGCAGTTGCTTCCAGATCATGGACCCTGTGGGGGCCCCCGAGATCCCTCTGACACCTTAAATATGCTAAATTACACAAGATTTTTCATTGTGGCTCAAGAGCTTCAAGTTACATTTCTGCATGCAACAATGTGAACAGGTGGTAAGTCAAGATGGGCAGCATACCGGCAGCTGAGGAAATAAGCTAGGTCCATACCAAAAACACAGCAAGAACACTTTATCATTGTAATAGGCCCAAAGCAATGGGAGAAGGATTCTTAAGAAGACTGGGTCAAGAGAACATTGGCATAGTAGAAGACTCTATAAGAAACAGAAGCTAGTGTGCATGCTAGAAGGGCACAAGAGAAGTGAGGAGAATGCAAAGGAAGTAGAAGAGCGAACCGAGGAACGGTGACACAGAAACGTTATGGCTTCATTTATAGATCTAGGATATCTCTGCACCTAAAGAAGCCCTTTCCAATGTATTAAGGATGACTGGTGTTTAAGAAATTGTCTGCTGTATACTATAAAGTAGGATTGAAGATGTCCTTTATTCTGCTGAACCTCCTAGTACTTGCTGATCCAAGATTGCTCTAAGGATAGGTCATCTATGAGTTTATGTAAGCGCTAACCCTGACCCTCACATGATGGGTACTTTTTGACAAAAGCTCCAAAAACTCCTCTTCCACCCCCGCCTTGATCAGGATATTTAAATACTGGTCTAGGGCAACAAACAGAATCTTTCTCAGGTATTAGAATCCTTAGCTACAACTCTGGTCAACAAGCTTGTTGACGTTTCCAAGAGTAATCAGTGGAATGGTTAATGCAGCCCTAGATTGTAATACAGATTGTAACTCAGAACAAGTAAAGCTGCTCATACAGATTAGATGGATATCAGTCAGACCTGTGTCCATTACCATATAATGTGTATGGGCTTGAGCGGATGGGTTGTTAGATAGGTTGTTGCCAAAGTTGTTTGACAGTGGCTTTCTGAGTGTGCATGTCTATAGGGAAACTGGGAGAGATAGCTGTCAGTCAAATGAGCTAGTCGATGTAGTTTGTACGACTGACCTAAGGCTAGGTTCACATCTGCATTCGGGTTTCCATTCGGGGGGTCCGCTTGTGGAAACCTAATCCACATAAAAAAGAGGTTACCTTTGGAAACCCGCGGACGCCATAGACTATAATGGGGTCCATGAAAAGGGCAAAAAATGCGGAGAGAAAAGCGCTGCCTACAGCGGAGAGGGGAACGGAATCCCCAAACGTAGTGCAAGGGCTGGTGTGAACCCAGCGAAATCCAAGCAGCAAGGAAATGTCTGATAATGGAAGATAAGTTGTGAGAACGTGATGAGCATGTACTAAAGTACTGTTGTTTTTGGAAGAAAGTGGCCATATTGTTCTAATTTCATACAACCACTTTAAGGCTGGGTTCACATCTGCAATAGGTGTCCGTCAAAAATCGACGGAAGAAAAATTCCTACAAGTTGAACTTTTTTGGACATCTGACACCCGATGCTCCCCATTATAGTCAGTGTTGGTGTCCACTATTTTTGTGGTCTGTTTTTATGGTCCTCCAAAGGACCAGAAGAATGGACGCCAGATGCAGATGTGAACCTAGCCTAACTCTGTGAAGACCAAGGTGTCCTCATCCACTACTGGATCCAGAGAAAACCAGGCTGCAACTATAGGGTCAGAAAGAAATTTCCTCAGATCCTATCACCCCCAATGAGACAAAATGGTTACAAATACCCAGAGGTAGCTATGTTGCCTTCCTCTAGAACACTGGTCCTCAAGCGCCGGCTTTTCAGATTTCCAACAACTGGAGAGCCGCAGGTTAGACTAAACCTATGGCCATATACCTTATGGACTTAACCCTTTTTCCACCTAAATAACTAATATATACCCACATGTATTTATGCCTTTGCTCTGAGTGTACTAAATTACTTCTATGTATTTAGCATTTGCTATATATGGAACAGAAATGACATGAATGTATAACAGGACTGTGAGAGACTCAACATGGCATTGTTCTTGCTCTATGGCCTAACCTGGTACCATCCTATGTGAACACTGAGCCCCACGTAATGTAGGTTACTGAATGGTCATGATTTCTTGCTGCTTTTTTGTCTCCAAGATCACTGCCCTTGTGCGGAGATCGTAAAGCCGTCTTTATTTCATATCGGAAAGTGCAGTAAATATAAATATGTAGCCCACGCTATTACTCAGAAGCAAAATCTGCCATAGGAAAAGGGTTAATGTGCACTGTCCCATACCGCAATTGTTTTTCTATTCAATTAAAGGTACACTTTAACAAGATGCATGGGTAAAAGTGGCAAGATGGTGTTTATACAATACAAAACACAAAGCTTCACCACAGTCCAGATACTGAGAGCCTTGCAGAGCCCTGACCCAACAGATTAGGCTTTAAGCTGTGAGACCCGTGAATGCATTGACACTGAAACTTGTCAGCTGCTGCAACCACAATATCATAATCTCAAAGGCTTAAGAGTCGCATTTATATCATTAGGTGCGATGGATGTCGCAATACCCGACAATCTTTGTCAGTGCAACGGGTGACGCCTTGTAACCTAAGCCTAACACAGACGCCTAATGATGGCTTCCTGGATAGAAAATCATGTACATTTTTTACACTTCAATATTAGACATTACAACAGACTAATTTTAAGGGTGATAGTGCACAATATTACACTGCCAAATATTGCCATGGAGTCTTACAAAAAACCATATAATATTAAAGGGCCACTCGAATACAATATTCCCTGCATGGAAGGAAATTCTAAGAAGCTACTGAAGTTCGGTTCTCCATGCCAATGTGGGCCATAGATAAATTGCCATACTCCACACAATATAAAGAAAATTTAGGAACACATTATATGATATATTAATGTATATGTAACACAGAGTAGAGCACAAACATCAGTCATACTGCAGCATCCCAGAGGACTTCTGCTTGAATTGTCTTTTGTGCCTCTGCTTTGTGTTGGTATGTCCCCTCTTCTGTGTTAAGTGTTAAATGTTACTGTTTTGCAGCTTTCCCTTGTTTTTCTCCTTCAGTGTTCAAACTCTAGCCTTGGCTCAGCCCTGGGCAATCACAGGTCACTGGGCGGGGATGTAGGAGACCTAGTCTCCACAGCGACCGTTGAGCCCAGTCAGTTCAGTAGTAGCAGACATCCTGTACAGTTCAGCACTGGAGCTCAACGGCCATCCATACAGCCTCTAGGAGGAATGTTTGCTGCCCCAGGCTCATCCAGAGACAGCCCTGAGTAAGGGAGTTCAGCTGTCGGTACTTTTGGACAATTTTGGTGCCATGCCAGGAGGAGCAAGAGAGGATCCTGGCAGAAGGACCACATGTGGGCCTAGTATTCAGATAACCAGATCCCTGCAGGACTCCTTGTAACTCCATCCCCATCAGCCATACCTGGGAGAGTCACGACAGGTGGAGTAGTTGGAGGAGAAGCCTATATTGTAGAGCCTGTATTATCCCTGGGCACCCTCCTAGAACCGAGGCTGGGGGATTGGACACTGAACTACAAATACCCTCATTGGGAAGCTGCCGTTTATTTCTGACGTCTCCAGAGTCGTGACTGCATTACCATCAGGTCCCTTCCGAACAACACCCCACCGGCTCAGAGAGGAGAGGTCCCCTCTCCAACTGGAAGCCCCCCGGGGGAAACAACTACTACCACCACCATCCGGTAGTGCTGCAGGACCCCCCTCGACTGTGTCCGGCCCAGGAGCGGGGCTGGAGTGCTTGGTGAGTGTGCTCGGCCTAGCAGGTGACACACCAACCACTACTACAACTCCCATCCTCCGGTCTCCTCCATCTGAGTTGTGGCAATACTGAACAGCACCGGGATAGCACTGAGGTGCCATGGCATTTGGGGGTCAGGATTTGGTAATGGCTGAACACACGGATAGATATAAGAAATGGTTTGCTATCTTTCTTGTAAAACACGATATTACAGGTATTCTCCAAGACAGAGCTGATTGGTGAGGGTGTCGGGTGTTAGACACCAATCTGATATTAATGACCTATCCTGAGGATAAGCCAACAAAATCTCAGCCTTGGATAATAATGTTAAACCAGGGATCTGTCTTCACATCAGAAAGGTATTTTTTCCACTTTATAACGATTTTTGCCTCTACCATTTAAAGAACACCTTTTACCACCTCTTTAAGTTCTTTAATAGGCACCGCTTCCCTAATTCCGGCACAGTTGGAATTTTTTCTCTAGCCCACACCCTTCCTGAGCAATCAGTGCAGGTAGTTTTACTGCCTGATATGCTAATTAGGCTCTGTATGGTCAGGGGGTTGGTGTCAGACAGGAAAGGGCAAAGGGAGTGTTTCGCAGCTTTCTAACACTGTTCAATCAGATTCAAAGCACAAAATCACATCTCTTTGCCTGCTCCTGTCCAAGACCACCCACCTGACAGTAGTCAGGCACCAAAACTATCAAGACTGATTACTCAGGAACGGTGGGGGCTAGAGAAAAAATTCTAATTGTGTCGTAATCAATGGAGCATTGCCTATCACCAGAACCCAGTATACCAAGCCATCCCCGCAGATAGATAGGTTGGGGTCACAGTTTTTGTCCATATACTAATGAGCTCTTTGGAGCAATGAGGGTGCTGCGGTTGCTCCACAGAGAGGTAAGGCACTGTCATGTGCTCTGTAATGCGGTGCTAGCAGTTGAGCGTGCTTGGGGAAGGCGTTCTTAATACTGTTTAATCCTTCCTCTAGACCTACTTGGGTTTGCAAGTATACAAAGGCAGATTTTCTTTATTATGCTTAGATTCAGACTATACTAAAAGACTATATAACAAATATTTATCCCCCCACCCACAACCATGGGCAGAAAAAGAGTGAGGAGAGATAAAATGGAAAAAAACTAATTAAAACAAAAGAAAAACCCAGAAAATAAAGTTTTATTATTTCCTTTCCTTTCGCATTACTTTTCCTATTGCCAATCCTTCCAGATACAATCAAATTTCTTACTTTTAAAAGGGGTTTGCCCAACGTCCATATCCACAGGATAGGGAATACATTGCAGGTCGGTGAGAGTCCATCAACCACAGTGTCTTGCACCCGAATCTTAAAAGGGTTGTCTGTGACCCATGGATAATGGATACTGATTACCTATTCACAGGATTCATCAGTACCAGATCGACACTTGGACCTCACATCAGTCGTCTGATTCAGCAGCTGGAAACTGTATACAAGGTATATGGCCTATTGAAGTGAATGGGAGCAGAGGTGCAGTTCCCTGGAACCACCACTAGAGTGTACGGAGCCAGAAGCTGTATTCAGTGTATAGAGACGTACACTGTAGTAGTGGTACCGGGGAACTGCAACTTTGCTCCCATTCACTCCAGTAGGGGTAGAGCTGTTTCTGGCCATACACTTTGTGTACAGTTTAGGGCAGCCAAATCAGCTAATGCTGTCGAACCCCATCGATCTGATACTGGATAGATCATCCGTATCCACTACCCATGGATTTTAGACAACTCCTTTTAAGGCATGGTGGACAGGCAAACATGCTGCCACTATATTAATTTCTATAAGACCATGAGAGATAGCCGAAGTACAGTACTCAGCTAAAATATTTCCACCGATCCCACAGAAAGTAATGGAGAGACAGCACATCTGACCAACCACCAATCAAATCAGACTGGGGTTCAGGCACCCACATTCTCAGGATCGCTGGTGGTCCCAGTGGGCAGACCCCCACCTACATGTATCTTATGCCTATACTATGGATCCTTTCGCATTCTAATGCTTAGTCCAGGCATTTAGTTGGGCCAGTTATGAATAACAACAGATTGGGCCAAAAAAAAATAAATAAATTGGCCGTCATGCACAGGGTGATAACCAAAGGTAGCGGCCATTTTGTAGACACTGCTTCCTTGGCAAAGGGACGTTTTTTTTCTAAAAAGGACTTTTCTGTGTAAGTGATCCCAATATTAATGAATCCCATCCGCCCGTCTCCCATCTCAATACACTGAGTAATAAACACAGACAATGACATTTGCTGCTATTTATTTTAATAAACATGAGGTATTTCAAAGTGCTTGAAGAAAAAATGCACTAAAAACGTACATTGGTTGGAAAAAGAATGGATAAAAACAAGCAAAAACATACACAAAACTCTGAAACGTTCCGGATCTATGCGCCAAACAAGACATGAACAAATACAATAAAAAAACAAAGAAAGGACCAACGAAACGGGCTAAGAAAGGCATAAATAATACTTTTCTTTACAAAATTTCTTCGTTCAAAAAGGTGAAATAGTAAATATCTGCTCAAAACTTTCACAACTCACTTTCATACAAAAATATAAGTATCAAATTTAGTTATGTATCAGCATCATACTAAAGAATACAGGAAGTGTAAGAATTAGTCCAGTACATAACAAGAGATTAACAATATATTTGTGTACAAAACATTGAGGTGTTACTTGGGTCTAAATATCGGTAGTGAGAGCTACCCAGAATGTTGCACGAAAAAGGCAAGTATTAACGGCATATACAGAGATTCCTCCAGAGGTACAAGTGCTAACCCCAGAATAGTAACATCAGGTACAATGAGCACCATAAAGAAACAAAAAAAAAAAAATGAATGAACCTTACAAAAACAGATGTGATCAGCCGCTCAAAAATGCTCAGAACATGAAAAAAACCTACAAAGTTTATAGCAAAAAAATAAAATAAAAAGATATAATAAAACAGTTAATTATTTTGCAGCCTACTTAACTGAGGAAGCAAAAAAAAGAGTCATCCAGTTGTTTGGAAACGATGATGAAACAAAAACATATATAAAAAAATCCAAAAAATTGGAACTTCAACTGCAAGAGTGAACTGGATTGGATATTAAAGGGAGTCTATCATTAAAAAAAAACACTTTTAAGCTAATGACACGTTGGAATGGCCTTTAAAAAGGCCATTCTTCTCCTTCCCTTCATTGTTGTCTTCTCCCAGCTGTTTCTGTAAAAATCCGTTTCTTCAATTATGGAAATGATCCTCACGGAGCACCCGGGGCGTTCCTCCTTGGCAGCGAGCACCCATCGCGTCATCACCCATTAGTCTGTTATGGTGACTCCCATCTTGGTCTTCTCTTCTACTTCCTCTGATGCAGCGTTGAACGGCAGCAACTGCACATGACGGGCCGCCATTTTCCGATTGTCCGTACTGCGCCTCTTGTGAAAGACCACCGGAAAATGGCAGCGGTCCAGCGCTGCGTCAGTAGAAGAAAAGATACAGAGAAGACCAAGATGGGAGTCACCACAACAGACTAATGGGCGGTGACAAGCGAAGACGCGGTGGGTGCCCACTGCCACGGAGGAACGCCCCGGGTGCTCCGTGAGGATCATTTCCATAATTGAAGAAACGGATTTTTACAGAAACAGATGGGAGAAGACAACAATGAAGGGGAGGAGAAGAATGGCCTTTTTAAAGGCCATTCCAACGTGTCATTAGCTTAAAAGTGTTTTTTTTTAATGATAGACTCTCTTTAAACCAAACATTCGTAATGTCAAAAACACTTCTCTCATTATTTTTATTTCTCGATTTGCTTTGAAGAATCAAAAAATTGTGCAAAGTGGCAGTGACAGTTCAGAAAGAGAAGGCGAGAAAGGGAACAAAGTCTAGCAAGCCCGTGTGTTCTCGATTTTCTGGAGGAGCTGTTGCTGTCGGAGCTGAACTTTCTCCTGTAACAATCTTTGTTCATCGGCCTGAAGAGAGTGAACGTATTCAGTGGCTTTTTTGAGAATGACAACTTTAGCGACCTTGTCATTTTTAACAAGCTCGGGTACGTGGTCCCTTAAAGTGAGAAATCTGGACCTCAAGTCGTTGCGACGTTGTCGCTCTAGGATGTTGTGGTTGCGTCGCCTCTCGCTGTCTTCTGAGTAGTTATGAGAGCTGGAGCTTTTAGCCTTTGGTTGTACCACATTCTTTACCACGCAGAGAGTTTCATTCTTTTGTTTCTTTTGAGGCGGATGGACCTCTTCCGTCTCTATGTAAGAGGATGGGGCCATGTAGTTATATTGTTGGTGCACCAGAGCAGACCGCTTGAGGATAAGTTCGGTGGGTAGGTTCTTTCCAGAGGTAAGGTTGGTGGTGGATTTAGAGCGCAGGTTGGATAAAGTGCTGCTTTCATCCACTGTCATGACGTCAATCTCTTCTTCTTCATCGTCTTCCTCATTATCCTCCTTGCCATCTGCCAAAAAAATTTTGAAAATTGTCACCATGGATAACCTCAAAACTTGAGATTCGAAAAAAACATTGAAGTCATCTATACAAAACATCGCATTTTTGCTAACCCTTGCAAAGGTACGATACACCAAATGAAAAGCTATATCACGCCCATGCTTCTTGGGTTCTACACAGTGGAACATATTGTACAGTTATATACAGGACCTGTGAAAAGTGCAAACTGGAGATTTGCTGGAAAAAAAAAAAAAAATGATTCAACAAATTGTTTTCCTCGGTGACAGGGAAAGCCAGACACAATCGCTGGGTTTGTTTTGAGGCATAATGTGCTGCTGGTCATCTGTAGGCCACTTTAAGCCAGGGATTTGGTTTCTAGCCAATAAGACTGTTGTGAGGAAGGGCTACCTCGGAGCTGTCAAGGCACAAACAAGAAAGGGGTTCAGCCAGCTTATGACAATTGTATTAATATGCAAAAATGGTTAATGCTATTTTTACAGTTAAAAAATTTAAAATGAAAAAAAAAATCTAAAAATACAGTATATTACAAAAAATTACACTAAAAAAATAAATGCAATGGAACACTTTTTTTTCAGAATTTTGGGGGTTTTAAATGATAGTCCTGCCATAAGGGGGCACTGCTGAGGATCATAATTTACAAGTATTATGGATTATTTTTGTTTTACTGGTACATGATCTATAATTAAGGACCATTAAAAAAATAAAAAATTAAGGAAAATTTAAAAAATTAATTGTATAGGGACAACTTTATTCAATATAGTTGTGCAAATGTCAGCGATCACTTCAGTAAGGTCTTTGTCTAGGTTAGAGCTGTATATTTGCCACCAAACAAGCAGTGTCAGACCAGCAGGGTCCCCTTTATCTGTGATGTTTTTGTATAATATTCTGCCAGACTACAATTAATAGGCCAGTAGGACAAACAAAAACATCGCCATCTGGCGGCCTCGGCGCTCAATAGGCCACCGTTGATTGGCCTGTAACAGGGCGCTCTTCTCAATCCTAGTTGTAGGAGTGAGGTCAAAGAAGAAAAAAAAAAAGGACTTTGTGAGCTGAAGTTACTGTGTCAGCTGTTTCGAGAGTCTCTACTCTACCAAAATGGGAATACTCTTTACACCTTCCATCCGAGGATGATGGCGGAGCGGAGAACATGTCCTTGACCCGACGACTCAATGTCTCATTTCATCTTGAGTATTGATGAGACATCGAAAACAAACTGTGTCACCTTGTACAATGCAAATTTGATTTTGCCGAGACATGGACCAACTTGACCCAAAGGGGCAAATCCAAATCCAATAATAAGCATATTATATAGTAAAAGACTAAATCCATCGCTAAAATAAAAAGAATTAGCAATGCAAATGAAGATTCTGCCTAAGTTTAATACATTGTCACACCCTATTGAATAGAGTGAATCATAACTCACAAGATATAAGAGCGATCATCTCGTCCTGGCAGACAGAAGTGGCTGGGTCGAAGATGTACCAGTCTGGGCATTGCCTACAAGGATTAATATGATATCTACAGTTTACTGCTCATCTAGCGTCACTTTCTGAACACACTCACAAACACAAGTGTATGCACCCTGTCAGATGTCTGCAGGGCACTTTCATGACCCACGGTGCCAAAGGGCACTCTCTTGTACTACGAGTTTCTATGATCCGTGCCAACTTCTAAAGGGCAACCAGTGCAAACCAAATACTATGTGAAGCAAATATCTATTGTAGCCACAGTAAACATGGTACACCACTCATATATCCATGCCAGTCTGATTTACCATATGGCACCGCTACTACTGCTCACAATATTAATAATGTATTTACCAGATTTGCTGTGGCTGAGGTCTCCAGAGCTGGCACTGGTTCTGCTTGGCTGGCTGCAGTTTCTGGCTGGTGCATTAGAGGGTACAGTGCTGGATATGGCACTGATGGGAGGTTTAGCTTGCCCAATCCTGCCGCGCTCTCCTTTGTTGATAGGAAATGAGAAAACCACAGATGGGTCTACACAGTGACAAGCAAGGTTGTTTAAATCCTCTCCTTGCCCACGGTGATGGTTTGGGGTGACGGTGTGGTTCTGGGCTCCAGATTCTACCATCCCTGCTACTTTATCCAGCTTCTCATTTCTGCCAGGGAAAACCTTGAAAGGGTAGTCAAAGCCACTCCACATACAGTCCTGGATAATGACGGACTTGAGGTTGCCAGAGGACAAACCCAGCTCTGTGCTCCAGCCGGAGCCCCCAAACAAGTTGGCTTTGGGGGGCAACATCTCCGATGCCCAGTCAAAGAGATCCTCATCAACTGGTAAACCATAATATAGTAGGGTCTCCTGCCCAGGAGACAGAGGGTCATTCTGCAGCCCCGCTTGGCTTGGTGAACGAGGAGGCGTGGGGAACAATTCAAACTTCTTCCAGATGTCCTCTCCTGGGTGGACACAGTCTGGGCCACACAGATAAAAGTCATCCTCGTCTGGGTAGAAACAAGGTTGCAAGGATTCAAACTCCAGGTCCGGGTTCTTGGTAACCACCCAGGGCATCTTCCAGCTCTTCTCAGATCTCAATACAAATGTACCACCAGAGATGAATTATCCACAGATCCAGCCGCTATCTAGAAGAGGAGAAAATGCAGTCAGAATGATAATCCTGTGGCCAAGGCCAGGTTATACGATGGCAATAAGAGTAGGTGATGCTGCCAATGGTCCAGCGGGCACACAGAGAGGGCTGGACTGCAAGAAGGACTCTGCGCCCCTCAATAGCTACTCCCACCCGACTGATCTCACTGCACTCCTGAATGGATGTATATGCAAAGAGCCATGCAGTCTGCTTTTGTGTGTGCCATGTATAGGTATATCCCTAAATGCTTCCACATGCCCTCCTGCCCTGTGCCCCTTCATTACGTCTATGCAGAAGTTACTATGTGCAGTGTTATGACTGCAGCTGTCAGATGAAGGATCATGTGTACTAAGTGTCAGATCACTACTGCAAAAAAAATGGGCACTACCCCTCTTGCAATCCTAACAACAGTCATCATGGCATGCAGAACCCATATAGAATAAACGCAGTATACATATAGAATGCATTATAAATATTCATCAATGGTGACACAGACACAGCGGGCATGATACAGGAGAGCCAGCCTTTCCTGCGTCTGCCCTAGAGTTGTTGCTCCAGTTACCTGTCACTGCCTGCTCTCTGTCACTGGCACAAATACCAGGGGAGCAGCGGTAGTGGCTGTCACAGGGCCTGGGACATTAGGGGGCCCAGCAGGCCCAATGTTTTTTTGTTTTTTTAATAGGCCGTTACCTGCTGGAGTAACCCCAACGGGCCCTATATACTTACCGATATCTGCTTCTGCGGAAGCAGAGGGGGCTGTGAGCAGGAGCGGGGATCGGTAAGTAAGGCTGCGAGCCTGCAAACCCCACAAACACTGCTATCATTATACTCTGGGGTCTTTTCAGACCCCAGAGTATAATGATCGGAGCCCCTGCGGAGGTGATAAACATAAAAAAACAATGATACTCACCATTCCACGCTCCGCAGCCACTCTGTGTGCTCTTCAGGCACTTCTGCCTGAAGTCAGCTGACAGGGCCTCAGGGGTCACGTCTGCGTCTGACGTCATTACGCATAATGATGCGACGTCACCCCTGAGGCCCAATGAGCGGTCGCTTACTACAGGCAGAAGCGCCGAAGAGCACACAGAGCGGCTGCGGAGCGTGGAATGTTGAGTACATTGTGTTTTTATGTTTGTCACCTCTCTTCGCCCTCCTGGCACAAATTGGAATATTATAAAAGTTAGAATATTATACCGTGTGCAGGGGCCACTATGGAACATAATACCATGTGCAGGGGCCACTATGGGACATAATACTGTGTGCAGGGGCCACTATGGGACATAATACTGTGTGCAGAGGCCACTATGGAACATAATACCGTGTGCAGGGGCCACTATGGAACATAATACTGTGTGCAGGGGCCACTATGGGACATAATACTGTGTGCAGAGGCCACTATGGAACATAATACCGTGTGCAGGGGCCACTATGGAACATAATACTGTGTGCAGGGGCCACTATGGGACATAATACTGAGTGCAGGGGCTGCTATGGGACCTAATACCGTGTGCAGGGGCCGCTATGGAAGATAATACCATGTGCAGGGGCCACTATGGGACATAATACTGTGTGCAGGGGCCACTATGGAACATAATACCATGTGCGGGGCCACTATGGGACATAATACTGTGTGCAGGGGCTGCTATGGAAGATAATACCATGTGCAGGGGCCACTATGGAACATAATACCATGTGCGGGGCCACTATGGGACATAATACTGTGTGCAGGGGCTGCTATGGGACATAATACCATGTGCAGGGGCCACTATGGGACATAATACCATGTGCAGGGGCCACTATGGGACATAATACTGTGTGCAGAGGCCACTATGGAACATAATACCGTGTGCAGGGGCCACTATGGAACATAATACTGTGTGCAGGGGCCACTATGGGACATAATACTGAGTGCAGGGGCTGCTATGGGACCTAATACCGTGTGCAGGGGCCGCTATGGAAGATAATACCATGTGCAGGGGCCACTATGGGACATAATACTGTGTGCAGGGGCCACTATGGAACATAATACCATGTGCGGGGCCACTATGGGACATAATACTGTGTGCAGGGGCTGCTATGGAAGATAATACCATGTGCAGGGGCCACTATGGAACATAATACCATGTGCGGGGCCACTATGGGACATAATACTGTGTGCAGGGGCTGCTATGGGACATAATACCATGTGCAGGGGCCACTATGGGACATAATACCATGTGCAGGGGCCACTATGGGACATAATACCATGTGCAGGGGCCACTATGGGACATATACCGTGTGCAGGGGCCACTATGAGACCTAATACCGTGTGCAGGGGCCGCTATGGAAGATAATACCATGTGCAGGGGACACTATGGGACATAATACCATGTGCAGGGGCCACTATGGAACATATACCGTGTGCAGGGGCCACTATGAGACCTAATACCGTGTGCAGGGACCACTATGGGACATTATTCTGTATAACGGTGTGTTTTCTGTGTTAAGGATGTGTTTTTGCACAGAAAAATCAGGCTTTGTTTTTTTTTATTGTGCAAAAATGCACCAGTTTTACATTGAAGTAATAGTTCCAGTGGCCTAAGACTATATCTGCATCCAGATACTTAGTGTGATATCACCATAAGGTGCTGCCATACGGGGCTCCTGGACACATTTACCACTAATCGGGGGCTGCACATGGACATTCATTGCTTCTAATCGGAAAGTACAGGAGCGTCCCAGGAAATAGCAGTAAGCGCATGCGTCCTAAAGCATCTGGTGGCAGCACTTCTGTGTTATGGTTTGTGGTATATGACTTTAGTTTAGGGGTCGTCAGACTTACAATTATTGACCGGCACTCCGAGTACCTCATCTTTGATTTTTTTATTAAAATCGGCACGCCGAACACAAAAGGTTGCCTACCCCTGATCTAGATCCAGCTGCAGGAATTTGGATCCATGCTCTATATTTTACCATCGTTTTGCCAATCTTGCATGCCAGTCATATGGAGGGACTACAACCCCCAGCATGGCAGTCACTGCATTTGCTGACTGCATTGTTTGTCACACTGGGCTGTTACATGTTCCCAGGTATATAATATATATGGAAAAAGCTAACCCTATGGAGCTACAAGTGACTAAGCCTGTGGTTTTCCTCCAGGCTCCTGGGTGCGTGTGGGCTGATACAAGGAAGGTACAGTCCGTGTTCCTGGAAGAGTCTGCAGCCCGCACTGTAAATAAGCAAGCAGTGAGGAGACCGGGGTTGGTAGATTGATAGGGGAGAGCGCCGTCTAGTGGATGCTGGGTGTATGGCGCAGTAATATATGGAGATGTATGGCTAACCCACTCCGCATACAACCAGGGTGCACAAAGGCAGCATACAATTACTTACATGCAAAGGATCAGGATTTACATACAAAAAACCTGCACCGAAATCCGCATGGAAACATGGAAACCTGCACCAACTGGCGCGGTTTTTGGCACAGATTTTCCTATATGTAGATGCAACTTTTGAAGCCTTTTTTTTTTTTTTTATGAATAAGAAATACCTTAACATGCGGCAAATTTTTAAATATTAAATATCATAATTTTCACACAGAAAAAAATTTGCATCATATGTAGAGATGAGCGAAATTCGATTAGGCATCTTCACCGAATTTCCCAAAACAATTTGCTTTGATCCATATTACTTTGCGGCAAATCACGTTAAAACCAGCTATTTTCCTGGCTGCAGAGAGCCTGGGGATATGGGGATATGCATTTTACACTAAGGACACGTCGGAGTAGCCTTTAGAAAGGCTATTCTACGCCTACCTTTGCCGTTGCATCACACTCCCTGCGATGTCCTAGTCCACCAGGCATGCGCTCGGAAGAGAATCAAGATGGCTGCCAGACATGCGCAGAGCTGCTCGGAATAGAATCAAGATGGCAGCCGGACATGTGCAGAGCCGCTCGGAATAGAATCAAGATGGCTGCCAGACATGCGCAGAGCTGCTCAGAATAGAATCAAGATGGCTGCCAGACATGCGCAGAGCTGCTCAGAATAGAATCAAGATGGCTGCCAGACATGTGCAGAGCCGCTCGGAATAGAATCAAGATGGCTGCCGGACATGCACAGAGCCACTCAGAAGAGAATCAAGATGGCTGCTGGACATGCGCAGAGCTGCTCGGAATAGAATCAAGATGGCAGCCGGACATGTGCAGAACATGTCCGGTGGCCATTTTGATTATTTTACTACACGAGCTAGGAGGACCAGGACATCGTAGGGGGCGTGATGCAACGGCAAAGGTAGGAGTAGAATAGCCTTTCTAAAGGCTTTTCCGATGTGTCCTTAGTTTAAAAAGCGATTCGATACCACGAAGTGTGAGGAGATCCGGATTCGATGCGGATTGAAGATTTCCTTTAATTGGGATCGAATTCCACTTCGTCAGCTTCGATTCGCTCATCTCTAATCATATGCTTGAAAAACTGAGTATCTCATTGACTAATGCTAATGGATTACAGTACAGATTTCCCACATTAAAGTCTAAACGTAATCCTGATCGTGTGCACGTGACCTTAAACTGACATTTAGGCCGGGCCCCATGTGGTGTAAATGCCGCGGTTTGCCCGCAGCTTAAATGTCGTGGAAAAAAAACGTGGCGTTTTACAGTCACTGTGTAGTGGATGGGATTCTAGCAAATCCCATCTCCACAGTGCGGCCGAAAATATGCGCTGCAGATACACTGAGGTTTCCACTGGTTTTGTCCATTATACCGATGGAAAGGCCGGCGGGTTCCCTATAGGTATAATGGAAGCAGAAACTGAGGAAACCTCTGTGGACCTTATGTGAAAAACGCTGCGGGAAAAACCATGATGCATTGCCGCCGTGGTTTTTCCCACAGCATTTTCTTGATGCGGGACGTGGGGCCTTAGCCTTAAACTGACATAGTCTGAACAGGCATGAGATTATTCACACTCAAAAATAAAAATCCAATAATCTGGAATATGTGATAATCTAGCAGGTCTATTTCTGATGGGATTGCTGCTCCATATCTTACTGTACACACAGTCAGTCACACAAATATACCGTATATAGTGAGATTCCGTTTGATCCAGTGTCTACAGAAAATATATATAGGAAGGGTGGACAATGCAGCCCACAATGTAATATGCCATTTAGCGCCATCACCTGATTTCAGTGGAGTCTCATTGTTTGTTATGTCAAGCTCTGCTTTTGGGACATTCCAGATTTAGGCTAAGGGGCCGTTCACACAGCGGAAAATAAAGAGGAATTCATTTTCATTTTCTAGCCGCCGGCTACTGGCAAAAAAGCTGCTTTTTTGTTGCAGATATTGTTGCCTTTTTTTGGAGCCAAAGCCAAGAATGGCTACAAAAGGAAATATATGGGAAGCTTCTTCTACTTCTCACTTCTGCTCAATCCACTCCTGGCTTTGGCTCAAAAAACTGCAGCAAACGTGGGGCTTCAGCTTTAGGGCGGTTGCAGACGAGCGTGCTGCAACCGGCCAGCCGTGAATTAAAAGCATTAAATGAATAGGAGCCACGGAAGCAAGGGCTGAGGAATAGGACCTGTTCTATATTCTGCAGCCCGCACATTCACGCTCGTGTGTACGGGCCCATAGAAAAGAATGGGTCAGTTGCAGAGTGACCACGGCCACGGTCGTCTGCAAGGGGCTCCTTTCACATGAAGGATTTTTGTGTCCAAGCACACAGACCCATAATAGTCAATGGAGCCATTCACACTCGGACCGAGATTCACCGAGAATACATCATGGTTTGCAGGATTTTTTTTTCTCTTTTCTCTACTCGTCTCTGCCATTCAAGTCAAAACACATCATCCATTTATCACATATTCATTGAAAAAAAAAACTGAAAAAAAGATCCGGGTTTTTTTCTTTTCTCTCCAACGGACATAGGGCACTGATGCGAAAGACACTCTAATGACACACAGGCCACAAAAACCCACGACGTCCATATAATATGGACAACACCTTGGCAATTCAGTGCCAGACTCTGAAATTATGTGGGTTATGTCTAATTAAAAAGAAAAAAAGTCAATATACATGGAAATATAAAATTCATTCAGGTGTTGCATCCGGCGTTTGATAATCCAGAAATTCTAAAATCTTTATTCGGAGAACTGCAAAATAATCTGGAATCTCAGAATACAGAGCTGAGGTTGATAATTCGGAGACTAAACCAATATCTAGGCTCAGGCTATGCAGCAACTTTGGCTGTAACATAAGACTGCCGTGTTGTCCTGCGGCACCTTGACTACTGAGAGATTGAGCATTGCTGGAGTGTTTGCAACCAGAAGTCGCAGCACAACAGATCAGAACAACGATCAGCAAACTGTAGTGTGAACTTAGCCTAAAATACAGATTATGCACATATACACACTATGCATGTAGACTCACAACACACGTATATAAACGTGCATACATAAATAAATACACACATTACTAATGCATCTGCACATTTCACACAAACATATACAATACAAAAGCATATTACTTACATGAAGATCATGGACACACATATTATACGTACACACAGGTACACGGATAAGTTCACACCAGCTTCATCCTCATCTGTCACAGAATGTGAAAAGACTGAAAATCTAACCTAATGACGGATCCAGACAGCAATATACAATATCAAGCAAGACAGAGGAGGCTGCCATCTTGGCTTTCACATTACAGTGAATGGTGACGGATGCAAATGGAGGGCGCTCGGTCTACATCATCTTTATGATGAAAACGAAGCCGATGAGAACCTCACCTTCCACATATACACAGATATACACAGAAGGCCTGTATATACACAGATATACACAGAAGGCCTGTATACACACATACACAAACATCTATTAATATGTACAAATACACTGCACATATCTATACACATTACACATGCAGACAACATACATGCATGTACACAAGAGCAAATATACACATGCACATTATACAAACATATACATATTATACATTAATTTACACATACTGCATGCACATATTATGCACAGAAACATTACACATATTTCACATGCTTGTACACATTTTGGATATTTATGCACATATACTGTACACACTATGTACACATACATGCACTTTGTGGGCTGAGCCCCATCATGCAGCAGGGTCAGTACTCACCTGCCCCAATCTAGACCAAAACAAAAGAGCAAAGAAGATTTAGTGCCCTGCAGGACCTACCTGGACTCCCTCCTACCATCTGCACTCAGCAACTAATGTCTGTAACATCCTCCAGCCTCACTTCCTGCTCAGGACTATGGGGGTACAGAGCAAGTGACATCACCAGGGCAGGAGGACATGTAGTAATGGCTGAGCAGCTGCTATGTATAGTGTATGTATAGTATATGCACAGTATATGTATAGTATATATATAGTATATAGCAGCCCCGGAGTACTCTGTGTATACAGACAGGTAGTGTTGCTGGACACATGACATGGCTGCCCCTGGCTGCAGGTCCTGTCTTGTTTCTGTCACTGGTTGATAATCCTGAATATTTGCTATTTTTACCCCATTCTTATTCTATATAGGTTTCCTATAAGGGTAAGTTCACACCACCAATCACAGCTCACTTTACAGCTCTGCGGTTTCCACATCCAACAATTTTTTTTTTGTTTATGCATTTTTCAAGCGGATTCAGTGACAGAACGTAACGCAGGCGCAGGTGTGAACGTAGCCTTAGACGGTTAAGATGAATCTGCCCCAATGAGGCAAAAAATTCAGTCCGTTTAATCACTTCAGAACCGGGACAATTTCTGGTCCAGGACCAGACACATTTTCGTGTTTTTTTTGTATGTGCTGCGGTTTTGAGGGCTGTAACATTTTTATCATTTGCGTTATTCACCTAATTTCGGCGTCTTTTTTCGGTGACACATACGACTTTATTTTTATGTTTTTATTTTTGCAGGTGTTTTAATTCTTTTTTATATCCGGGAAAATATAAACAAAAGAGGAGGGAAAACAGGTCTGAAAACGGGTCTGTTTATTGTCCGTTTTTATTGTCTATTTTCCGTTTATTGTCTATTTTCCGTTTATTGTCCGTTTATTGTCTATTTTCCGTTTATTGTCTATTTTCCGTTTATTGTACGTTTATTGTCTATTTTCCGTTTATTGTCTATTTTCCATTTATTTTCCGTTTATTGTCTATTTTCCGTTTATTGTACGTTTATTGTCTATTTTCCGTTTATTGTCCGTTTATTGTCTATTTTCCGTTTATTGTCCGTTTATTGTCTATTTTCCGTTTATTGTACGTTTATTGTCCGTTTATTGTCTATTTTCCGTTTATTGTCTATTTTCTGTCTATTTTCCGTTTATTGTCTGTTTATTGTCCGTTTATTGTCTATTTTACGTTTATTTTCCGTTTATTGTACGTTTATTGTCTATTTTCCGTTTATTGTCTATTTTCCGTTTATTGTCTATTTTCTGTCTATTTTCCGTTTATTGTCTATTTTCCGTTTATTGTCCATTTTCGTCTATTTTCCGTTTATTGTCTATTTTCCTGTCTATTTTCCGTTTATTGTCTGTTTATTGTCCGTTTATTGTCTATTTTACGTTTATTGTCTATTTTACGTTTATTGTCTATTTTACGTTGTCTATTTTCCATTTATTTTCTGTCTATTTTCCATTTATTGTCCGTTTATTGTCTATTTTCCATTTATTGTCCGTTTATTGTCTATTTTCCGTTTATTGTACGTTTATTGTCCGCTTATTGTTTATTGTCGTGTTATTGTCCGTTTATTGTCTATTTTCCGTTTATTGTCCGTTTATTGTCCGTTTATTGTCTATTTTCCGTTTATTGTCACGTTTATTGTCCGTTTATTGTCTATTTTCCGTTTATTGTACGTTTATTGTCCGTTTATTGTCTATTTTCCGTTTATTGTACGTTTATTGTCTATTTTCCGTTTATTGTCTATTTTCCGTTTATTGTCTGTTTATTGTCTATTTTCCGTTTATTGTCTATTTTCCGTTTATTGTCTATTTTCCATTTATTTTCTGTCTATTTTCTGTTTATTGTCTGTTTATTGTACGTTTATTGTCTATTTTCCGTTTATTGTCTGTTTTCCATTTATTTTCCGTTTATTGTACGTTTATTGTCTATTTTCCGTTTATTGTCTATTTTCCATTTATTTTCTGTCTATTTTCCATTTATTGTCCGTTTATTGTCTATTTTCCGTTTATTGTATTCGTTTATTGTCTATTTTCCGTTTATTGTCTTTTTTCCATTTATTTTCCATTTATTGTCGTTTATTGTCTATTTTCTGTCTATTTTCCGTTTATTGTCTGTTTATTGTCCGTTTATTGTCTATTTTACGTTTATTGTCTATTTTCCGTTTATTGTCTATTTTCCATTTATTGTACGTTTATTGTCTATTTTCCATTTATTTTCTGTCTATTTTCTGTCTATTTTCCGTTTATTGTCCGTTTATTGTCTATTTTCCGTTTATTGTCTATTTTCCATTTATTTTCCGTTTATTGTATCGTTTATTGTCTATTTTCCGTTTATTGTCTATTTTCTGTCTATTTTCCGTTTATTGTCTGTTTATTGTCCGTTTATTGTCTATTTTACGTTTATTGTCTATTTTACGTTGTCTATTTTCCATTTATTTTCTGTCTATTTTCTGTCTATTTTCCGTTTATTGTCCATTTTGTCTATTTTCCGTTTATTGTCTATTTTCCATTTATTTTCCGTTTATTGTCCGTTTATTGTCTATTTTCCGTTTATTTTCTGTCTATTGTCCGTTTATTGTCTATTTTCCGTTTATTGTCTATTTTCCATTTATTTTCCGTTTATTGTCTATTTTCCGTTTATTGTACGTTTATTGTCTATTTTCCGTATTGCTATTTTCGTCTATTGTCCGTTTATTGTCTATTTACGTTTATTGTCTATTTTCCGTTTATTGTCTATTTTCCATTTATTTTCCGTTTATTGTCTATTTTCCGTTTATTGTACGTTTATTGTCTATTTTCCGTTTATTGTCATCGTTTATTGTCTATTTTCCGTTTATTGTCTATTTGTCCGTTTATTGTCTATTTTCCGTTTATTGTCCGTTTATTGTCCGTTTATTGTCTATTTTCCGTTGTATTGTCCGTTTATTGTCTATTTTCCGTTTATTGTCTGTTTATTGTCTGTTTATTGTCTATTTTCCGTTTATTGTCTATTTTCCGTTTATTGTACGTTTATTGTCTATTTTCCGTTTATTGTATTTCGTTTATTGTCTATTTTCCGTTTATTGTACGTTTATTGTACGTTTATTGTCTATTTTCCGTTTATTGTCTATTTTCCATTTATTTTCCGTTTATTGTTATTCGTTTATTGTCTATTTTCCGTTTATTGTCCGTTTATTGTCTATTTTCCGTTTATTGTGCGTTATTGTACGTTTATTGTCTATTTTCCGTTTATTGTCTATTTTCCATTTATTTTCCGTTTATTGTATTCGTCTATTTTTGTCTATTTTCCGTTTATTGTACGTTTATTGTCTATTTATCCGTTTATTGTCCGTTTATTGTCTATTTTCCGTTTATTTTCCGTTTATTGTCTATTTTCCGTTTATTGTCCGTTTATTGTCTATTTTCCGTTTATTGTCCGTTTATTGTCTATTTTCCGTTTATTGTCTGTTTATTGTCTTTGTTTATTGTCTATTTTCCGTTTATTGTCTATTTTCCATTTATTGTACGTTTATTGTCTATTTTCCATTTATTTTCTGTCTATTTTCTGTCTATTTTCCGTTTATTGTCTATTTTCTATTTATTTTCTGTTTTTCACTTCTTTCTTATTTAATAACACAAAGCGCTACAAAAAAAACTTTATAAGGCTGAGGCCACACGTTGCGGAAACACCGTTTTTTTTTTGTTGCAGATTTTGTTTTGGTTTTTTGAGCCAAAGCCAGGAGTGGGTTGAGCAGAAGAGAGAAGTATAAGCATTTTTTATATATTTCCCATTCCTTTTGTAGCCATTCTTGGCTTTGGCTCAAAAAACTGCAACAAAATCTGCCGCAAAAAATGCTGTGTTTCCGCAATGTGGGGCCTTAGCCTTAAATAGTTTTTCCTCTCCGTTATGGTAATTTTTATTTTGTATGGTGTTGTCGGGGCTGGGACAATAACCTTTAATAACGGTGTTTATTGGTGCATTATTTTATTTATTTTTTTATTTATTTTATTGACTTTTTTTTTTTTTAACTTTTCTATAAATTTTTTATTTATTTATTTTTGTACATTGTGTCCCCATAAGGTCATAATAGGCCTTTTGGGACATCTGACCGTTTTGTGTTTTTTTTTTGTGTGGGGAGGCTGATTTCCCCTGTAACTGGAGCTGGTACATTTAGCCCCAGTTGCCAGAGGAATACAGCCTCCTGCCTGTTACTATAGAGCAGGGGTCGGCAACTCTGGCACGCATGGCATATTTTGCTGGCACAGGACCTGCATGCATTAAATTGCTGCCCTCCCTGCCCACCAATGAGAGGATTGAGGAAAGCCCAGGAGGGGGAGAGGGGACAGGGGAGAAGGGACAGGGGAGAAGGGACAGGGGAGAAGGGACAGGGAGAGAAGGGACAGGGGAGAGGGGAGAAGGGAGAGGGGAGAAGGGAGAAGGGACGGGAGAGAGAGAGGGAGGGAGAAGGGACAGGGGAGAGAGGAGAGGGGAGAAGGGACAGGGGAGAGAGGAGAGGGAGGGGAGGGGGACAGGGGAGAGGGGAGAAGGGAGGGGGATAGGGGAGAAGGGACAGGGGAGAAGGGAGGGGGATAGGGGAGAAGGGACAGAGGAGAGGGGAGGAGGTACAGGGGAGGAGGTACAGGGGAGAAGGGAGGGGGATAGGGGAGAAGGGACAGAGGAGAGGGGAGAAGGGACGGGGGAGGAGGTACAGGGGAGAAGGGACAGAGGAGAGGGGAGAAGGGACGGGGGAGGAGGTACAGGGGAGAAGGGAGGGGGAGAAGGGACAGGGGAGAAGGGACAGAGGAGAGGGGAGAAGGGACGGGGGAGAAGGGACAGGGGAGAAGGGACAGAAGAGAGGGGAGAAGGGACAGGGGAGAGAGGAGAAGGGACAGGGGAGAAGGTAGGGGGGAGAAGGTTGGGGGAGAAGGGACAGAGGAGAGGGGAGAAGGGACGGGGGAGGGAGGTACAGGGGAGAAGGGACAGAGGAGAGGGGAGAAGGGACGGGGGAGGAGGTACAGGGGAGAAGGGACAGAGGAGAGGGGAGAAGGGACGGGGGAGGAGGTACAGGGGAGAAGGGAGAGGGGAGAAGGGACAGGGGAGAGAGGAGAGGGGAGAAAGGGACAGAGGAGAAGGGAGGGGGATAGGGGAGAAGGTAGAGGGGAGAAGGGAGGGGTAGAGGGGAGAAGGGACAGAGGAGAGGGGAGAAGGGACGGGGGAGGAGGTACAGGGGAGAAGGGACAGGGGAGAAGGGACAGAGGAGAAGGGAGGGGGACAGGGGAGAAGGTAGAGGGGAGAAGGGAGGGGTAGAGGGGAGAAGGGACAGAGGAGAGGGGAGAAGGGACGGGGGAGGAGGTACAGGGGAGAAGGGAGGGGTAGAGGGGAGAAGGGACAGAGGAGAGGGGAGAAGGGACGGGGGAGGAGGTACAGGGGAGAAGGGACAGAGGAGAAGGGAGAGGGGAGAAGGGACATGGGAGAAGGGAGGGGACAGGGGAGAAGGGGGAGGGGGACAGAGGGAGAAGGGACAGGGGAGAAGGGACAGGGGAGAATGGACAGTGGAGATGGGAGAAGGGACAGGGGAGAAGGGACAGAGGAGAGGGGAAAAGGGACAGAGGAGAGGGGAGAAGGGAGGGGGACAGAGGAGAGGGGAGAAGGGACAGGGGAGAAGGGAGGGTGTGAAAGATCCTCCGTGCGCCAACACCGCTGTGGCCACACCCTGAGTCCTCTTTCATATAAAAACCACACTCACCGCCAGTGAGTGCTGGGTTCACCAGATAAATATAAGACAAGCCTTCTAAATTTTATATATTTATTAACCCCTAAATGGGTCGGTATTAAAATCTAACATATACAGATCAGAACAGATATGCAGACATATGCAAGCATTAACAGTTACTAGTTACAAGATACAGTACAAATAAAATAAAAGGGATTAAAGGTGAAATAATTATTTCACCACACATGTCCTTGATGTGGTTCTGTAGTCCAACACTCACACATGCAGGTGTGAGTAACCAGTGGAGGCTTTTCAGCATGTGGCATTAACTCCTAGCATGTGGCATCACAGTACAATAATCCTGCCTGCATGCTCTTCACAGTCTCTCAGCATTAGTCCAATAGTCAATCACAAAAATCTCCTCATGGTCTGTCTGTAACAACTCTGTAGCATAATCCCAGCACAGTCTTCATAGCATGATCTCCATAGTGTAATCTCCTCCCACTGACCCTTACCTCATCTTTCATACCCTTTATGCCACCTCCCAGAATGAGGTCACCGGCGGCAGCTGGTCTCATAGAATAATCCCCTCAAGTCCAGATCTTTTGTATGTAGATGAGACCAAATGAATTGATACACTGTTATCAGTCATATCTGATCAACAGCCCAGGCTTGAACAATGCACTATTGTTTGATCATTCAGGGCTGTATAGGAATACAATGGAGCCCTATTGTTCCAGCCTGGCCACTACTGCCAATATGCACCTAGGCTTATAGCTGCGCCCAGTATGAATGAGTGCAAGCAAGAAGGGAGATCCTATACCCAGAGATCAAAATACATCTGAGTTATAGCCACACTTAAGCAGAATCATCACAGAGGGGGACAGGGGAGAAGGTAGAGGGGAGAAGGGACAGGGAAGGAGGTACAGGGGAGAAGGGACAGAGGAGAGGGGAGAAGGGACAGGGGAGAAGGGACAGGGGAGGAGGTACAGGGGAGAAGGGACGGAGAGGGAGCAGGGGAGAAGGGACAGGGGAGAAGGGAGGAGGGGAGGAGGTACAGGGGAGAAGGGACAGGAGAGGGGAGGAGGTACAGGGGAGAAGGGACAGGAGAGGGGAGAAGGGACAGGGGAGAAGGGACAGAGAGGGGAGAAGGGACAGGGGAGGAGGACAGGGGAGAAGGGACAGATGAGGGGAGAAGGGACAGGGGAGGAGGTACAGGGGAGAAGGGACAGATGAGGGGAGAAGGGACAGGGGAGGAGGTACAGGGGAGAAGGGACAGATGAGGAGAGAAGGTACAGGGGAGAAGGGACAGGGGAGAAGGGACAGAGGAGAGGGGAGAAGGGACAGGGGAGGAGGTACAGGGGAGAAGGGACAGAGGAGAGGGGAGAAGGGATAGGGGAGAGGGGACAGAGGAGAAGGGAGGGGGACAGGGAGAGGGGACAGAGGAGAAGGGACAGGGGAGGAGGGAGAGGGGGAAGGAACAGAGGAGAGGGAACTCCCTTCAGTTTAGGGTTATTAATTTAGTTTTAGTAACTCCATGTGCCTCACATTAATAGCAATTAACCCCTGTGTGCCTTACATAAGGGTTACTAACATGTGAGACATATGGGAGTACTAATAAAGAATCTTAATAATGAAGATACTTAATTATTACCGCCATGTCTCTCACATATCAGTAACTCTTATGTGAAGCACACAGGGGTTAATGTGAGGGACATGATGGGGTTAATCGCTATTAAAGAGGACCTTTCATGTGCTCATTAAAGTGCGGTTTTATATACCGCTAGAAAGAATTCAGCGCACTGTTGGTTTTCCCGATATGTGCCCCAGGGCTGGAGAGAAATTAACCGATATCTCCCCACTGTCAGTACAATGCTATGTTAGAGCACAGTCAGGGGGGCGCCCAGTGATAACGCTGGTCGGTAAGGAGCGCCCTTCTGACAGTGGGGAGATAGTGATTATTTTCTCTCCAGCCCCGGGGCACATACTGGGAAAACCGACAGTGCGCTGCATTCTTTCTAGCGGTATATAAAACCGCATATTCTTGAGCACATGAAAGACTCCCTTTAAAGAGGACCTATCATTAGATTCAGGCATTAGCAGCAGCACTTCTCATTACATGAGCGGAATCTGCATGCGCTGTAGTGAGGAGTGCGGCTGACGCAACAAAGAATAAGAAGAGGAGAAGGAGGAGGAGGATATCTTCACATGAAGGGGCGTGCAGCAGCAAGAGGAGGCGGAGTACTGGATATGACGCTGCTGTGCTCCGCCCCCTGTGCTCTGTGCACAGAATTAGAATATAAGATAAAGTAATTATTTCAATAGTGGTGAAAAGATAAAGAAAGGTGAGGATAGAAAAGGCTTTTTAAGGCTATTCCAACATGTCATTAGAGAAATTTGCCTAAATCTAATGATAGACTCCCTTTAATATGAGGCACATGGAGCTACTAAATTGTAATGTACAGGACTATATACTTTTTATCCCCATTTGTGGATAGAAGTACGGAGCGGAGCCATACATATCAGTGGTCCATACACATAGACATCGTTTTTACAGCTGTGTCTGGGCCAATTTGAAGAGCTGAAAAATATAGAGCAGATCCTATATGTGCCCTATATATACCCTATAGCTGTCCTATATGTGCCCTATATATACCCTATATCTGTCCTATATGTGCCCTATATATACCGTATATGCGTCCTATACATACCCTATACCTGTCCTATATGTGTCCTATGCATACCCTGTATCTGTCCTAGATGTGCCCTATATATACCCTATACCTGTCCTATATGTGTCCTAAACATACCCTATACCTCTCCTATATATACCCTATACCTGTCCTATATGTGTCCTATAATACCCTATACCTGTCCTATATGTGCCCTATATATACCCTACACCTGTCCTATATGTGTCCTATACATACCCTATATCTGTCCTATATGTGTCCTATACATACCCTGTATCTGTCCTATATGTGTCCTATATATACCCTATACCTGTCCTATATGTGTCCTATATATACCCTATACCTGTCCTATATCTGTCCTATATGTGCCCTATATATACCCTATACCTGTCCTATATCTGTCCTATACATACCCTATACCTGTTCTATATCTGTCCTATATGTGTCCTATACATACCCTTTATGTGTCCTATACATACCCTATACCTGTTCTATATCTTTCCTATATGTGTCCAATACATACCCTATACATGTCCTATATGTGTCCTATACATACCCTATACATGTCCTATATGTGCCCTATATATACCCTATACCTGTCCTATATATACCCTATAGCTGTCCTATATCTGTCCTATATGTTCCCTATATATACCCTATAGCTGTCCTATATCTGTCCTATATGTGCCCTATATATACCCTATATCTGTCATATAGCTGTCCTATGCGTGTCCTATACATACCCTATAACTGTCGTATCTGTCCTATACATACCCTATATCTGTCCTATACCTGTTCTATATGTGTCCTATATGTGCCCTCTATATACCCTATGCCTGTCCTATATGTGTCCTATACATACACTATACCTGTCCTATATCTGTCCTATATGTGCCCTATATATACCCTATACCTGTCATATATGTGTCCTATACCTGTCCTATCTCTGTCCTATACATACTCTATACCTGTCCTATATCTGTCCTATACATACCCTATATCTGTCCTATATGTGCCCTATACGTACCCTATACCTGTCCTATATGTGTCCTATATATACCCTATACCTGCCCTATATCTGTCCTATACATACCCCATACCTGTCCTATATGTGTCCAATATATACCCTATACCTGTCCTATATGTGTCCTATATATACCCTATACCTGTCCTATATGTGTCCTATACATACCCTATATCTGTCCTATATGTGTCCTATACATACCCTATACCTGTCCTATATGTGTCCAATATATACCCTATACCTGTCCTATATCTGTCCTATATGTGTCCTATACATACCCTATATCTGTCCTATATGTGCCCTATATATACCATATACCTGTCCTATATGTGTCCTATACATACCCTATACCTGTCCTATATCTGTCCTATACATACCCTATACCTGTCCTATATCTTTCCTATATGTGTCCTATACATACACTATATCTGCCCTATACATACCCTATACCTGTCCTATATCTTTCCTATATGTGTCCTATACATACCCTATACCTGTCCTATATGTGTCCTATACATACCCTATACCCCCCTCCGTCCTATATCTGTCCTATATGTGTCTGCATTTGCAGCCCTGTCAATTCATATTTAGTGTATAGGTCAGTGAATGCCACGTCTGTGTTGTTTGTGTGCAGGAGGTCTGAGGGTATTTCTTTTCAGGTGGTGACAACTGTGTACCCAGGTGTGGCTATAGCCACATCCAGTCCCCGGGCACCAGTGCTGTCACTTTGGGGTAAGTGTGACACCCATTAGTTACTGACTGGGGTTCTGCTGTTACCGCCAGGAATCAAATGTGTCTGAAATTAATCAGCGTTTCTCTTACAGAAAAGTGAATGTACCGGCGGCCGGGGATGCAGCATCCAGGTACATAGTGTGTCGCCCCCTACAGGTGTTACCTCACTGCCCCCAGTCATATACAGTTACCAGTAATTGTGGGGTACACATGTATTTACATCACATGTAATAGGAAAGTACTGGCGGCCGGGGATGCAGCATCCAGGTACATAGTGTGTCGCCCCCTACAGGTGTTACCTCACTGCCCACAGTCATATACAGTTACCAGTAATTGTGGGGTACACATGTACTTACATCACATGTAATAGGAAAGTACCAGCGGCCGGGGATGCAGCATCCAGGTACATAGTGTGTCGCCCCCTACAGGTGTTACCTCACTGCCCCCAGTCATATACAGTTACCAGTGTGGGGTACACATGTACTTACATCACATGTAATAGTAAAGTACCAGCGGCCGAGGATGCAGCATCCAGGTACATAGTGTGTCGCCCCCTACAGGTGTTACCTCACTGCCCCCAGTCATATACAGTTACCAGTAATTGTGGGGTACACATGTACTTACATCACATGTAATAGTAAAGTACCAGCGGCCGAGGATGCAGCATCCAGGTACATAGTGTGTCGCCCCCTACAGGTGTTACCTCACTGCCCCCAGTCATATACAGTTACCAGTGTGGGGTACACATGTACTTACATCACATGTAATAGGAAAGTACCAACGGCCGGGGATGCGGCATCCAGGTACATAGTGTGTCGCCCCCTACAGGTGTTACCTCACTGCCCCCAGTCATATACAGTTACCAGTAATTGTGGGGTACACATGTACTTACATCACATGTAATAGGAAAGTACCAGCGGCCGGGGATGCAGCATCCAGGTACATAGTGTGTCGCCCCCTACAGGTGTTACCTCACTGCCCCCAGTCATATACAGTTACCAGTGTGGGGTACTCATGTACTTACATCACATGTAATAGGAAAGTACCAACGGCCGGGAATGCGGCATCCAGGTACATAGTGTATCGCCCCCTACAGGTGTTACCTCACTGCCCCCAGTCATATACAGTTACCAGTGTGGGGTACTCATGCACTTACATCACATGTAATAGGAAAGTACCAGCGGCCGAGGATGCAGCATCCAGGTACATAGTGTGTCGCCCCCCTACAGGTGTTACCTCACTGCCCCCAGTCATATACAGTTACCAGTAATTGTGGGGTACACATGTACTTACATCACATGTAATAGGAAAGTACCAGCGGCCGGGGATGCAGCATCCAGGTACATAGTGTGTCGCCCCCTACAGGTGTTACCTCACTGCCCCCAGTCATATACAGTTACCAGTGTGGGGTACTCATGCACTTACGTTGCTTCTAATGGAATCGTACAGGTGTAGCAAGGCAAATAGCGGTGAACACTTGTGATTGGGAGCGCAGTATGGCAGCACCGCTATGTTACGGTTTGTGGTATATGACTTTAGTGTAGGTGTTGTCAGACTTACAGTTATTGCCGGCACTCCGAGGACCTTATCTTTGATTTTTTTTTTTTTAAATTTAAATCGGCACGCCAAACAAATAAGGTTTCCTACCCCTGCTCTAGAGCTGATCTGGGTCCTTTTACAGACGCTGATCCTGGCGGATCACGTGACTGCCGGGTCAGAGGTGAGCCGCAACATAGCGGTGCCCATAGTGCTGTATACACAGCAATCAGGAAGGTAATAAACCTTCCCTGCCTTCTCTCTGGGAGCTCCGCAGCTGCTGCGTTCTGCGTGGACGTTCCGGTATGTCCTTCTGGACGTATATACTCTATGGTTGGTTTTGCTCAGTCCTGGCACTGCTCTGTGCTCTGCAGCCGACAATCCACCTCTAAGGCTCAGGTGTGATAGTAGTTCCGTTCCCTTTCCGAAACTTCACCGCTAACCAGAAAACGTCCCTGGGATATGAGTAAATATAAGTTTTTGATAAATTGTGTAATTTAGAAAGTTGGAGGGGGGAGGGTGTTTAGATTAGTGAAGGAATTACATTTTATCCTGGACAACCCCTTTAAGGACATATTCACACACATTTTTTTTTTTTTTTGTGAATTTCGTGCATTAATAAATGCCACCCAATTGTTTTCAAACAATGTGCAAACAGCAGCCCAGATTTCCTAATAGCTACACAGTGTGACATTAGACAGGCAGTCTGAAAAGACGCCAGATTTATCACAGTGACTGATGCTGGATGATAAATCTGATGATTCTTCACACTGTCTAGTCTACGTTTATGCTACTTTTTAGACTAAAGCCCGATGTTGCAGAAAAGCAGTGTTTTGGCTGTGGAAACACAGCAGAAAAAAAAAACGTTGCGTTTAACAGTACCAGCAAAGTGAATGAGATTCTGATTGAAAGACGCAGCATGTTAGTTTTAGCTGTGGAATCGCCAGCACTTTCCCTAACGATTAAATAGGGGAAGGAAAACAAGAGAAAAATGCAGCAAAAACTCAATGAAAAGTGCTGCAGAGACGGAAGCCACAGCCGTTCTTTGAGAATCCGTGTATGGATTTTTAGGCCAAACTAGATGCACCAGAGAAGTTCTGCGCTGACGTCAGTGTCTAGTCGTAACCACAATAGTAAGTCCGGGCCGGTGTGCAGGGGGATAGTCCGAGCTCACTCCTGTGCCAGATCCCACTGCTAATCTAGGATTTTTCTGACGTGTGAACAAAGTCTCACATAAATAGTTTTTTTTTGTTTGTTTGATTTTTCCTGACTCTCCTTTTTGGTTAGATGTTATTATCCAGTGTTTCTTTTTGTTCCATTTGCTCTCACTTTTGGTACATATTTTGGCTTTGGTGGGGTTTTAGGAGATGCAGCAAGTTCTAGGTACAGTATAAGACTTTTATATAGTTAAAGAAAAAGTCTGAAAAAAGTTGATGTTAAAAATCGGCAACAATATTTGCATCCACCTGATAGCTGGACCCCGATCAGCACTTGTATGAGCTAGAACATTGCACGCCTATGGGTGAATAAAGAACCAGCTTTGCTTCGCTGAAGTCAGTTTTGGAGTACTGCCATATTTTATTTTTCACTTGGATATAGAGGGAAGCAGTACATATACATATATGCATATACCTATATCATTACATAGAGATAGTGAGGCAGTACGATGCAGTACTATCTGTGCCAACATAATTACATGAAGAAACAGGAAGGCAGTGCTATCTGTGCAGTACCTACAGTATATCATTACATGGGAAGGCAATGAGGCAGTGCTATCTGTGCAGTACCTACAGTACATCATTACATGGGGAGGCAATGAGGCAGTGCTATCTGTGCAGTACCTACATCATTACATGGGGAGGCAATGAGGCAGTGCTATCTGTGCAGTACGTACAGTATATCATTACATGGGTAGGCAATGAGGCAGTACTATCTGTGCAGTACGTACAGTACATCATTACATGGGGAGGCAATGAGGCAGTGCTATCTGTGCAGTACCTACAGTATATCATTACATGGGGAGGCAATGAGGCAGTGCTATCTGTGCAGTACCTACATCATTACATGGGGAGGCTATGAGGCAGTGCTATCTGTGCAGTACCTACATCATTACATGGGGAGGCAATGAGGCAGTGCTATCTGTGCAGTACCTACATCATTACATGGGGAGGCAATGAGGCAGTGCTATCTGTGCAGTACCTACATCATTACATGGGGAGGCAATGAGGCAGTACTATCTGTGCAGTACTTACAGTATATCATTACATGGGGAGGCAATGAGGCAGTGCTATCTGTGCAGTACCTACAGTATATCATTACATGGGGAGGCAATGAGGCAGTGCTATCTGTGCAGTACCTACATCATTACATGGGGAGGCTATGAGGCAGTGCTATCTGTGCAGTACCTACATCATTACATGGGGAGGCAATGAGGCAGTGCTATCTGTGCAGTACCTACATCATTACATGGGGAGGCAATGAGGCAGTGCTATCTGTGCAGTACCTACATCATTACATGGGGAGGCAATGAGGCAGTGCTATCTGGGCAGTACCTACATCATTACATGGGGAGGCAATGAGGCAGTGCTATCTGTGCAGTACCTACAGTAATCATTACATGGGGAGGCAATGAGGCAGTGCTATCTGGGCAGTACCTACATCATTACATGGGGAGGCAAAAGGCAGTACTATCTGTGCAGTACCTATATCATTACATGGGGAGGCAATGAGGCAGTGCTATCTGTGCAGTACCCACATCATTACATGGGGAGGCAATGAGGCAGTGCAATCTGTGCAGTACCTATATCATTACATGGGGAGGCAATGAGGCAGTGCTATCTGTGCAGTACCTACAGTATATCATTTCATGGGGAGGCAATGAGGCAGTACTATCTGTGCAGTACCTACATCATTACATGGGGAGGCAATGAGGCAGTGCTATCTGTGCAGTACCTACATCATTACATGGGGAGGCAATGAGGCAGTGCTATCTGTGCAGTACCTACATCATTACATGGGGAGGCAATGAGGCAGTGCTATCTGTGCAGTACCTACATCATTACATGGGGAGGCAATGAGGCAGTGCTATCTGTGCAGTACATACAGTATATCATTACATGGGGAGGCAATGAGGCAGTGCTATCTGTGCAGTACCTACATCATTACATGGGGAGGCAATGAGGCAGTGCTATCTGTGCAGTACATACAGTATATCATTACATGGGGAGGCAATGAGGCAGTGCTATCTGTGCAGTACCTACAGTATATCATTACATGGGGAGGCAATGAGGCAGTGCTATCTGTGCAGTACCTACAGTATATCATTACATGGGGAGGCAATGAGGCAGTGCTATCTGTGCAGTACCTACATCATTACATGGGGAGGCAATGAGGCAGTACTATCTGTGCAGTACCTACATCATTACATGGGGAGGCAATGAGGCAGTGCTATCTGTGCAGTACCTACATCATTACATGGGGAGGCAATGAGGCAGTGCTATCTGTGCAGTACCTACATCATTACATGGGGAGGCAATGAGGCAGTACTATCTGTGCAGTACCTACATCATTACATGGGGAGGCAATGAGGCAGTACTATCTGTGCAGTACCTACATCATTACATGGGGAGGCAATGAGGCAGTGCTATCTGTGCAGTACCTACATCATTACATGGGGAGGCAATGAGGCAGTGCTATCTGTGCAGTACCTACAGTATATCATTACATGGGGAGGCAATGAGGCAGTGCTATCTGTGCAGTACCTACAGTATATCATTACATGGGGAGGCAATGAGGCAGTGCTATCTGTGCAGTACCTACAGTATATCATTACATGGGGAGGCAATGAGGCAGTGCTATCTGTGCAGTACCTACAGTATATCATTACATGGGGAGGCAATGAGGCAGTGCTATCTGTGCAGTACCTACATCATTACATGGGGAGGCAATGAGGCAGTGCTATCTGTGCAGTACCTACATCATTACATAGGGAGGCAATGAGGCAGTACTATCTGTGCAGTACCTACATCATTACATGGGGAGGCAATGAGGCAGTACTATCTGTGCAGTACCTACATCATTACATGGGGAGGCAATGAGGCAGTGCTATCTGGGCAGTACCTATATCATTACATGGGGAGGCAATGAGGCAGTGCTATCTGTGCAGTACCTACAGTACATCATTACATGGGGAGGCAATGAGGCAGTGCTATCTGTGCAGTACCTACAGTATATCATTACATGGGGAGGCAATGAGGCAGTACTATCTGTGCAGTACCTACATCATTACATGGGGAGGCAATGAGGCAGTGCTATCTGGGCAGTACCTACATCATTACATGGGGAGGCAATGAGGCAGTGCTATCTGTGCAGTACCTACAGTACATCATTACATGGGGAGGCAATGAGGCAGTGCTATCTGTGCAGTACCTACAGTATATCATTACATGGGGAGGCAATGAGGCAGTGCTATCTGTGCAGTACCTACAGCATTACATGGGGAGGCAATGAGGCAGTGCTATCTGTGCAGTACCTACATCATTACATGGGGAGGCAATGAGGCAGTGCTATCTGTGCAGTACCTACAGTATATCATTACATGGGGAGGCAATGAGGCAGTGCTATCTGTGCAGTACCTACAGTAAATCATTACATGGGAAGGCAATGAGGCAGTGCTATCTGTGCAGTACCTACAGTACATCATTACATGGGGAGGCAATGAGGCAGTGCTATCTGTGCAGTACCTACAGTATATCATTACATGGGGAGGCAATGAGGCAGTGCTATCTGTGCAGTACCTACATCATTACATGGGGAGGCAATGAGGCAGTGCTATCTGTGCAGTACCTACAGTACATCATTACATGGGGAGGCAATGAGGCAGTGCTATCTGTGCAGTACCTACAGTATATCATTACATGGGGAGGCAATGAGGTAGTGCTATCTGTGCAGTACCTACATCATTACATGGGGAGGCAATGAGGCAGTACTATCTGTGCAGTACCTACATCATTACATGGGGAGGCAATGAGGCAGTACTATCTGTGCAGTACCTACATCATTACATGGGGAGGCAATGAGGCAGTGCTATCTGTGCAGTACCTACATCATTACATGGGGAGGCAATGAGGCAGTGCTATCTGTGCAGTACCTACATCATTACATGGGGAGGCAATGAGGCAGTGCTATCTGTGCAGTACCTACATCATTACATGGGGAGGCAATGAGGCAGTGCTATCTGTGCAGTACCTACAGTATATCATTACATGGGGAGGCAATGAGGCAGTGCTATCTGTGCAGTACCTACATCATTACATGGGGAGGCAATGAGGCAGTGCTATCTGTGCAGTACCTACATCATTACATGGGGAGGCAATGAGGCAGTGCTATCTGTGCAGTACCTACATCATTACATGGGGAGGCAATGAGGCAGTGCTATCTGTGCAGTACGTACAGTATATCATTACATGGGGAGGCAATGAGGCAGTACTATCTGTGCAGTACCTACATCATTACATGGGGAGGCAATGAGGCAGTGCTATCTGTGCAGTACCTACATCATTACATGGGGAGGCAATGAGGCAGTACTATCTGTGCAGTACCTACATCATTACATGGGGAGGCAATGAGGCAGTGCTATCTGTGCAGTACCTACAGTATATAATTACATGGGGAGGCAATGAGGCAGTGCTATCTGTGCAGTACCTACAGTATATCATTACATGGGGAGGCAATGAGGCAGTGCTATCTGTGCAGTACCTACATCATTACATGGGGAGGCAATGAGGCAGTGCTATCTGTGCAGTACCTACATCATTACATGGGGAGGCAATGAGGCAGTACTATCTGTGCAGTACCTACATCATTACATGGGGAGGCAATGAGGCAGTGCTAACTGTGCAGTACCTACATCATTACATGGGGAGGCAATGAGGCAGTGCTATCTGTGCAGTACCTACATCATTACATGGGGAGGCAATGAGGCAGTGCTATCTGTGCAGTACCTACATCATTACATGGGGAGGCAATGAGGCAGTGCTATCTGTGCAGTACCTACATCATTACATGGGGAGGCAATGAGGCAGTACTATCTGTACAAATAATTAATGAAAAAACGGAGGCGTCTATCTGGCAGTACCTACATCATTACATGGGGAGGCAATGAGGCAGTACTATCTGTGCAGTACCTACATCATTACATGGGGAGGCAATGAGGCAGTGCTATCTGTGCAGTACCTACAGTATATCATTACATGGGGAGGCAATGAGGCAGTGCTATCTGTGCAGTACCTACAGTATATCATTACATGGGTAGGCAATGAGGCAGTACTATCTGTGCAGTACCTACATCATTACATGGGCAGGCAATGAGGCAGTGCTATCTGTGCAGTACCTACATCATTACATGGGGAGGCAATGAGGCAGTGCTATCTGTGCAGTACGTACAGTATATGATTACATGGGGAGGCAATGAGGCAGTGCTATCTGTGCAGTACCTACAGTACATCATTACATGGGGAGGCAATGAGGCAGTGCTATCTGTGCAGTACGTACAGTATATCATTACATGGGGAGGCAATGAGGCAGTGCTATCTGTGCAGTACCTATATCATTACATGGGGAGGCAATGAGGCAGTGCTATCTGTGCAGTACCTACATCATTACATGGGGAGGCAATGAGGCAGTGCTATCTGTGCAGTACATACAGTATATCATTACATGGGGAGGCAATGAGGCAGTGCTATCTGTGCAGTACCTACATCATTACATGGGGAGGCAATGAGGCAGTGCTATCTGTGCAGTACATACAGTATATAATTACATGGGGAGGCAATGAGGCAGTGCTATCTGTGCAGTACCTACAGTATATCATTACATGAGGAGGCAATGAGGCAGTGCTATCTGTGCAGTACCTACAGTATATCATTACATGGGGAGGCAATGAGGCAGTGCTATCTGTGCAGTACCTACATCATTACATGGGGAGGCAATGAGGCAGTACTATCTGTGCAGTACCTACATCATTACATGGGGAGGCAATGAGGCAGTGCTATCTGTGCAGTACCTACATCATTACATGGGGAGGCAATGAGGCAGTGCTATCTGTGCAGTACCTACATCATTACATGGGGAGGCAATGAGGCAGTACTATCTGTGCAGTACCTACATCATTACATGGGGAGGCAATGAGGCAGTGCTATCTGTGCAGTACCTACATCATTACATGGGGAGGCAATGAGGCAGTGCTATCTGTGCAGTACGTACAGTATATCATTACATGGGGAGGCAATGAGGCAGTGCTATCTGTGCAGTACGTACAGTATATCATTACATGGGGAGGCAATGAGGCAGTGCTATCTGTGCAGTACCTACAGTATATCATTACATGGGGAGGCAATGAGGCAGTACTATCTGTGCCAACATAATTACATGAAGAACAGGAAGGCAGTGCTATCTGTGCAGTACCTACATCATTACATGGGGAGGCAATGAGGCAGTACTATCTGTGCAGTACCTACATCATTACATGGGGAGGCAATGAGGCAGTGCTATCTGTGCAGTACCTACATCATTACATGGGGAGGCAATGAGGCAGTGCTATCTGTGCAGTACCTACATCATTACATGGGGAGGCAATGAGGCAGTGCTATCTGTGCAGTACCTACATCATTACATGGGGAGGCAATGAGGCAGTACTATCTGTGCAGTACCTACATCATTACATGGGGAGGCAATGAGGCAGTACTATCTGTGCAGTACCTACATCATTACATGGGGAGGCAATGAGGCAGTGCTATCTGTGCAGTACCTACATCATTACATGGGGAGGCAATGAGGCAGTGCTATCTGTGCAGTACCTACAGTATATCATTACATGGGGAGGCAATGAGGCAGTGCTATCTGTGCAGTACGTACAGTATATCATTACATGGGGAGGCAATGAGGCAGTGCTATCTGTGCAGTACGTACAGTATATCATTACATGGGGAGGCAATGAGGCAGTGCTATCTGTGCAGTACCTACAGTATATCATTACATGGGAAGGTAATGAGGCAGTGCTATCTGTGCAGTACCTACATCATTACATGGGGAGGCAATGAGGCAGTGCTATCTGTGCAGTACCTACATCATTACATAGGGAGGCAATGAGGCAGTACTATCTGTGCAGTACCTACATCATTACATGGGGAGGCAATGAGGCAGTGCTATCTGGGCAGTACCTATATCATTACATGGGGAGGCAATGAGGCAGTGCTATCTGTGCAGTACCTACAGTACATCATTACATGGGGAGGCAATGAGGCAGTGCTATCTGTGCAGTACCTACAGTATATCATTACATGGGGAGGCAATGAGGCAGTACTATCTGTGCAGTACCTACATCATTACATGGGGAGGCAATGAGGCAGTGCTATCTGGGCAGTACCTATATCATTACATGGGGAGGCAATGAGGCAGTGCTATCTGTGCAGTACCTACAGTACATCATTACATGGGGAGGCAATGAGGCAGTGCTATCTGTGCAGTACCTACAGTATATCATTACATGGGGAGGCAATGAGGCAGTGCTATCTGTGCAGTACCTACAGCATTACATGGGGAGGCAATGAGGCAGTGCTATCTGTGCAGTACCTACATCATTACATGGGGAGGCAATGAGGCAGTGCTATCTGTGCAGTACCTACATCATTACATGGGGAGGCAATGAGGCAGTACTATCTGTGCAGTACCTACAGTATATCATTACATGGGGAGGCAATGAGGCAGTGCTATCTGTGCAGTACCTACAGTATATCATTACATGGGGAGGCAATGAGGCAGTGCTATCTGTGCAGTACCTACAGTATATCATTACATGGGTAGGCAATGAGGCAGTACTATCTGTGCAGTACCTACATCATTACATGGGGAGGCAATGAGGCAGTGCTATCTGTGCAGTACGTACAGTATATGATTACATGGGGAGGCAATGAGGCAGTGCTATCTGTGCAGTACCTACAGTACATCATTACATGGGGAGGCAATGAGGCAGTGCTATCTGTGCAGTACGTACAGTATATCATTACATGGGGAGGCAATGAGGCAGTGCTATCTGTGCAGTACCTATATCATTACATGGGGAGGCAATGAGGCAGTGCTATCTGTGCAGTACCTACATCATTACATGTGGAGGCAATGAGGCAGTGCTATCTGTGCAGTACATATAGTATATCATTACATGGGGAGGCAATGAGGCAGTGCTATCTGTGCAGTACCTACATCATTGCATGGGGAGGCAATGAGGCAGTGCTATCTGTGCAGTACATACAGTATATAATTACATGGGGAGGCAATGAGGCAGTGCTATCTGTGCAGTACCTACAGTATATCATTACATGGGGAGGCAATGAGGCAGTGCTATCTGTGCAGTACCTACAGTATATCATTACATGGGGAGGCAATGAGGCAGTGCTATCTGTGCAGTACCTACATCATTACATGGGGAGGCAATGAGGCAGTACTATCTGTGCAGTACCTACATCATTACATGGGGAGGCAATGAGGCAGTGCTATCTGTGCAGTACCTACATCATTACATGGGGAGGCAATGAGGCAGTGCTATCTGTGCAGTACCTACATCATTACATGGGGAGGCAATGAGGCAGTACTATCTGTGCAGTACCTACATCATTACATGGGGAGGCAATGAGGCAGTACTATCTGTGCAGTACCTACATCATTACATGGGGAGGCAATGAGGCAGTGCTATCTGTGCAGTACCTACATCATTACATGGGGAGGCAATGAGGCAGTGCTATCTGTGCAGTACCTACAGTATATCATTACATGGGGAGGCAATGAGGCAGTGCTATCTGTGCAGTACGTACAGTATATCATTACATGGGGAGGCAATGAGGCAGTGCTATCTGTGCAGTACCTACAGTATATCATTACATGGGGAGGCAATGAGGCAGTGCTATCTGTGCAGTACCTACAGTATATCATTACATGGGAAGGTAATGAGGCAGTGCTATCTGTGCAGTACCTACATCATTACATGGGGAGGCAATGAGGCAGTGCTATCTGTGCAGTACCTACATCATTACATAGGGAGGCAATGAGGCAGTACTATCTGTGCAGTACCTACATCATTACATGGGGAGGCAATGAGGCAGTACTATCTGTGCAGTACCTACATCATTACATGCGGAGGCAATGAGGCAGTGCTATCTGGGCAGTACCTATATCATTACATGGGGAGGCAATGAGGCAGTGCTATCTGTGCAGTACCTACAGTACATCATTACATGGGGAGGCAATGAGGCAGTGCTATCTGTGCAGTACCTACAGTATATCATTACATGGGGAGGCAATGAGGCAGTACTATCTGTGCAGTACCTACATCATTACATGGGGAGGCAATGAGGCAGTGCTATCTGGGCAGTACCTACATCATTACATGGGGAGGCAATGAGGCAGTGCTATCTGTGCAGTACCTACAGTATATCATTACATGGGGAGGCAATGAGGCAGTGCTATCTGTGCAGTACCTACAGTACATCATTACATGGGGAGGCAATGAGGCAGTGCTATCTGTGCAGTACCTACATCATTACATGGGGAGGCAATGAGGCAGTGCTATCTGTGCAGTACCTACAGTATATCATTACATGGGGAGGCAATGAGGCAGTGCTATCTGTGCAGTACCTACAGTACATCATTACATGGGAAGGCAATGAGGCAGTGCTATCTGTGCAGTACCTACAGTACATCATTACATGGGGAGGCAATGAGGCAGTGCTATCTGTGCAGTACCTACAGTATATCATTACATGGGGAGGCAATGAGGCAGTGCTATCTGTGCAGTACCTACATCATTACATGGGGAGGCAATGAGGCAGTGCTATCTGTGCAGTACCTACATCATTACATGGGGAGGCAATGAGGCAGTACTATCTGTGCAGTACCTACATCATTACATGGGGAGGCAATGAGGCAGTGCTATCTGGGCAGTACCTATATCATTACATGGGGAGGCAATGAGGCAGTGCTATCTGTGCAGTACCTACAGTATATCATTACATGGGGAGGCAATGAGGCAGTGCTATCTGTGCAGTACCTACATCATTATATGGGGAGACAATGAGGCAGTGCTATCTGTGCAGTACCTACAGTATATCATTACATGGGGAGGCAATGAGGCAGTGCTATCTGTGCAGTACCTGCAGTATATCATTACATGGGGAGGCAATGAGGCAGTGCTATCTGTGCAGTACCTACATCATTACATGGGGAGGCAATGAGGCAGTACTATCTGTGCAGTACCTACATCATTACATGGGGAGGCAATGAGGCAATGCTATCTGTGCAGTACCTACATCATTACATGGGGAGGCAATGAGGCAGTGCTATCTGTGCAGTACCTACATCATTACATGGGGAGGCAATGAGGCAGTGCTATCTGTGCAGTACCTACATCAATACATGGGGAGGCAATGAGGCAGTGCTATCTGTTCAGTACCTACAGTATATCATTACATGGGGAGGCAATGAGGCAGTGCTATCTGTGCAGTACTTACATCATTACATGGGGAGGCAATGAGGCAGTGCTATCTGTGCAGTACCTACATCATTACATGGGGAGGCAATGAGGCAGTGCTATCTGTGCAGTACCTACATCATTACATGGGGAGGCAATGAGGCAGTGCTATCTGTGCAGTACCTACATCATTACATGGGGAGGCAATGAGGCAGTGCTATCTGTGCAGTACCTACATCATTACATGGGGAGGCAATGAGGCAGTACTATCTGTGCAGTACCTACATCATTACATGGGGAGGCAATGAGGCAGTGCTATCTGTGCAGTACCTACATCATTACATGGGGAGGCAATGAGGCAGTACTATCTGTACCAACATAATTACATGAAGAAACAGGAAGGCAGTGCTATCTGTGCAGTACCTACATCATTACATGGGGAGGCAATGAGGCAGTACTATCTGTGCAGTACCTACATCATTACATGGGGAGGCAATGAGGCAGTGCTATCTGTGCAGTACCTACAGTATATCATTACATGGGGAGGCAATGAGGCAGTGCTATCTGTGCAGTACCTACATCATTACATGGGGAGGCAATGAGGCAGTACTATCTGTGCAGTACCTATATCATTACATGGGGAGGAAATGAGGCAGTACTATCTGTGCAGTACCTACAGTATATCATTACATGGGGAGGCAATGAGGCAGTGCTATCTGTGCAGTACCTACAGTACATCATTACATGGGGAGGCAATGAGGCAGTACTATCTGTGCAGTACGTACAGTATATCATTACATGGGGAGGCAATGAGGCAGTACTATCTGTGCAGTACCTACATCATTATATGGGGAGGCAATGAGGCAGTGCTATCTGTGCAGTACGTACAGTATATCATTACATGGGGAGGCAATGAGGCAGTACTATCTGTGCAGTACGTACAGTATATCATTACATGGGGAGGCAATGAGGCAGTGCTATCTTTGCAGTACCTACATCATTACATGGGGAGGCAATGAGGCAGTACTATCTGTGCAGTACCTACATCATTACATGGGGAGGCAATGAGGCAGTACTATCTGTGCAGTACCTACAGTATATCATTACATGGGGAGGCAATGAGGCAGTGCTATCTGTGCAGTACCTACATCATTACATGGGGAGGCAATGAGGCAGTTTTATCTGTGCAGTACCTACAGTATGTCATTACATGGGGAGGCAATGAGGCAGTGCTATCTGTAGAGTACCTACATCATTACATGGGGAGGCAATGAGGCAGTGCTATCTGTGCAGTACCTACATCATTACATGGGGAGGCAATGAGGCAGTACTATCTGTACCAACATAATTACATGAAGAAACAGGAAGGCAGTGCTATCTGTGCAGTACCTACATCATTACATGGGGAGGCAATGAGGCAGTACTATCTGTGCAGTACCTACATCATTACATGGGGAGGCAATGAGGCAGTGCTATCTGTGCAGTACCTACAGTATATCATTACATGGGGAGGCAATGAGGCAGTGCTATCTGTGCAGTACCTACAGTATATCATTACATGGGTAGGCAATGAGGCAGTACTATCTGTGCAGTACCTACATCATTACATGAGCAGGCAATGAGGCAGTGCTATCTGTGCAGTACCTACATCATTACATGGGGAGGCAATGAGGCAGTGCTATCTGTGCAGTACGTACAGTATATGATTACATGGGAAGGCAATGAGGCAGTGCTATCTGTGCAGTACCTACAGTACATCATTACATGGGGAGGCAATGAGGCAGTGCTATCTGTGCAGTACGTACAGTATATCATTACATGGGGAGGCAATGAGGCAGTGCTATCTGTGCAGTACCTATATCATTACATGGGGAGGCAATGAGGCAGTGCTATCTGTGCAGTACCTACATCATTACATGGGGAGGCAATGAGGCAGTGCTATCTGTGCAGTACATACAGTATATCATTACATGGGGAGGCAATGAGGCAGTGCTATCTGTGCAGTACCTACATCATTACATGGGGAGGCAATGAGGCAGTGCTATCTGTGCAGTACATACAGTATATAATTACATGGGGAGGCAATGAGGCAGTGCTATCTGTGCAGTACCTACAGTATATCATTACATGGGGAGGCAATGAGGCAGTGCTATCTGTGCAGTACCTACAGTATATCATTACATGGGGAGGCAATGAGGCAGTGCTATCTGTGCAGTACCTACATCATTACATGGGGAGGCAATGAGGCAGTACTATCTGTGCAGTACCTACATCATTACATGGGGAGGCAATGAGGCAGTGCTATCTGTGCAGTACCTACATCATTACATGGGGAGGCAATGAGGCAGTGCTATCTGTGCAGTACCTACATCATTACATGGGGAGGCAATGAGGCAGTACTATCTGTGCAGTACCTACATCATTACATGGGGAGGCAATGAGGCAGTACTATCTGTGCAGTACCTACATCATTACATGGGGAGGCAATGAGGCAGTGCTATCTGTGCAGTACCTACATCATTACATGGGGAGGCAATGAGGCAGTGCTATCTGTGCAGTACCTACAGTATATCATTACATGGGGAGGCAATGAGGCAGTGCTATCTGTGCAGTACGTACAGTATATCATTACATGGGGAGGCAATGAGGCAGTGCTATCTGTGCAGTACGTACAGTATATCATTACATGGGGAGGCAACGAGGCAGTGCTATCTGTGCAGTACCTACAGTATATCATTACATGGGGAGGCAATGAGGCAGTACTATCTGTACCAACATAATTACATGAAGAAACAGGAAGGCAGTGCTATCTGTGCAGTACCTACATCATTACATGGGGAGGCAATGAGGCAGTACTATCTGTGCAGTACCTACATCATTACATGGGGAGGCAATGAGACAGTGCTATCTGTGCAGTACCTACATCATTACATGGGGAGGCAATGAGGCAGTGCTATCTGTGCAGTACCTACATCATTACATGGGGAGGCAATGAGGCAGTGCTATCTGTGCAGTACCTACATCATTACATGGGGAGGCAATGAGGCAGTACTATCTGTGCAGTACCTACATCATTACATGGGGAGGCAATGAGGCAGTACTATCTGTGCAGTACCTACATCATTACATGGGGAGGCAATGAGGCAGTGCTATCTGTGCAGTACCTACAGTATATCATTACATGGGGAGGCAATGAGGCAGTGCTATCTGTGCAGTACCTACAGTATATCATTACATGGGGAGGCAATGAGGCAGTGCTATCTGTGCAGTACGTACAGTATATCATTACATGGGGAGGCAATGAGGCAGTGCTATCTGTGCAGTACGTACAGTATATCATTACATGGGGAGGCAATGAGGCAGTGCTATCTGTGCAGTACCTACAGTATATCATTACATGGGAAGGTAATGAGGCAGTGCTATCTGTGCAGTACCTACATCATTACATGGGGAGGCAATGAGGCAGTGCTATCTGTGCAGTACCTACATCATTACATAGGGAGGCAATGAGGCAGTACTATCTGTGCAGTACCTACATCATTACATGGGGAGGCAATGAGGCAGTACTATCTGTGCAGTACCTACATCATTACATGGGGAGGCAATGAGGCAGTGCTATCTGGGCAGTACCTATATCATTACATGGGGAGGCAATGAGGCAGTGCTATCTGTGCAGTACCTACAGTACATCATTACATGGGGAGGCAATGAGGCAGTGCTATCTGTGCAGTACCTACAGTATATCATTACATGGGGAGGCAATGAGGCAGTACTATCTGTGCAGTACCTACATCATTACATGGGGAGGCAATGAGGCAGTGCTATCTGGGCAGTACCTATATCATTACATGGGGAGGCAATGAGGCAGTGCTATCTGTGCAGTACCTACAGTACATCATTACATGGGGAGGCAATGAGGCAGTGCTATCTGTGCAGTACCTACAGTATATCATTACATGGGGAGGCAATGAGGCAGTGCTATCTGTGCAGTACCTACAGCATTACATGGGGAGGCAATGAGGCAGTACTATCTGTGCAGTACCTACATCATTACATGGGGAGGCAATGAGGCAGTGCTATCTGTGCAGTACCTACATCATTACATGGGGAGGCAATGAGGCAGTGCTATCTGTGCAGTACCTACAGTATATCATTACATGGGGAGGCAATGAGGCAGTGCTATCTGTGCAGTACGTACAGTATATCATTACATGGGGAGGCAATGAGGCAGTGCTATCTGTGCAGTACGTACAGTATATCATTACATGGGGAGGCAATGAGGCAGTGCTATCTGTGCAGTACCTACAGTATATCATTACATGGGGAGGCAATGAGGCAGTACTATCTGTACCAACATAATTACATGAAGAAACAGGAAGGCAGTGCTATCTGTGCAGTACCTACATCATTACATGGGGAGGCAATGAGGCAGTACTATCTGTGCAGTACCTACATCATTACATGGGGAGGCAATGAGGCAGTGCTATCTGTGCAGTACCTACATCATTACATGGGGAGGCAATGAGGCAGTGCTATCTGTGCAGTACCTACATCATTACATGGGGAGGCAATGAGGCAGTGCTATCTGTGCAGTACCTACATCATTACATGGGGAGGCAATGAGGCAGTACTATCTGTGCAGTACCTACATCATTACATGGGGAGGCAATGAGGCAGTACTATCTGTGCAGTACCTACATCATTACATGGGGAGGCAATGAGGCAGTGCTATCTGTGCAGTACCTACATCATTACATGGGGAGGCAATGAGGCAGTGCTATCTGTGCAGTACCTACAGTATATGATTACATGGGGAGGCAATGAGGCAGTGCTATCTGTGCAGTACGTACAGTATATCATTACATGGGGAGGCAATGAGGCAGTGCTATCTGTGCAGTACGTACAGTATATCATTACATGGGGAGGCAATGAGGCAGTGCTATCTGTGCAGTACCTACAGTATATCATTACATGGGAAGGTAATGAGGCAGTGCTATCTGTGCAGTACCTACATCATTACATGGGGAGGCAATGAGGCAGTGCTATCTGTGCAGTACCTACATCATTACATAGGGAGGCAATGAGGCAGTACTATCTGTGCAGTACCTACATCATTACATGGGGAGGCAATGAGGCAGTACTATCTGTGCAGTACCTACATCATTACATGGGGAGGCAATGAGGCAGTGCTATCTGGGCAGTACCTATATCATTACATGGGGAGGCAATGAGGCAGTGCTATCTGTGCAGTACCTACAGTACATCATTACATGGGGAGGCAATGAGGCAGTGCTATCTGTGCAGTACCTACAGTATATCATTACATGGGGAGGCAATGAGGCAGTACTATCTGTGCAGTACCTACATCATTACATGGGGAGGCAATGAGGCAGTGCTATCTGGGCAGTACCTATATCATTACATGGGGAGGCAATGAGGCAGTGCTATCTGTGCAGTACCTACAGTACATCATTACATGGGGAGGCAATGAGGCAGTGCTATCTGTGCAGTACCTACAGTATATCATTACATGGGGAGGCAATGAGGCAGTGCTATCTGTGCAGTACCTACAGCATTACATGGGGAGGCAATGAGGCAGTGCTATCTGTGAAGTACCTACATCATTACATGGGGAGGCAATGAGGCAGTGCTATCTGTGCAGTACCTACATCATTACATGGGGAGGCAATGAGGCAGTACTATCTGTGCAGTACCTACATCATTACATGGGGAGGCAATGAGGCAGTGCTATCTGTGCAGTACCTACAGTATATCATTACATGGGGAGGCAATGAGGCAGTGCTATCTGTGCAGTACCTACAGTATATCATTACATGGGTAGGCAATGAGGCAGTACTATCTGTGCAGTACCTACATCATTACATGAGCAGGCAATGAGGCAGTGCTATCTGTGCAGTACCTACATCATTACATGGGGAGGCAATGAGGCAGTGCTATCTGTGCAGTACCTACAGTACATCATTACATGGGGAGGCAATGAGGCAGTGCTATCTGTGCAGTACGTACAGTATATCATTACATGGGGAGGCAATGAGGCAGTGCTATCTGTGCAGTACCTATATCATTACATGGGGAGGCAATGAGGCAGTGCTATCTGTGCAGTACCTACATCATTACATGGGGAGGCAATGAGGCAGTGCTATCTGTGCAGTACATATAGTATATCATTACATGGGGAGGCAATGAGGCAGTGCTATCTGTGCAGTACCTACATCATTACATGGGGAGGCAATGAGGCAGTGCTATCTGTGCAGTACATACAGTATATAATTACATGGGGAGGCAATGAGGCAGTGCTATCTGTGCAGTACCTACAGTATATCATTACATGGGGAGGCAATGAGGCAGTGCTATCTGTGCAGTACGTACAGTATATCATTACATGGGGAGGCAATGAGGCAGTGCTATCTGTGCAGTACCTACATCATTACATGGGGAGGCAATGAGGCAGTACTATCTGTGCAGTACCTACATCATTACATGGGGAGGCAATGAGGCAGTGCTATCTGTGCAGTACCTACATCATTACATGGGGAGGCAATGAGGCAGTGCTATCTGTGCAGTACCTACATCATTACATGGGGAGGCAATGAGGCAGTACTATCTGTGCAGTACCTACATCATTACATGGGGAGGCAATGAGGCAGTACTATCTGTGCAGTACCTACATCATTACATGGGGAGGCAATGAGGCAGTGCTATCTGTGCAGTACCTACATCATTACATGGGGAGGCAATGAGGCAGTGCTATCTGTGCAGTACCTACAGTATATCATTACATGGGGAGGCAATGAGGCAGTGCTATCTGTGCAGTACGTACAGTATATCATTACATGGGGAGGCAATGAGGCAGTGCTATCTGTGCAGTACCTACAGTATATCATTACATGGGGAGGCAATGAGGCAGTGCTATCTGTGCAGTACCTACAGTATATCATTACATGGGAAGGTAATGAGGCAGTGCTATCTGTGCAGTACCTACATCATTACATGGGGAGGCAATGAGGCAGTGCTATCTGTGCAGTACCTACATCATTACATAGGGAGGCAATGAGGCAGTACTATCTGTGCAGTACCTACATCATTACATGGGGAGGCAATGAGGCAGTACTATCTGTGCAGTACCTACATCATTACATGGGGAGGCAATGAGGCAGTGCTATCTGGGCAGTACCTATATCATTACATGGGGAGGCAATGAGGCAGTGCTATCTGTGCAGTACCTACAGTACATCATTACATGGGGAGGCAATGAGGCAGTGCTATCTGTGCAGTACCTACAGTATATCATTACATGGGGAGGCAATGAGGCAGTACTATCTGTGCAGTACCTACATCATTACATGGGGAGGCAATGAGGCAGTGCTATCTGGGCAGTACCTATATCATTACATGGGGAGGCAATGAGGCAGTGCTATCTGTGCAGTACCTACAGTACATCATTACATGTGGAGGCAATGAGGCAGTGCTATCTGTGCAGTACCTACAGTATATCATTACATGGGGAGGCAATGAGGCAGTGCTATCTGTGCAGTACCTACAGCATTACATGGGGAGGCAATGAGGCAGTGCTATCTGTGCAGTACCTACATCATTACATGGGGAGGCAATGAGGCAGTGCTATCTGTGCAGTACCTACATCATTACATGGGGAGGCAATGAGGCAGTGCTATCTGTGCAGTACCTACAGTATATCATTACATGGGGAGGCAATGAGGCAGTGCTATCTGTGCAGTACCTACATCATTACATGGGGAGGCAATGAGGCAGTGCTATCTGTGCAGTACCTACATCATTACATGGGGAGGCAATGAGGCAGTGCTATCTGTGCAGTACCTACATCATTACATGGGGAGGCAATGAGGCAGTGCTATCTGTGCAGTACCTACAGTATATCATTACATGGGGAGGCAATGAGGCAGTGCTATCTGTGCAGTACCTACAGTACATCATTACATGGGAAGGCAATGAGGCAGTGCTATCTGTGCAGTACCTACAGTACATCATTACATGGGGAGGCAATGAGGCAGTGCTATCTGTGCAGTACCTACAGTATATCATTACATGGGGAGGCAATGAGGCAGTGCTATCTGTGCAGTACCTACATCATTACATGGGGAGGCAATGAGGCAGTGCTATCTGTGCAGTACCTACAGTACATCATTACATGGGGAGGCAATGAGGCAGTGCTATCTGTGCAGTACCTACATCATTACATGGGGAGGCAATGAGGCAGTACTATCTGTGCAGTACCTACATCATTACATGGGGAGGCAATGAGGCAGGGCTATCTGGGCAGTACCTATATCATTACATGGGGAGGCAATGAGGCAGTGCTATCTGTGCAGTACCTACAGTATATCATTACATGGGGAGGCAATGAGGCAGTGCTATCTGTGCAGTACCTGCAGTATATCATTACATGGGGAGGCAATGAGGCAGTGCTATCTGTGCAGTACCTACATCATTACATGGGGAGGCAATGAGGCAGTACTATCTGTGCAGTACCTACATCATTACATGGGGAGGCAATGAGGCAGTGCTATCTGTGCAGTACCTACATCATTACATGGGGAGGCAATGAGGCAGTGCTATCTGTGCAGTACCTACATCATTACATGGGGAGGCAATGAGGCAGTGCTATCTGTGCAGTACCTACATCATTACATGGGGAGGCAATGAGGCAGTGCTATCTGTGCAGTACCTACAGTATATCATTACATGGGGAGGCAATGAGGCAGTGCTATCTGTGCAGTACCTACATCATTACATGGGGAGGCAATGAGGCAGTGCTATCTGTGCAGTACCTACATCATTACATGGGGAGGCAATGAGGCAGTGCTATCTGTGCAGTACCTACATCATTACATGGGGAGGCAATGAGGCAGTGCTATCTGTGCAGTACCTACATCATTACATGGGGAGGCAATGAGGCAGTGCTATCTGTGCAGTACCTACATCATTACATGGGGAGGCAATGAGGCAGTACTATCTGTGCAGTACCTACATCATTACATGGGGAGGCAATGAGGCAGTGCTATCTGTGCAGTACCTACATCATTACATGGGGAGGCAATGAGGCAGTACTATCTGTACCAACATAATTACATGAAGAAACAGGAAGGCAGTGCTATCTGTGCAGTACCTACATCATTACATGGGGAGGCAATGAGGCAGTACTATCTGTGCAGTACCTACATCATTACATGGGGACGCAATGAGGCAGTGCTATCTGTGCAGTACCTACAGTATATCATTACATGGGGAGGCAATGAGGCAGTGCTATCTGTGCAGTACCTACATCATTACATGGGGAGGCAATGAGGCAGTACTATCTGTGCAGTACCTATATCATTACATGGGGAGGCAATGAGGCAGTACTATCTGTGCAGTACCTACAGTATATCATTACATGGGGAGGCAATGAGGCAGTGCTATCTGTGCAGTACCTACAGTACATCATTACATGGGGAGGCAATGAGGCAGTACTATCTGTGCAGTACGTACAGTATATCATTACATGGGGAGGCAATGAGGCAGTACTATCTGTGCAGTACCTACATCATTATATGGGGAGGCAATGAGGCAGTGCTATCTGTGCAGTACGTACAGTATATCATTACATGGGGAGGCAATGAGGCAGTACTATCTGTGCAGTACGTACAGTATATCATTACATGGGGAGGCAATGAGGCAGTGCTATCTGTGCAGTACCTACATCATTACATGGGGAGGCAATGAGGCAGTACTATCTGTGCAGTACCTACATCATTACATGGGGAGGCAATGAGGCAGTACTATCTGTGCAGTACCTACAGTATATCATTACATGGGGAGGCAATGAGGCAGTGCTATCTGTGCAGTACCTACATCATTACATGGGGAGGCAATGAGGCAGTTTTATCTGTGCAGTACCTACAGTATATCATTACATGGGGAGGCAATGAGGCAGTGCTATCTGTGCAGTACCTACATCATTACATGGGGAGGCAATGAGGCAGTGCTATCTGTGCAGTACCTACATCATTACATGGGGAGGCAATGAGGCAGTACTATCTGTACCAACATAATTACATGAAGAAACAGGAAGGCAGTGCTATCTGTGCAGTACCTACATCATTACATGGGGAGGCAATGAGGCAGTACTATCTGTGCAGTACCTACATCATTACATGGGGAGGCAATGAGGCAGTGCTATCTGTGCAGTACCTACAGTATATCATTACATGGGGAGGCAATGAGGCAGTGCTATCTGTGCAGTACCTACAGTATATCATTACATGGGTAGGCAATGAGGCAGTACTATCTGTGCAGTACCTACATCATTACATGAGCAGGCAATGAGGCAGTGCTATCTGTGCAGTACCTACATCATTACATGGGGAGGCAATGAGGCAGTGCTATCTGTGCAGTACGTACAGTATATGATTACATGGGGAGGCAATGAGGCAGTGCTATCTGTGCAGTACCTACAGTACATCATTACATGGGGAGGCAATGAGGCAGTGCTATCTGTGCAGTACGTACAGTATATCATTACATGGGGAGGCAATGAGGCAGTGCTATCTGTGCAGTACCTATATCATTACATGGGGAGGCAATGAGGCAGTGCTATCTGTGCAGTACCTACATCATTACATGGGGAGGCAATGAGGCAGTGCTATCTGTGCAGTACATACAGTATATCATTACATGGGGAGGCAATGAGGCAGTGCTATCTGTGCAGTACCTACATCATTACATGGGGAGGCAATGAGGCAGTGCTATCTGTGCAGTACATACAGTATATAATTACATGGGGAGGCAATGAGGCAGTGCTATCTGTGCAGTACCTACATCATTACATGGGGAGGCAATGAGGCAGTGCTATCTGTGCAGTACCTACAGTATATCATTACATGGGGAGGCAATGAGGCAGTGCTATCTGTGCAGTACGTACAGTATATCATTACATGGGGAGGCAATGAGGCAGTGCTATCTGTGCAGTACCTACAGTATATCATTACATGGGGAGGCAATGAGGCAGTGCTATCTGTGCAGTACCTACAGTACATCATTACATGGGGAGGCAATGAGGCAGTGCTATCTGTGCAGTACCTACATCATTACATGGGGAGGCAATGAGGCAGTGCTATCTGTGCAGTACCTACAGTATATCATTACATGGGGAGGCAATGAGGCAGTGCTATCTGTGCAGTACCTACATCATTACATGGGGAGGCAATGAGGCAGTACTATCTGTGCAGTACCTACAGTATATCATTACATGGGGAGGCAATGAGGCAGTGCTATCTGTGCAGTACCTACATCATTACATGTGGAGGCAATGAGGCAGTACTATCTGTGCAGTACCTACAGTATATCATTACATGGGGAGGCAATGAGGCAGTGCTATCTGTGCAGTACCTACATCATTACATGGGGAGGCAATGAGGCAGTACTATCTGTGCAGTACCTACAGTATATCATTACATGGGGAGGCAATGA
>CAMRHE010000609.1:482500-810834 GCA_947044405.1 Leptodactylus fallax | reverse complement strand
CGTCATATACAGGACAGCAGAAGACAATACAGGTTCAGGTCCTCAGCGGTGGTGATCCTACAGCCTCTGGCTCTGATCACGTCACATACAGGACAGCAGAAGACAATACAGGTTCAGGTCCTCAGCGGTGGTGATCCTACAGCCTCTGGACATGATCACGTCATATACAGGACAGCAGAAGACAATACAGGTTCAGGTCCTCAGCGGTGGTGACCCTACAGCCTCTGTGTCTGATCACGTCACATACAGGACAGCAGAAGACAATACAAGTTCAGGTCCTCAGCGGTGGTGACCCTACAGCCTCTGTGTCTGATCACGTCACATACAGGACAGCAGAAGACAATACAGGTTCAAGTCCTCAGCGGTGGTGATCCTACAGTCTCTGGACATGATCACGTCATATACAGGACAGCAGAAGACAATACAGGTTCAGGTCCTCAGCGGTGGTGATCCTACAGCCTCTGGCTCTGATCACGTCACATAGAGGACAGCAGAAGACAATACAGGTTCAGGTCCTCAGCGGTGGTGATCCTACAGCCTCTGGACATGATCACGTCATATACAGGACAGCAGAAGACAATACAGGTTCAGGTCCTCAGCGGTGGTGATCCTACAGCCTCTGGACATGATCACGTCATAAACAGGACAGCAGAAGACAATACAGTTTCAGGTCCTCAGCGGTGGTGATCCTACAGCCTCTGGACATGATCACGTCACATACAGGACAGCAGAAGACAATACAGGTTCAGGTCCTCAGCGGTGGTGATACTACAGCCTCTGGGTCTGATCACGTCACATACAGGACAGCAGAAGACAATACAGGTTCAGGTCCTCAGCGGTGGTGACCCTACAGCCTCTGGACATGATCACGTCACATACAGGACAGCAGAAGACAATACAGGTTCAGGTCCACAGCGGTGGTGATCCTACAGCCTCTGGGTCTGATCACGACACATACAGGACAGCAGAAGACAATACAGGTTCAGGTCCTCAGCGGTGGTGATCCTACAGCCTCTGGACATGATCACGTCACATACAGGACAGCAGAAGACAATACACGTTCATGTCCTCAGCGGTGGTGATCCTACAGCCTCTGGACATGATCACGTCACATACAGGACAGCAGAAGACAATACAGGTTCAGGTCCTCAGCGGTCGTGATCCTACAGCCTCTGGGTCTGATCACCTCACATACAGGACAGCAGAAGACAATACAGGTTCAGGTCCTCAGCGGTGGTGATCCTACAGCCTCTGGGACTGATCACGTCACATACAGGACAGCAGAAGACAATATAGGTTCAGGTCCTCAGCGGTGGTGACCCTACAGCCTCTGGACATGACCACGTCACATACAGGACAGCAGAAGACAATACAGGTTCAGGTCCTCAGCGGTGGTGATCCTACAGCCTCTGGGACTGATCACGTCACATACAGGACAGCAGAAGACAATACAGGCTCAAGTCCTCAGCGGTGGTGATCCTACAGCCTCTGGCTCTGATCACGTCACATACAGGACAGCAGAAGACAATACAGGTTCAGGTCCTCAGCGGTGGTGATCCTACAGCCTCTGGACATGATCAAGTCACATACAGGACAGCAGAAGACAATACAGGTTCAGGTACTCAGCGGTGGTGATCCTACAGCCTCTGGACATGATCACATCATATACAGGACAGCAGAAGACAATACAGGTTCAGGTCCTCAGCGGTGGTGATCCTACAGCCTCTGGACATGATCACGTCACATACAGGACAGCAGAAGACAATACAGGTTCAGGTCCTCAGCGGTGGTGATCCTACAGCCTCTGGGTCTGATGACGTCACATACAGGACAGCAGAAGACAATACAGGTTCAGGTCCTCAGCGGTGGTGACCCTACAGCCTCTGTGTCTGATCACGTCACATACAGGACAGCAGAAGACAATACAAGTTCAGGTCCTCAGCGGTGGTGACCCTACAGCCTCTGTGTCTGATCACGTCACATACAGGACAGCAGAAGACAATACAGGTTCAGGTCCTCAGCGGTGGTGATCCTACAGCCTCTAGGTCTGACCACGTCACATACAGGACAGCAGAAGACAATACAGGTTCAGGTCCTCAGCGGAGGTGATCCTACAGCCTCTGGACATGATCACGTCACATACAGGACAGCAGAAGACAATACAGGTTCAGGTCCTCAGCGGTGGTGATCCTACAGCCTCTGGACATGATCACGTCACATACAGGACAGCAGAAGACAATACAGGTTCAGGTACTCAGCGGTGGTGATCCTACAGCCTCTGGACATGATCACGTCACATACAGGACAGCAGAAGACAATACACGTTCATGTCCTCAGCGGTGGTGATCCTACAGCCTCTGGACATGATCACGTCACATACAGGACAGCAGAAGACAATACAGGTTCAGGTCCTCAGCGGTCGTGATCCTACAGCCTCTGGGTCTGATCACCTCACATACAGGACAGCAGAAGACAATACAGGTTCAGGTCCTCAGCGGTGGTGATCCTACAGCCTCTGGGACTGATCACGTCACATACAGGACAGCAGAAGACAATATAGGTTCAGGTCCTCAGCGGTGGTGACCCTACAGCCTCTGGACATGACCACGTCACATACAGGACAGCAGAAGACAATACAGGTTCAGGTCCTCAGCGGTGGTGATCCTACAGCCTCTGGGACTGATCACGTCACATACAGGACAGCAGAAGACAATACAGGCTCAAGTCCTCAGCGGTGGTGATCCTACAGCCTCTGGCTCTGATCACGTCACATACAGGACAGCAGAAGACAATACAGGTTCAGGTCCTCAGCGGTGGTGATCCTACAGCCTCTGGACATGATCAAGTCACATACAGGACAGCAGAAGACAATACAGGTTCAGGTACTCAGCGGTGGTGATCCTACAGCCTCTGGACATGATCACATCATATACAGGACAGCAGAAGACAATACAGGTTCAGGTCCTCAGCGGTGGTGATCCTACAGCCTCTGGACATGATCACGTCACATACAGGACAGCAGAAGACAATACAGGTTCAGGTCCTCAGCGGTGGTGATCCTACAGCCTCTGGGTCTGATGACGTCACATACAGGACAGCAGAAGACAATACAGGTTCAGGTCCTCAGCGGTGGTGACCCTACAGCCTCTGTGTCTGATCACGTCACATACAGGACAGCAGAAGACAATACAAGTTCAGGTCCTCAGCGGTGGTGACCCTACAGCCTCTGTGTCTGATCACGTCACATACAGGACAGCAGAAGACAATACAGGTTCAGGTCCTCAGCGGTGGTGATCCTACAGCCTCTAGGTCTGACCACGTCACATACAGGACAGCAGAAGACAATACAGGTTCAGGTCCTCAGCGGAGGTGATCCTACAGCCTCTGGACATGATCACGTCACATACAGGACAGCAGAAGACAATACAGGTTCAGGTCCTCAGCGGTGGTGATCCTACAGCCTCTGCACATGATCACGTCACATACAGGACAGCAGAAGACAATACAGGTTCAGGTACTCAGCGGTGGTGATCCTACAGCCTCTGGACATGATCACGTCACATACAGGACAGTAGAAGACAATACAGGTTCAGGTCCTCTGCGGTGGTGATCCTACAGCCTCTTTGTCTGATCACGTCACATACAGGACAGCAGAAGACAATACAGGCTCAGGTCCTCAGCGGTGGTGATCCTACAGCCTCTGGACATGATCAAGTCACATACAGGACAGGAGAAGACAATACAGGTTCAGGTACTCAGCGGTGGTGATCCTACAGCCTCTGGACATGATCACGTCACATACAGGACAGCAGAAGACAATACAGGTTCAGGTCCTCAGTGGTGGTGATCCTACAGCCTCTGGACATGATCACGTCACATACAGGACAGCAGAAGACAATACAGGTTCAGGTCCTCAGCGGTGGTGATCCTACAGCCTCTGTGTCTGATCACGTCACATACAGGACAGCAGAAGACAATACAGGTTCAGGTCCTCAGCGGTCGTGATCCTACAGCCTCTGGGTCTGATCACGTCACAAACAGGACAGCAGAAGACAATACAGGTTCAGGTCCTCAGCGGTGGTGATCCTACAGCCTCTGGGTCTGATCACGTCACATACAGGACAGCAGAAGACAATACAGGCTCAAGTCCTCAGCGGTGGTGATCCTACAGCCTCTGGCTCTGATCACGTCACATACAGGACAGCAGAAGACAATACAGGTTCAGGTCCTCAGCGGAGGTGATCCTACAGCCTCTGGACATGATCACGTCACATACAGGACAGCAGAAGACAATACAGGTTCAGGTCCTCAGCGGTGGTGATCCTACAGCCTCTGGACATGATCACGTCACATACAGGACAGCAGAAGACAATACAGGTTCAGGTACTCAGTGGTGGTGATCCTACAGCCTCTGGACATGATCACGTCACATACAGGACAGCAGAAAACAATACAGGTTCAGGTCCTCAGCGGTGGTGATCCTACAGCCTCTGGGTCTGATCACGTCACATACAGGAAAGCAGAAGACAATACAGGTTCAGGTCCTCAGCGGTGGTGACCCTACAGCCTCTGGACATGATCACGTCACATACAGGACAGCAGAAGACAACACACGTTCAGGTCCTCAGCGGTGGTGATCCTACAGCCTCTGGGTCTGATCATGTCACATACAGGACAGCAGAAGACAATACAGGCTCAAGTCCTCAGCGGTGGTGATCCTACAGCCTCTGGTTTTGATCACGTCACATACAGGACAGCAGAAGACAATACAGGTTCAGGTCCTCAGCGGTGGTGATCCTACAGCCTCTGGACATGATCACGTCATATACAGGACAGCAGAAGACAATACAGGTTCAGGTCCTCAGCGGTGGTGATCCTACAGCCTCTGGACATGATCACGTCACATACAGGACAGCAGAAGACAATACAGGTTCAGGTCCTCAGCGGTGGTGATCCTACAGCCTCTGGACATGATCACGTCACATACAGGACAGCAGAAGACAATACAGGTTCAGGTCCTCAGCGGTGGTGATCCTACAGCCTCTGGGTCTGATCACGTCACATACAGGACAGCAGAAGACAATACAGGTTCAGGTCCTCAGCGGTGGTGACCCTACAGCCTCTGTGTCTGATCACGTCACATACAGGACAGCAGAAGACAATACAGGTTCAGGTCCTCAGCGGTGGTGATCCTACAGCCTCTAGGTCTGACCACGTCACATACAGGACAGCAGAAGACAATACAGGTTCAGGTCCTCAGCGGAGGTGATCCTACAGCCTCTGGACATGATCACGTCACATACAGGACAGCAGAAGACAATACAGGTTCAGGTCCTCAGCGGTGGTGATCCTACAGCCTCTGGGTCTGATCACGTCACATACAGGACAGCAGAAGACAATACAGGTTCAGGTCCTCAGCGGTGGTGATCCTACAGCCTCTGGGTCTGATCACGTCACATACAGGACAGCAGAAGACAATACAGGTTCAGGTCCTCAGCGGTGGTGATCCTACAGCCTCTGTGTCTGATCACGTCACATACAGGACAGCAGAAGACAATACAGGTTCAGGTCCTCAGCGGTGGTGACCCTACAGCCTCTTTGTCTGATCACGTCACATACAGGACAGCAGAAGACAATACAGGCTCAGGTCCTCAGCGGTGGTGATCCTACAGCCTCTGTGTCTGATCACCTCACATACAGGACAGCAGAAGACAATACAGGTTCAGGTCCTCAGCGGTGGTGACCCTACAGCCTCTGGGTCTGATCACCTCACATACAGGACAGCAGAAGACAATACAGATTCAGGTCCTCAGCGGTGGTGATCCTACAGCCTCTGGGTCTGATCACGTCACATACAGGACAGCAGAAGACAATACAGGTTCAGGTCCTCAGCGGTGGTGATCCTACAGCCTCTGGACATGATCACGTCACATACAGGACAGCAGAAGACAATACAGGTTCAGGTCCTCAGCGGTGGTGATCCTACAGACTCTGGGTCTGATCACGTCACATGCAGGACAGCAGAAGACAATACAGGTTCAGGTCCTCAGCGGTGGTGATCCTACAGCCTCTGGACATGATCACGTCACATACAGGACAGCAGAAGACAATACAGGTTCAGGTCCTCTGCGGTGGTGATCCTACAGCCTCTGGGTCTGATCACCTCACATACAGGACAGCAGAAGACAATACAGGTTCAGGTCCTCAGTGGTGCTGATCCTACAGCCTCTGGGTCTGATCACGTCACATACAGGACAGCAGAACACAATACAGGTTCAGGTCCTCTGCGGTGGTGATCCTACAGACTCTGGGTCTGATCACGTCACATGCAGGACAGCAGAAGACAATACAGGTTCAGGTCCTCAGCGGTGGTGATCCTACAGCCTCTGGACATGATCACGTCACATACAGGACAGCAGAAGACAATACAGGTTCAGGTCCTCAGCGGTGGTGACCCTACAGCCTCTGGACATGATCACGTCACATACAGGACAGCAGAAGACAATACAGGTTCAGGTCCTCAGCGGTGGTGATCCTACAGCCTCGGGACATGATCACGTCACATACAGGACAGCAGAAGACAATACAGGTTCAGGTCCTCAGTGGTGGTGATCCTACAGCCTCTAGGTCTGACCACGTCACATACAGGACAGCAGAAGACAATACAGGTTCAGGTCCTCAGCGGAGGTGATCCTACAGCCTCTGGACATGATCACGTCACATACAGGACAGCAGAAGACAATACAGGTTCAGGTCCTCAGCGGTGGTGATCCTACAGCCTCTGGGTCTGATCACGTCACATACAGGACAGCAGAAGACAATACAGGCTCAAGTCCTCAGCGGTGGTGATCCTACAGCCTCTGGCTCTGATCACGTCACATACAGGACAGCAGAAGACAATACAGGTTCAGGTCCTCAGTGGTGGTGATCCTACAGCCTCTGGGTCTGATCACGTCACATACAGGACAGCAGAAGACAATACAGGTTCAGGTCCTCAGCGGTGGTGATCCTACAGCCTCTGGGTCTGATCACGTCACATACAGGACAGCAGAAGACAATACAGGTTCAGGTCCTCAGCGGTGGTGATCCTACTGACTCTGGACATGATCACGTCACATACAGGACAGCAGAACACAATACAGGTTCAGGTCCTCAGCGGTGGTGATCCTACAGACTCTGGGTCTGATCACGTCACATGCAGGACAGCAGAAGACAATACAGGTTCAGGTCCTCAGCGGTGGTGATCCTACAGCCTCTGGACATGATCACGTCACATACAGGACAGCAGAAGACAATACAGGTTCAGGTCCTCAGCGGTGGTGACCCTACAGCCTCTGGACATGATCACGTCACATACAGGACAGCAGAAGACAATACAGGTTCAGGTCCTCAGCGGTGGTGATCCTACAGCCTCTGGACATGATCACGTCACATACAGGACAGCAGAAGACAATACAGGTTCAGGTCCTCAGCGGTGGTGATCCTACAGCCTCTGGGTCTGATCACGTCACATACAGGCCAGCAGAAGACAATACAGGTTCAGGTCCTCAGCGGTGGTGATCCTACAGCCTCTGGGTCTGATCACATCACATACAGGACAGCAGAAGACAATACAGGTTCAGGTCCTCAGCGGTGGTGATCCTACAGCCTCTGGTCTGATCACGTCACATACAGGACAGCAGAAGACAATACAGGTTCAGGTCCTCAGCAGTGGTGATCCTACAGCCTCTGGGTCTGATCACGTCACATACAGGACAGCAGAAGACAATACAGGTTCAGGTCCTCAGCGGTGGTGATCCTACAGCCTCTGGGTCTGATCACGTCACATACAGGACAGCAGAAGACAATACAGGTTCAGGTCCTCAGCGGTGGTGATCCTACAGCCTCTGTGTCTGATCACGTCACATACAGGACAGCAGAAGACAATACAGGTTCAGGTCCTCAGCGGTGGTGATCCTACAGCCTCTGGACATGATCACGTCACATACAGGACAGCAGAAGACAATACAGGTTCAGGTCCTCAGCGGTGGTGATCCTACAGACTCTGGGTCTGATCACGTCACATGCAGGACAGCAGAAGACAATACAGGTTCAGGTCCTCAGCGGTGGTGATCCTACAGCCTCTGGACATGATCACGTCACATACAGGACAGCAGAAGACAATACAGGTTCAGGTCCTCTGCGGTGGTGATCCTACAGCCTCTGGGTCTGATCACCTCACATACAGGACAGCAGAAGACAATACAGGTTCAGGTCCTCAGTGGTGGTGATCCTACAGCCTCTGGGTCTGATCACGTCACATACAGGACAGCAGAACACAATACAGGTTCAGGTCCTCAGCGGTGGTGATCCTACAGACTCTGGGTCTGATCACGTCACATGCAGGACAGCAGAAGACAATACAGGTTCAGGTCCTCAGCGGTGGTGATCCTACAGCCTCTGGACATGGTCACGTCACATACAGGACAGCAGAAGACAATACAGGTTCAGGTCCTCAGCGGTGGTGACCCTACAGCCTCTGGACATGATCACGTCACATACAGGACAGCAGAAGACAATACAGGTTCAGGTCCTCAGCGGTGGTGATCCTACAGCCTCTGGACATGATCACGTCACATACAGGACAGCAGAACACAATACAGGTTCAGGTCCTCAGCGGTGGTGATCCTACAGCCTCTGGGTCTGATCACGTCACATACAGGCCAGCAGAAGACAATACAGGTTCAGGTCCTCAGCGGTGGTGATCCTACAGCCTCTGGGTCTGATCACATCACATACAGGACAGCAGAAGACAATACAGGTTCAGGTACTCAGCGGTGGTGATCCTACAGCCTCTGGTCTGATCACGTCACATACAGGACAGCAGAAGACAATACAGGTTCAGGTCCTCAGCAGTGGTGATCCTAAAGCCTCTGGGTCTGATCACGTCACATACAGGACAGCAGAAGACAATACAGGTTCAGGTCCTCAGCAGTGGTGATCCTACAGCCTCTGGGTCTGATCACGTCACATACAGGACAGCAGAAGACAATACAGGTTCAGGTCCTCAGCGGTGGTGACCCTACAGCCTCTGGGTCTGATCACCTCACATACAGAACAGCAGAAGACAATACAGGTTCAGGTCCTCAGCGGTGGTGATCCTACAGCCTCTGGACATGATCACGTCATATACAGGACAGCAGAAGACAATACAGGTTCAGGTCCTCAGTGGTGGTGATCCTACAGCCTCTGGACATGATCACGTCACATACAGGACAGCAGAAGACAATACTGGTTCAGGTCCTCAGCGGAGGTGATCCTACAGCCTCTGGGTCTGATCACGTCACATACAGGACAGCAGAAGACAATACAGGTTCAGGTCCTCAGCGGTGGTGACCCTACAGCCTCTGGACATGATCACGTCACATACAGGACAGCAGAAGACAATACAGGTTCAGGTCCTCAGCGGTTGTGACCCTACAGCCTCTGGACATGATCACGTCACATACAGGACAGCAGACGACAATACAGGTTCAGGTCCTCAGCGGTGGTGATCCTACAGCCTCTGGACATGATAACGTCACATACAGGACAGCAGAAGACAATACAGGTTCAGGTCCTCAGCGGTGGTGACCCTACAGCCTCTGGACATGACCACGTCACATACAGGACAGCAGAAGACAATACAGGTTCAGGTCCTCAGCGGTGGTGATCCTACAGCCTCTGGACATGATCACGTCACATACAGGACAGCAGAAGACAATACAGGTTCAGGTCCTCAGTGGTGGTGATCCTACAACCTCTGGGTCTGATCACCTCACATACAGGACAGCAGAAGACAATAAAGGTTCAGGTCCTCAGCGGTGGTGATCCTACAGTCTCTGGGTCTGATCACATCACATACAGGACAGCAGAAGACAATATAGGTTCAGGTCCTCAGCGGTGGTGACTCTACAGCCTCTGGACATGATCACGTCACATACAGGACAGCAGACGACAATACAGGTTCAGGTCCTCAGCGGTGGTGATCCTACAGCCTCTGGACATGATAACGTCACATACAGGACAGCAGAAGACAATACAGGTTCAGGTCCTCAGCGGTGGTGACACTACAGCCTCTGGACATGACCACGTCACATACAGGACAGCAGAAGACAATACAGGTTCAGGTCCTCAGCGGTGGTGATCCTACAGCCTCTGGACATGATCACGTCACATACAGGACAGCAGAAGACAATACACGTTCAGGTCCTCAGTGGTGGTGATCCTACAGCCTCTGGACATGATCACGTCACATACAGGACAGCAGAAGACAATACAGGTTCAGGTCCTCAGCGGTCGTGATCCTACAACCTCTGGGTCTGATCACCTCACATACAGGACAGCAGAAGACAATAAAGGTTCAGGTCCTCAGCGGTGGTGATCCTACAGTCTCTGGGTCTGATCACATCACATACAGGACAGCAGAAGACAATATAGGTTCAGGTTCTCAGCGGTGGTGACTCTACAGCCTCTGGACATGTCCACGTCACATACAGGACAGCAGAAGACAATACAGGCTCAAGTCCTCAGCGGTGGTGATCCTACAGCCTCTGGCTCTGATCACGTCACATTCAGGACAGCAGAAGACAATACAGGCTCAGGTCCTCAGCGGTGGTGATCCTACAGCCTCTGGACATGATCACGTCACATACAGGACAGCAGAAGACAATACAGGTTCAGGTACTCAGCGGTGGTGATCCTACAGCCTCTGGACATGATCACGTCACATACAGGACAGCAGAAGACAATACAGGTTCAGGTCCTCAGCGGTGGTGATCCTACAGCCTCTGGGTCTGATCACGTCACATACAGGACAGCAGAAGACAATACAGGTTCAGGTCCTCAGCGGTGGTGATCCTACAGACTCTGGACATGATCACGTCACATACAGGACAGCAGAAGACAATACAGGTTCAGGTCCTCAGCGGTGGTGACCCTACAGCCTCTGGGTCTGATCACGTCACATACAGGACAGCAGAAGACAATACAGGTTCAGGTCCTCAGCGGTGGTGACCCTACAGCCTCTGGGTCTGATCACGTCACATACAGGACAGCAGAAGACAATACAGGTTCAGGTCCTCAGCGGTGGTGATCCTACAGCCTCTGGCAATGATCACGTCACAAACAGGACAGCAGAAGACAATACAGGCTCAGGTCCTCAGCGGTGGTGATCCTACAGCCTCTGGACATGATCACGTCACATACAGGACAGCAGAAGACAATACAGGTTCAGGTCCTCAGCGGTGGTGATCCTACATCCTCTGGGTCTGATCACGTCACATACAGGACAGCAGAAGACAATACAGGTTCAGGTCCTCAGCGGTGGTGATCCTACAGCCTCTGGACATGATCACGTCACATACAGGAGAGCAGAAGACAATACAGGTTCAGGTCCTCAGCGGTGGTGATCCTACAGCCTCTGGACATGATCACGTCATATACAGGACAGCAGAAGACAATACAGGTTCAGGTCCTCAGCGGTGGTGATCCTACAGCCTCTGGACATGATCACGTCACATACAGGAGAGCAGAAGGCAATACAGGTTCAGGTCCTCAGCGGTGGTGATCCTACAGCCTCTGGACATGATCACGTCATATACAGGACAGCAGAAGACAATACAGGTTCAGGTCCTCAGCGGTGGTGATCCTACAGCCTCTGGACATGATCACGTCATATACAGGACAGCAGAAGACAATACAGGTTCAGGTCCTCAGCGGTGGTGATCCTACAGCCTCTGGACATGATCACGTCACATACAGGACAGCAGAAGACAATACAGGTTCAGGTCCACAGCGGTGGTGATCCTACAGCCTCTGGGTCTGATCACGTCACATACAGGTCAGCAGAAGACAATACAGGTTCAGGTCCACAGCGGTGGTGATCCTACAGCCTCTGGGTCTGATCACGACACATACAGGACAGCAGAAGACAATACAGGTTCAGGTCCTCAGCGGTGGTGGCCCTACAGCCTCTGGACATGACCACGTCACATACAGAACAGCAGAAGACAATACAGGTTCAGGTCCTCAGCGGTGGTGATCCTACAGCCTCTGGGTCTGATCACGTCACATACAGGACAGCAGAAGACAATACAGGCTCAAGTCCTCAGCGGTGGTGATCCTACAGCCTCTGGCTCTTATCACGTCACATACAGGACAGCAGAAGACAATACAGGTTCAGGTCCTCAGCGGTGGTGATCCTACAGCCTCTGGGTCTGATCACCTCACATACAGGACAGCAGAAGACAATACAGGTTCAGGTCCTCAGTGGTGGTGATCCTACAGCCTCTGGGTCTGATCACGTCACATACAGGACAGCAGAAGACAATACAGGTTCAGATCCTCAGCGGTGGTGACCCTACAGCCTCTGGGTCTGATCACGTCACATACAGGACAGCAGAAGACAATACAGATTCAGGTCCTCAGCGGTGGTGACCCTACAGCCTCTGGACATGACCACGTCACATACAGGACAGCAGAAGACAATACAGGTTCAGGTCCTCAGCGGTGGTGATCCTACAGTCTCTGGACATGATCACGTCATATACAGGACAGCAGAAGACAATACAGGTTCAGGTCCTCAGCGGTGGTGATCCTACAGCCTCTGGCTCTGATCACGTCACATACAGGACAGCAGAAGACAATACAGGTTCAGGTCCTCAGCGGTGGTGATCCTACAGCCTCTGGGTCTGATCACGTCACATACAGGACAGCAGAAGACAATAAAGGTTCAGGTCCTCAGCGGTGGTGATCCTACAGCCTCTGGGTCTGATCACGTCACATACAGGACAGCAGAAGACAATACAGGCTCAAGTCCTCAGCGGTGGTGATCCTACAGCCTCTGGCTCTGATCACGTCACATACAGGACAGCAGAAGACAATACAGGTTCAGGTCCTCAGCGGTGGTGATCCTACAGTCTCTGGACATGATCACGTCATATACAGGACAGCAGAAGACAATACAGGTTCAGGTCCTCAGCGGTGGTGATCCTACAGCCTCTGGCTCTGATCACGTCACATACAGGACAGCAGAAGACAATACAGGTTCAGGTCCTCAGCGGTGGTGATCCTACAGCCTCTGGACATGATCACGTCACATACAGGACAGCAGAAGACAATACAGGTTCAGGTCCTCAGCGGTGGTGATCCTACAGCCTCTGGCTCTGATCACGTCACATACAGGACAGCAGAAGACAATACAGGTTCAGGTCCTCAGCGGTGGTGATCCTACAGCCTCTGGACATGATCACGTCACATACAGGACAGCAGAAGACAATACAGGTTCAGGTCCTCAGCGGTGGTGACCCTACAGCCTCTGTGTCTGATCACGTCACATACAGGACAGCAGAAGACAATACAAGTTCAGGTCCTCAGCGGTGGTGACCCTACAGCCTCTGTGTCTGATCACGTCACATACAGGACAGCAGAAGACAATACAGGTTCAAGTCCTCAGCGGTGGTGATCCTACAGCCTCTGGACATGATCACGTCATATACAGGACAGCAGAAGACAATACAGGTTCAGGTCCTCAGCGGTGGTGATCCTACAGCCTCTGGCTCTGATCACGTCACATAGAGGACAGCAGAAGACAATACAGGTTCAGGTCCTCAGCGGTGGTGATCCTACAGCCTCTGGACATGATCACGTCACAAACAGGACAGCAGAAGACAATACAGGTTCAGGTCCTCAGCGGTGGTGATCCTACAGCCTCTGGACATGATCACGTCACATACAGGACAGCAGAAGACAATACAGGTTCAGGTCCTCAGCGGTGGTGATCCTACAGCCTCTGGGTCTGATCACGTCACATACAGGACAGCAGAAGACAATACAGGTTCAGGTCCTCAGCGGTGGTGACCCTACAGCCTCTGGACATGATCACGTCACATACAGGACAGCAGAAGACAATACAGGTTCAGGTCCACAGCGGTGGTGATCCTACAGCCTCTGGGTCTGATCACGTCACATACAGGACAGCAGAAGACAATACAGGTTCAGGTCCTCAGCGGTGGTGATCCTACAGCCTCTGGACATGATCACGTCACATACAGGACAGCAGAAGACAATACACGTTCAGGTCCTCAGCGGTGGTGATCCTACAGCCTCTGGACATGATCACGTCACATACAGGACAGCAGAAGACAATACAGGTTCAGGTCCTCAGCGGTCGTGATCCTACAGCCTCTGGGTCTGATCACCTCACATACAGGACAGCAGAAGACAATACAGGTTCAGGTCCTCAGCGGTGGTGATCCTACAGCCTCTGGGACTGATCACGTCACATACAGGACAGCAGAAGACAATATAGGTTCAGGTCCTCAGCGGTGGTGACCCTACAGCCTCTGGACATGACCACGTCACATACAGGACAGCAGAAGACAATACAGGTTCAGGTCCTCAGCGGTGGTGATCCTACAGCCTCTGGGACTGATCACGTCACATACAGGACAGCAGAAGACAATACAGGCTCAGGTCCTCAGCGGTGGTGATCCTACAGCCTCTGGCTCTGATCACGTCACATACAGGACAGCAGAAGACAATACAGGTTCAGGTCCTCAGCGGTGGTGATCCTACAGCCTCTGGACATGATCACGTCACATACAGGACAGCAGAAGACAATACAGGTTCAGGTCCTCAGCGGTGGTGATCCTACAGCCTCTGGACATGATCACGTCACATACAGGACAGCAGAAGACAATACAGGTTCAGGTCCTCAGCGGTGGTGATCCTACAGCCTCTGGACATGATCACGTCACATACAGGACAGCAGAAGACAATACAGGTTCAGGTCCTCAGCGGTGGTGATCCTACAGCCTCTGGGTCTGATCACGTCACATACAGGACAGCAGAAGACAATACAGGTTCAGGTCCTCAGCGGTGGTGACCCTACAGCCTCTGGGTCTGATCACGTCACATACAGGACAGCAGAAGACAATACAGGTTCAGGTCCTCAGCGGTGGTGACCCTACAGCCTCTGTGTCTGATCACGTCACATACAGGACAGCAGAAGACAATACAGGTTCAGGTCCTCAGCGGTGGTGATCCTACAGCCTCTGGGTCTGATCACGTCACATACAGGACAGCAGAAGACAATACAGGTTCAGGTCCTCAGCGGTGGTGATCCTACAGCCTCTGGACATGATCACGTCACATACAGGACAGCAGAAGACAATACAGGTTCAGGTCCTCAGCGGTGGTGATCCTACAGCCTCTGGACATGATCACGTCACATACAGGACAGCAGAAGACAATACAGGTTCAGGTCCTCAGCGGTGGTGATCCTACAGCCTCTGGACATGATCACGTCACATACAGGACAGCAGAAGACAATACACGTTCAGGTCCTCAGCGGTGGTGATCCTACAGCCTCTGGACATGATCACGTCACATACAGGACAGCAGAAGACAATACAGGTTCAGGTCCTCAGCGGTGGTGATCCTACAGCCTCTGGGTCTGATCACCTCACATACAGGACAGCAGAAGACAATACAGGTTCAGGTCCTCAGCGGTGGTGATCCTACAGCCTCTGGGACTGATCACGTCACATACAGGACAGCAGAAGACAATACAGGTTCAGGTCCTCAGCGGTGGTGACCCTACAGCCTCTGGACATGATCACGTCACATACAGGACAGCAGAAGACAATACAGGTTCAGGTCCTCAGCGGTGGTGATCCTACAGCCTCTGGGACTGATCACGTCACATACAGGACAGCAGAAGACAATACAGGTTCAGGTCCTCAGCGGTGGTGATCCTACAGCCTCTGGCTCTGATCACGTCACATACAGGACAGCAGAAGACAATACAGGTTCAGGTCCTCAGCGGTGGTGATCCTACAGCCTCTGGACATGATCACGTCACATACAGGACAGCAGAAGACAATACAGGTTCAGGTCCTCAGCGGTGGTGATCCTACAGCCTCTGGACATGATCACATCACATACAGGACAGCAGAAGACAATACAGGTTCAGGTCCTCAGCGGTGGTGATCCTACAGCCTCTGGACATGATCACGTCACATACAGGACAGCAGAAGACAATACAGGTTCAGGTCCTCAGCGGTGGTGATCCTACAGCCTCTGGGTCTGATCACGTCACATACAGGACAGCAGAAGACAATACAGGTTCAGGTCCTCAGCGGTGGTGACCCTACAGCCTCTGGGTCTGATCACGTCACATACAGGACAGCAGAAGACAATACAGGTTCAGGTCCTCAGCGGTGGTGACCCTACAGCCTCTGGGTCTGATCACGTCACATACAGGACAGCAGAAGACAATACAGGTTCAGGTCCTCAGCGGTGGTGATCCTACAGCCTCTAGGGTCTGATCACGTCACATACAGGACAGCAGAAGACAATACAGGTTCAGGTCCTCAGCGGTGGTGATCCTACAGCCTCTGGACATGATCACGTCACATACAGGACAGCAGAAGACAATACAGGTTCAGGTCCTCAGCGGTGGTGATCCTACAGCCTCTGGACATGATCACGTCACATACAGGACAGCAGAAGACAATACAGGTTCAGGTCCTCAGCGGTGGTGATCCTACAGCCTCTGGACATGATCACGTCACATACAGGACAGCAGAAGACAATACAGGTTCAGGTCCTCAGCGGTGGTGATCCTACAGCCTCTGGGTCTGATCACGTCACATACAGGACAGCAGAAGACAATACAGGTTCAGGTCCTCAGCGGTGGTGACCCTACAGCCTCTGGACATGATCACGTCACATACAGGACAGCAGAAGACAATACAGGTTCAGGTCCTCAGCGGTGGTGATCCTACAGCCTCTGGACATGATCACGTCACATACAGGACAGCAGAAGACAATACAGGTTCAGGTCCTCAGCGGTGGTGATCCTACAGCCTCTGGACATGATCACGTCACATACAGGACAGCAGAAGACAATACAGGTTCAGGTCCTCAGCGGTGGTGATCCTACAGCCTCTGGGTCTGATCACGTCACATACAGGACAGCAGAAGACAATACAGGTTCAGGTCCTCAGCGGTGGTGACCCTACAGCCTCTGGCTCTTATCACGTCACATACAGGACAGCAGAAGACAATACAGGTTCAGGTCCTCAGCGGTGGTGATCCTACAGCCTCTGGACATGATCACGTCACATACAGGACAGCAGAAGACAATACAGGTTCAGGTCCTCAGCGGTGGTGATCCTACAGCCTCTGGGTCTGATCACGTCACATACAGGACAGCAGAAGACAATACAGGTTCAGGTCCTCAGCGGTGGTGATCCTACAGCCTCTGGGTCTGATCACGTCACATACAGGACAGCAGAAGACAATACAGGTTCAGGTCCTCAGCGGTGGTGATCCTACAGCCTCTGGGTCTGATCACGTCACATACAGGACAGCAGAAGACAATACAGGTTCAGGTCCTCAGCGGTGGTGATCCTACAGCCTCTGGGTCTGATCACGTCACATACAGGACAGCAGAAGACAATACAGGTTCAGGTCCTCAGCGGTGGTGATCCTACAGCCTCTGGACATGATCACGTCACATACAGGACAGCAGAAGACAATACAGGTTCAGGTCCTCAGCGGTGGTGATCCTACAGCCTCTGGACATGATCACGTCACATACAGGACAGCAGAAGACAATACAGGTTCAGGTCCTCAGTGGTGGTGATCCTACAGCCTCTGGACATGATCACGTCACATACAGGACAGCAGAAGACAATACAGGTTCAGGTCCTCAGCGGTGGTGATCCTACAGCCTCTGGGTCTGATCACGTCACATACAGGACAGCAGAAGACAATACAGGTTCAGGTCCTCAGCGGTGGTGACCCTACAGCCTCTGGACATGATCACGTCACATACAGGACAGCAGAAGACAATACAGGTTCAGGTCCTCAGCGGTGGTGATCCTACAGCCTCTGGGTCTGATCACGTCACATACAGGACAGCAGAAGACAATACAGGTTCAGGTCCTCAGCGGTGGTGATCCTACAGCCTCTGGGTCTGATCACGTCACATACAGGACAGCAGAAGACAATACAGGTTCAGGTCCTCAGCGGTGGTGATCCTACAGCCTCTGGGTCTGATCACGTCACATACAGGACAGCAGAAGACAATACAGGTTCAGGTCCTCAGCGGTGGTGATCCTACAGCCTCTGGGTCTGATCACGTCACATACAGGACAGCAGAAGACAATACAGGTTCAGGTCCTCAGCGGTGGTGACCCTACAGCCTCTGGGTCTGATCACGTCACATACAGGACAGCAGAAGACAATACAGGTTCAGGTCCTCAGCGGTGGTGACCCTACAGCCTCTGGACATGATCACGTCACATACAGGACAGCAGAAGACAATACAGGTTCAGGTCCTCAGCGGTGGTGACCCTACAGCCTCTGGATCATGATCACGTCACATACAGGACAGCAGAAGACAATACAGGTTCAGGTCCTCAGCGGTGGTGATCCTACAGCCTCTGGGTCTGATCACGTCACATACAGGACAGCAGAAGACAATACAGGTTCAGGTCCTCAGCGGTGGTGATCCTACAGCCTCTGGACATGATCACGTCACATACAGGACAGCAGAAGACAATACAGGTTCAGGTCCTCAGCGGTGGTGACCCTACAGCCTCTGGGACATGATCACGTCACATACAGGACAGCAGAAGACAATACAGGTTCAGGTCCTCAGCGGTGGTGATCCTACAGCCTCTGGACATGATCACGTCACATACAGGACAGCAGAAGACAATACAGGTTCAGGTCCTCAGCGGTGGTGACCCTACAGCCTCTGGGTCTGATCACGTCACATACAGGACAGCAGAAGACAATACAGGTTCAGGTCCTCAGCGGTGGTGATCCTACAGCCTCTGGGTCTGATCACGTCACATACAGGACAGCAGAAGACAATACAGGTTCAGGTCCTCAGCGGTGGTGATCCTACAGCCTCTGGGTCTGATCACGTCACATACAGGACAGCAGAAGACAATACAGGTTCAGGTCCTCAGCGGTGGTGATCCTACAGCCTCTGGGTCTGATCACGTCACATACAGGACAGCAGAAGACAATACAGGTTCAGGTCCTCAGCGGTGGTGATCCTACAGCCTCTGGCCCTGATCACGTCACATACAGGACAGCAGAAGACAATACAGGTTCAGGTCCTCAGCGGTGGTGATCCTACAGCCTCTGGGTCTGATCACGTCACATACAGGACAGCAGAAGACAATACAGGTTCAGGTCCTCAGCGGTGGTGATCCTACAGCCTCTGGGTCTGATCACGTCACATACAGGACAGCAGAAGACAATACAGGTTCAGGTCCTCAGAGGTGGTGATCCTACAGCCTCTGGCTCTGATCACGTCACATACAGGACAGCAGAAGACAATACAGGTTCAGGTCCTCAGCGGTGGTGATCCTACAGCCTCTGGGACTGATCACGTCACATACAGGACAGCAGAAGACAATACAGGTTCAGGTCCTCAGCGGTGGTGATCCTACAGCCTCTGGACATGATCACGTCACATACAGGACAGCAGAAGACAATACAGGTTCAGGTCCTCAGCGGTGGTGATCCTACAGCCTCTGGACATGATCACGTCACATACAGGACAGCAGAAGACAATACAGGTTCAGGTCCTCAGCGGTGGTGATCCTACAGCCTCTGGACATGATCACGTCACATACAGGACAGCAGAAGACAATACAGGTTCAGGTCCTCAGCGGTGGTGATCCTACAGCCTCTGGGTCTGATCACGTCACATACAGGACAGCAGAAGACAATACAGGTTCAGGTCCTCAGCGGTGGTGATCCTACAGCCTCTGGGTCTGATCACGTCACATACAGGACAGCAGAAGACAATACAGGTTCAGGTCCTCAGCGGTGGTGATCCTACAGCCTCTGGGTCTGATCACGTCACATACAGGACAGCAGAAGACAATACAGGTTCAGGTCCTCAGCGGTGGTGATCCTACAGCCTCTGGGTCTGATCACGTCACATACAGGACAGCAGAAGACAATACAGGTTCAGGTCCTCAGCGGTGGTGATCCTACAGCCTCTGGACATGATCACGTCACATACAGGACAGCAGAAGACAATACAGGTTCAGGTCCTCAGCGGTGGTGATCCTACAGCCTCTGGACATGATCACGTCACATACAGGACAGCAGAAGACAATACAGGTTCAGGTCCTCAGTGGTGGTGATCGGTGGTGATCCTACAGCCTCTGGACATGATCACGTCACATACAGGACAGCAGAAAACAATACAGGTTCAGGTCCTCAGCGGTGGTGATCCTACAGCCTCTGGGTCTGATCACGTCACATACAGGACAGCAGAAGACAATACAGGTTCAGGTCCTCAGCGGTGGTGACCCTACAGCCTCTGGACATGATCACGTCACATACAGGACAGCAGAAGACAATACAGGTTCAGGTCCTCAGCGGTGGTGATCCTACAGCCTCTGGGTCTGATCACGTCACATACAGGACAGCAGAAGACAATACAGGTTCAGGTCCTCAGCGGTGGTGATCCTACAGCCTCTGGGTCTGATCACGTCACATACAGGACAGCAGAAGACAATACAGGTTCAGGTCCTCAGCGGTGGTGATCCTACAGCCTCTGGACATGATCACGTCACATACAGGACAGCAGAAGACAATACAGGTTCAGGTCCTCAGCGGTGGTGATCCTACAGCCTCTGGACATGATCACGTCACATACAGGACAGCAGAAGACAATACAGGTTCAGGTCCTCAGCGGTGGTGATCCTACAGCCTCTGGACATGATCACGTCACATACAGGACAGCAGAAGACAATACAGGTTCAGGTCCTCAGCGGTGGTGATCCTACAGCCTCTGGGTCTGATCACGTCACATACAGGACAGCAGAAGACAATACAGGTTCAGGTCCTCAGCGGTGGTGACCCTACAGCCTCTGGGTCTGATCACGTCACATACAGGACAGCAGAAGACAATACAGGTTCAGGTCCTCAGCGGTGGTGATCCTACAGCCTCTGGGTCTGATCACGTCACATACAGGACAGCAGAAGACAATACAGGTTCAGGTCCTCAGCGGTGGTGATCCTACAGCCTCTGGACATGATCACGTCACATACAGGACAGCAGAAGACAATACAGGTTCAGGTCCTCAGCGGTGGTGATCCTACAGCCTCTGGGTCTGATCACGTCACATACAGGACAGCAGAAGACAATACAGGTTCAGGTCCTCAGCGGTGGTGATCCTACAGCCTCTGGGTCTGATCACGTCACATACAGGACAGCAGAAGACAATACAGGTTCAGGTCCTCAGCGGTGGTGATCCTACAGCCTCTGGGTCTGATCACGTCACATACAGGACAGCAGAAGACAATACAGGTTCAGGTCCTCAGCGGTGGTGATCCTACAGCCTCTGGGTCTGATCACGTCACATACAGGACAGCAGAAGACAATACAGGTTCAGGTCCTCAGCGGTGGTGATCCTACAGCCTCTGGGTCTGATCACGTCACATACAGGACAGCAGAAGACAATACAGGTTCAGGTCCTCAGCGGTGGTGACCCTACAGCCTCTGGGCCTGATCACGTCACATACAGGACAGCAGAAGACAATACAGGTTCAGGTCCTCAGCGGTGGTGATCCTACAGCCTCTGGGTCTGATCACGTCACATACAGGACAGCAGAAGACAATACAGGTTCAGGTCCTCAGCGGTGGTGATCCTACAGCCTCTGGACATGATCACGTCACATACAGGACAGCAGAAGACAATACAGGTTCAGGTCCTCAGCGGTGGTGATCCTACAGCCTCTGGACATGATCACGTCACATACAGGACAGCAGAAGACAATACAGGTTCAGGTCCTCAGCGGTGGTGATCCTACAGCCTCTGGGTCTGATCACGTCACATACAGGACAGCAGAAGACAATACAGGTTCAGGTCCTCAGCGGTGGTGATCCTACAGCCTCTGGACATGATCACGTCACATACAGGACAGCAGAAGACAATACAGGTTCAGGTCCTCAGCGGTGGTGATCCTACAGCCTCTGGGTCTGATCACGTCACATACAGGACAGCAGAAGACAATACAGGTTCAGGTCCTCAGCGGTGGTGATCCTACAGCCTCTGGGTCTGATCACGTCACATACAGGACAGCAGAAGACAATACAGGTTCAGGTCCTCAGCGGTGGTGATCCTACAGCCTCTGGGTCTGATCACGTCACATACAGGACAGCAGAAGACAATACAGGTTCAGGTCCTCAGCGGTGGTGATCCTACAGCCTCTGGACATGATCACGTCACATACAGGACAGCAGAAGACAATACAGGTTCAGGTCCTCAGCGGTGGTGATCCTACAGCCTCTGGACATGATCACGTCACATACAGGACAGCAGAAGACAATACAGGTTCAGGTCCTCAGCGGTGGTGATCCTACAGCCTCTGGGACATGATCACGTCACATACAGGACAGCAGAAGACAATACAGGTTCAGGTCCTCAGCGGTGGTGATCCTACAGCCTCTGGACATGATCACGTCACATACAGGACAGCAGAAGACAATACAGGTTCAGGTCCTCAGCGGTGGTGATCCTACAGCCTCTGGGTCTGATCACGTCACATACAGGACAGCAGAAGACAATACAGGTTCAGGTCCTCAGCGGTGGTGATCCTACAGCCTCTGGGTCTGATCACGTCACATACAGGACAGCAGAAGACAATACAGGTTCAGGTCCTCAGCGGTGGTGATCCTACAGCCTCTGGGTCTGATCACGTCACATACAGGACAGCAGAAGACAATACAGGTTCAGGTCCTCAGCGGTGGTGATCCTACAGCCTCTGGACATGATCACGTCACATACAGGACAGCAGAAGACAATACAGGTTCAGGTCCTCAGCGGTGGTGATCCTACAGCCTCTGGGTCTGATCACGTCACATACAGGACAGCAGAAGACAATACAGGTTCAGGTCCTCAGCGGTGGTGATCCTACAGCCTCTGGGTCTGATCACGTCACATACAGGACAGCAGAAGACAATACAGGTTCAGGTCCTCAGCGGTGGTGATCCTACAGCCTCTGGGTCTGATCACGTCACATACAGGACAGCAGAAGACAATACAGGTTCAGGTCCTCAGCGGTGGTGATCCTACAGCCTCTGGGTCTGATCACGTCACATACAGGACAGCAGAAGACAATACAGGTTCAGGTCCTCAGCGGTGGTGATCCTACAGCCTCTGGACATGATCACGTCACATACAGGACAGCAGAAGACAATACAGGTTCAGGTCCTCAGCGGTGGTGATCCTACAGCCTCTGGGTCTGATCACGTCACATACAGGACAGCAGAAGACAATACAGGTTCAGGTCCTCAGCGGTGGTGATCCTACAGCCTCTGGACATGATCACGTCACATACAGGACAGCAGAAGACAATACAGGTTCAGGTCCTCAGCGGTGGTGACCCTACAGCCTCTGGACATGATCACGTCACATACAGGACAGCAGAAGACAATACAGGTTCAGGTCCTCAGCGGTGGTGATCCTACAGCCTCTGGACATGATCACGTCACATACAGGACAGCAGAAGACAATACAGGTTCAGGTCCTCAGCGGTGGTGATCCTACAGCCTCTGGGTCTGATCACGTCACATACAGGACAGCAGAAGACAATACAGGTTCAGGTCCTCAGCGGTGGTGATCCTACAGCCTCTGGGTCTGATCACGTCACATACAGGACAGCAGAAGACAATACAGGTTCAGGTCCTCAGCGGTGGTGATCCTACAGCCTCTGGGTCTGATCACGTCACATACAGGACAGCAGAAGACAATACAGGTTCAGGTCCTCAGCGGTGGTGATCCTACAGCCTCTGGGTCTGATCACGTCACATACAGGACAGCAGAAGACAATACAGGTTCAGGTCCTCAGCGGTGGTGATCCTACAGCCTCTGGGTCTGATCACGTCACATACAGGACAGCAGAAGACAATACAGGTTCAGGTCCTCAGCGGTGGTGATCCTACAGCCTCTGGGTCTGATCACGTCACATACAGGACAGCAGAAGACAATACAGGTTCAGGTCCTCAGCGGTGGTGATCCTACAGCCTCTGGACATGATCACGTCACATACAGGACAGCAGAAGACAATACAGGTTCAGGTCCTCAGCGGTGGTGATCCTACAGCCTCTGGGTCTGATCACGTCACATACAGGACAGCAGAAGACAATACAGGTTCAGGTCCTCAGCGGTGGTGATCCTACAGCCTCTGGACATGATCACGTCACATACAGGACAGCAGAAGACAATACAGGTTCAGGTCCTCAGCGGTGGTGATCCTACAGCCTCTGGGTCTGATCACCTCACATACAGGACAGCAGAAGACAATACAGGTTCAGGTCCTCAGCGGTGGTGATCCTACAGCCTCTGGGTCTGATCACGTCACATACAGGACAGCAGAAGACAATACAGGTTCAGGTCCTCAGCGGTGGTGATCCTACAGCCTCTGGGTCTGATCACGTCACATACAGGACAGCAGAAGACAATACAGGTTCAGGTCCTCAGCGGTGGTGATCCTACAGCCTCTGGACATGATCACGTCACATACAGGACAGCAGAAGACAATACAGGTTCAGGTCCTCAGCGGTGGTGACCCTACAGCCTCTGGACATGATCACGTCACATACAGGACAGCAGAAGACAATACAGGTTCAGGTCCTCAGCGGTGGTGATCCTACAGCCTCTGGACATGATCACGTCACATACAGGACAGCAGAAGACAATACAGGTTCAGGTCCTCAGCGGTGGTGATCCTACAGCCTCTGGGTCTGATCACGTCACATACAGGACAGCAGAAGACAATACAGGTTCAGGTCCTCAGCGGTGGTGATCCTACAGCCTCTGGGTCTGATCACGTCACATACAGGACAGCAGAAGACAATACAGGTTCAGGTCCTCAGCGGTGGTGATCCTACAGCCTCTGGGTCTGATCACGTCACATACAGGACAGCAGAAGACAATACAGGTTCAGGTCCTCAGCGGTGGTGATCCTAAAGCCTCTGGGTCTGATCACGTCACATACAGGACAGCAGAAGACAATACAGGTTCAGGTCCTCAGCGGTGGTGATCCTACAGCCTCTGGGTCTGATCACGTCACATACAGGACAGCAGAAGACAATACAGGTTCAGGTCCTCAGCGGTGGTGACCCTACAGCCTCTGGGTCTGATCACGTCACATACAGGACAGCAGAAGACAATACAGGTTCAGGTCCTCAGCGGTGGTGATCCTACAGCCTCTGGGTCTGATCACGTCACATACAGGACAGCAGAAGACAATACAGGTTCAGGTCCTCAGCGGTGGTGATCCTACAGCCTCTGGGTCTGATCACGTCACATACAGGACAGCAGAAGACAATACAGGTTCAGGTCCTCAGCGGTGGTGATCCTACAGCCTCTGGACATGATCACGTCACATACAGGACAGCAGAAGACAATACAGGTTCAGGTCCTCAGCGGTGGTGATCCTACAGCCTCTGGGTCTGATCACGTCACATACAGGACAGCAGAAGACAATACAGGTTCAGGTCCTCAGCGGTGGTGATCCTACAGCCTCTGGGTCTGATCACGTCACATACAGGACAGCAGAAGACAATACAGGTTCAGGTCCTCAGCGGTGGTGATCCTACAGCCTCTGGGTCTGATCACGTCACATACAGGACAGCAGAAGACAATACAGGTTCAGGTCCTCAGCGGTGGTGATCCTACAGCCTCTGGGTCTGATCACGTCACATACAGGACAGCAGAAGACAATACAGGTTCAGGTCCTCAGCGGTGGTGATCCTACAGCCTCTGGACATGATCACGTCACATACAGGACAGCAGAAGACAATACAGGTTCAGGTCCTCAGCGGTGGTGATCCTACAGCCTCTGGGTCTGATCACGTCACATACAGGACAGCAGAAGACAATACAGGTTCAGGTCCTCAGCGGTGGTGATCCTACAGCCTCTGGGTCTGATCACGTCACATACAGGACAGCAGAAGACAATACAGGTTCAGGTCCTCAGCGGTGGTGATCCTACAGCCTCTGGGCCTGATCACGTCACATACAGGACAGCAGAAGACAATACAGGTTCAGGTCCTCAGCGGTGGTGATCCTACAGCCTCTGGGTCTGATCACGTCACATACAGGACAGCAGAAGACAATACAGGTTCAGGTCCTCAGCGGTGGTGATCCTACAGCCTCTGGACATGATCACGTCACATACAGGACAGCAGAAGACAATACAGGTTCAGGTCCTCAGCGGTGGTGATCCTACAGCCTCTGGGCCTGATCACGTCACATACAGGACAGCAGAAGACAATACAGGTTCAGGTCCTCAGCGGTGGTGATCCTACAGCCTCTGGGTCTGATCACGTCACATACAGGACAGCAGAAGACAATACAGGTTCAGGTCCTCAGCGGTGGTGACCCTACAGCCTCTGGGTCTGATCACGTCACATACAGGACAGCAGAAGACAATACAGGTTCAGGTCCTCAGCGGTGGTGATCCTACAGCCTCTGGGTCTGATCACGTCACATACAGGACAGCAGAAGACAATACAGGTTCAGGTCCTCAGCGGTGGTGATCCTACAGCCTCTGGACATGATCACGTCACATACAGGACAGCAGAAGACAATACAGGTTCAGGTCCTCAGCGGTGGTGATCCTACAGCCTCTGGACATGATCACGTCACATACAGGACAGCAGAAGACAATACAGGTTCAGGTCCTCAGCGGTGGTGATCCTACAGCCTCTGGACATGATCACGTCACATACAGGACAGCAGAAGACAATACAGGTTCAGGTCCTCAGCGGTGGTGATCCTACAGCCTCTGGACATGATCACGTCACATACAGGACAGCAGAAGACAATACAGGTTCAGGTCCTCAGCGGTGGTGATCCTACAGCCTCTGGGTCTGATCACGTCACATACAGGACAGCAGAAGACAATACAGGTTCAGGTCCTCAGCGGTGGTGACCCTACAGCCTCTGGACATGATCACGTCACATACAGGACAGCAGAAGACAATACAGGTTCAGGTCCTCAGCGGTGGTGATCCTACAGCCTCTGGGTCTGATCACGTCACATACAGGACAGCAGAAGACAATACAGGTTCAGGTCCTCAGCGGTGGTGATCCTACAGCCTCTGGGTCTGATCACGTCACATACAGGACAGCAGAAGACAATACAGGTTCAGGTCCTCAGCGGTGGTGATCCTACAGCCTCTGGGTCTGATCACGTCACATACAGGACAGCAGAAGACAATACAGGTTCAGGTCCTCAGCGGTGGTGATCCTACAGCCTCTGGGTCTGATCACGTCACATACAGGACAGCAGAAGACAATACAGGTTCAGGTCCTCAGCGGTGGTGACCCTACAGCCTCTGGACATGATCACGTCACATACAGGACAGCAGAAGACAATACAGGTTCAGGTCCTCAGCGGTGGTGATCCTACAGCCTCTGGACATGATCACGTCACATACAGGACAGCAGAAGACAATACAGGTTCAGGTCCTCAGCGGTGGTGATCCTACAGCCTCTGGGTCTGATCACGTCACATACAGGACAGCAGAAGACAATACAGGTTCAGGTCCTCAGCGGTGGTGATCCTACAGCCTCTGGACATGATCACGTCACATACAGGACAGCAGAAGACAATACAGGTTCAGGTCCTCAGCGGTGGTGATCCTACAGCCTCTGGGTCTGATCACGTCACATACAGGACAGCAGAAGACAATACAGGTTCAGGTCCTCAGCGGTGGTGATCCTACAGCCTCTGGGTCTGATCACGTCACATACAGGACAGCAGAAGACAATACAGGTTCAGGTCCTCAGCGGTGGTGATCCTACAGCCTCTGGGTCTGATCACGTCACATACAGGACAGCAGAAGACAATACAGGTTCAGGTCCTCAGCGGTGGTGATCCTACAGCCTCTGGACATGATCACGTCACATACAGGACAGCAGAAGACAATACAGGTTCAGGTCCTCAGCGGTGGTGATCCTACAGCCTCTGGACATGATCACGTCACATACAGGACAGCAGAAGACAATACAGGTTCAGGTCCTCAGCGGTGGTGATCCTACAGCCTCTGGACATGATCACGTCACATACAGGACAGCAGAAGACAATACAGGTTCAGGTCCTCAGCGGTGGTGATCCTACAGCCTCTGGGTCTGATCACGTCACATACAGGACAGCAGAAGACAATACAGGTTCAGGTCCTCAGCGGTGGTGATCCTACAGCCTCTGGGTCTGATCACGTCACATACAGGACAGCAGAAGACAATACAGGTTCAGGTCCTCAGCGGTGGTGATCCTACAGCCTCTGGGTCTGATCACGTCACATACAGGACAGCAGAAGACAATACAGGTTCAGGTCCTCAGCGGTGGTGATCCTACAGCCTCTGGGTCTGATCACGTCACATACAGGACAGCAGAAGACAATACAGGTTCAGGTCCTCAGCGGTGGTGATCCTACAGCCTCTGGGTCTGATCACGTCACATACAGGACAGCAGAAGACAATACAGGTTCAGGTCCTCAGCGGTGGTGATCCTACAGCCTCTGGGTCTGATCACGTCACATACAGGACAGCAGAAGACAATACAGGTTCAGGTCCTCAGCGGTGGTGATCCTACAGCCTCTGGGTCTGATCACGTCACATACAGGACAGCAGAAGACAATACAGGTTCAGGTCCTCAGCGGTGGTGATCCTACAGCCTCTGGGTCTGATCACGTCACATACAGGACAGCAGAAGACAATACAGGTTCAGGTCCTCAGCGGTGGTGATCCTACAGCCTCTGGGTCTGATCACGTCACATACAGGACAGCAGAAGACAATACAGGTTCAGGTCCTCAGCGGTGGTGACCCTACAGCCTCTGGACATGATCACGTCACATACAGGACAGCAGAAGACAATACAGGTTCAGGTCCTCAGCGGTGGTGATCCTACAGCCTCTGGGTCTGATCACGTCACATACAGGACAGCAGAAGACAATACAGGTTCAGGTCCTCAGCGGTGGTGATCCTACAGCCTCTGGGTCTGATCACGTCACATACAGGACAGCAGAAGACAATACAGGTTCAGGTCCTCAGCGGTGGTGATCCTACAGCCTCTGGGTCTGATCACGTCACATACAGGACAGCAGAAGACAATACAGGTTCAGGTCCTCAGCGGTGGTGATCCTACAGCCTCTGGGTCTGATCACGTCACATACAGGACAGCAGAAGACAATACAGGTTCAGGTCCTCAGCGGTGGTGATCCTACAGCCTCTGGGTCTGATCACGTCACATACAGGACAGCAGAAGACAATACAGGTTCAGGTCCTCAGCGGTGGTGACCCTACAGCCTCTGGGCATGATCACGTCACATACAGGACAGCAGAAGACAATACAGGTTCAGGTCCTCAGCGGTGGTGATCCTACAGCCTCTGGGTCTGATCACGTCACATACAGGACAGCAGAAGACAATACAGGTTCAGGTCCTCAGCGGTGGTGATCCTACAGCCTCTGGGTCTGATCACGTCACATACAGGACAGCAGAAGACAATACAGGTTCAGGTCCTCAGCGGTGGTGATCCTACAGCCTCTGGGTCTGATCACGTCACATACAGGACAGCAGAAGACAATACAGGTTCAGGTCCTCAGCGGTGGTGATCCTACAGCCTCTGGGTCTGATCACGTCACATACAGGACAGCAGAAGACAATACAGGTTCAGGTCCTCAGCGGTGGTGATCCTACAGCCTCTGGACATGATCACGTCACATACAGGACAGCAGAAGACAATACAGGTTCAGGTCCTCAGCGGTGGTGACCCTACAGCCTCTGGACATGATCACGTCACATACAGGACAGCAGAAGACAATACAGGTTCAGGTCCTCAGCGGTGGTGATCCTACAGCCTCTGGGTCTGATCACGTCACATACAGGACAGCAGAAGACAATACAGGTTCAGGTCCTCAGCGGTGGTGATCCTACAGCCTCTGGGTCTGATCACGTCACATACAGGACAGCAGAAGACAATACAGGTTCAGGTCCTCAGCGGTGGTGATCCTACAGCCTCTGGGTCTGATCACGTCACATACAGGACAGCAGAAGACAATACAGGTTCAGGTCCTCAGCGGTGGTGATCCTACAGCCTCTGGGTCTGATCACGTCACATACAGGACAGCAGAAGACAATACAGGTTCAGGTCCTCAGCGGTGGTGATCCTACAGCCTCTGGGTCTGATCACGTCACATACAGGACAGCAGAAGACAATACAGGTTCAGGTCCTCAGCGGTGGTGATCCTACAGCCTCTGGGTCTGATCACGTCACATACAGGACAGCAGAAGACAATACAGGTTCAGGTCCTCAGCGGTGGTGATCCTACAGCCTCTGGGTCTGATCACGTCACATACAGGACAGCAGAAGACAATACAGGTTCAGGTCCTCAGCGGTGGTGATCCTACAGCCTCTGGGTCTGATCACGTCACATACAGGACAGCAGAAGACAATACAGGTTCAGGTCCTCAGCGGTGGTGATCCTACAGCCTCTGGACATGATCACGTCACATACAGGACAGCAGAAGACAATACAGGTTCAGGTCCTCAGCGGTGGTGATCCTACAGCCTCTGGGTCTGATCACGTCACATACAGGACAGCAGAAGACAATACAGGTTCAGGTCCTCAGCGGTGGTGATCCTACAGCCTCTGGGTCTGATCACGTCACATACAGGACAGCAGAAGACAATACAGGTTCAGGTCCTCAGCGGTGGTGATCCTACAGCCTCTGGACATGATCACGTCACATACAGGACAGCAGAAGACAATACAGGTTCAGGTCCTCAGCGGTGGTGATCCTACAGCCTCTGGGTCTGATCACGTCACATACAGGACAGCAGAAGACAATACAGGTTCAGGTCCTCAGCGGTGGTGATCCTACAGCCTCTGGGTCTGATCACGTCACATACAGGACAGCAGAAGACAATACAGGTTCAGGTCCTCAGCGGTGGTGATCCTACAGCCTCTGGGTCTGATCACGTCACATACAGGACAGCAGAAGACAATACAGGTTCAGGTCCTCAGCGGTGGTGATCCTACAGCCTCTGGGCATGATCACGTCACATACAGGACAGCAGAAGACAATACAGGTTCAGGTCCTCAGCGGTGGTGATCCTACAGCCTCTGGGTCTGATCACGTCACATACAGGACAGCAGAAGACAATACAGGTTCAGGTCCTCAGCGGTGGTGATCCTACAGCCTCTGGGTCTGATCACGTCACATACAGGACAGCAGAAGACAATACAGGTTCAGGTCCTCAGCGGTGGTGATCCTACAGCCTCTGGACATGATCACGTCACATACAGGACAGCAGAAGACAATACAGGTTCAGGTCCTCAGCGGTGGTGATCCTACAGCCTCTGGACATGATCACGTCACATACAGGACAGCAGAAGACAATACAGGTTCAGGTCCTCAGCGGTGGTGATCCTACAGCCTCTGGACATGATCACGTCACATACAGGACAGCAGAAGACAATACAGGTTCAGGTCCTCAGCGGTGGTGATCCTACAGCCTCTGGGTCTGATCACGTCACATACAGGACAGCAGAAGACAATACAGGTTCAGGTCCTCAGCGGTGGTGACCCTACAGCCTCTGGGCATGATCACGTCACATACAGGACAGCAGAAGACAATACAGGTTCAGGTCCTCAGCGGTGGTGATCCTACAGCCTCTGGGTCTGATCACGTCACATACAGGACAGCAGAAGACAATACAGGTTCAGGTCCTCAGCGGTGGTGATCCTACAGCCTCTGGGTCTGATCACGTCACATACAGGACAGCAGAAGACAATACAGGTTCAGGTCCTCAGCGGTGGTGATCCTACAGCCTCTGGGTCTGATCACGTCACATACAGGACAGCAGAAGACAATACAGGTTCAGGTCCTCAGCGGTGGTGATCCCAACAGCCTCTGGACATGATCACGTCACATACAGGACAGCAGAAGACAATACAGGTTCAGGTCCTCAGCGGTGGTGATCCTACAGCCTCTGGGTCTGATCACGTCACATACAGGACAGCAGAAGACAATACAGGTTCAGGTCCTCAGCGGTGGTGATCCTACAGCCTCTGGGTCTGATCACGTCACATACAGGACAGCAGAAGACAATACAGGTTCAGGTCCTCAGCGGTGGTGACCCTACAGCCTCTGGGTCTGATCACGTCACATACAGGACAGCAGAAGACAATACAGGTTCAGGTCCTCAGCGGTGGTGATCCTACAGCCTCTGGACATGATCACGTCACATACAGGACAGCAGAAGACAATACAGGTTCAGGTCCTCAGCGGTGGTGATCCTACAGCCTCTGGGTCTGATCACGCACCGTCACATACAGGACAGCAGAAGACAATACAGGTTCAGGTCCTCAGCGGTGGTGACCCTACAGCCTCTGGACATGATCACGTCACATACAGGACAGCAGAAGACAATACAGGTTCAGGTCCTCAGCGGTGGTGATCCTACAGCCTCTGGGTCTGATCACGTCACATACAGGACAGCAGAAGACAATACAGGTTCAGGTCCTCAGCGGTGGTGACCCTACAGCCTCTGGGTCTGATCACGTCACATACAGGACAGCAGAAGACAATACAGGTTCAGGTCCTCAGCGGTGGTGACCCTACAGCCTCTGGACATGATCACGTCACATACAGGACAGCAGAAGACAATACAGGTTCAGGTCCTCAGCGGTGGTGATCCTACAGCCTCTGGGTCTGATCACGTCACATACAGGACAGCAGAAGACAATACAGGTTCAGGTCCTCAGCGGTGGTGATCCTACAGCCTCTGGGTCTGATCACGTCACATACAGGACAGCAGAAGACAATACAGGTTCAGGTCCTCAGCGGTGGTGATCCTACAGCCTCTGGACATGATCACGTCACATACAGGACAGCAGAAGACAATACAGGTTCAGGTCCTCAGCGGTGGTGATCCTACAGCCTCTGGGCCTGATCACGTCACATACAGGACAGCAGAAGACAATACAGGTTCAGGTCCTCAGCGGTGGTGATCCTACAGCCTCTGGGTCTGATCACGTCACATACAGGACAGCAGAAGACAATACAGGTTCAGGTCCTCAGCGGTGGTGATCCTACAGCCTCTGGACATGATCACGTCACATACAGGACAGCAGAAGACAATACAGGTTCAGGTCCTCAGCGGTGGTGATCCTACAGCCTCTGGGTCTGATCACGTCACATACAGGACAGCAGAAGACAATACAGGTTCAGGTCCTCAGCGGTGGTGATCCTACAGCCTCTGGGTCTGATCACGTCACATACAGGACAGCAGAAGACAATACAGGTTCAGGTCCTCAGCGGTGGTGATCCTACAGCCTCTGGACATGATCACGTCACATACAGGACAGCAGAAGACAATACAGGTTCAGGTCCTCAGCGGTGGTGATCCTACAGCCTCTGGGTCTGATCACGTCACATACAGGACAGCAGAAGACAATACAGGTTCAGGTCCTCAGCGGTGGTGATCCTACAGCCTCTGGGCCTGATCACGTCACATACAGGACAGCAGAAGACAATACAGGTTCAGGTCCTCAGCGGTGGTGATCCTACAGCCTCTGGGTCTGATCACGTCACATACAGGACAGCAGAAGACAATACAGGTTCAGGTCCTCAGCGGTGGTGACCCTACAGCCTCTGGGTCTGATCACGTCACATACAGGACAGCAGAAGACAATACAGGTTCAGGTCCTCAGCGGTGGTGATCCTACAGCCTCTGGACATGATCACGTCACATACAGGACAGCAGAAGACAATACAGGTTCAGGTCCTCAGCGGTGGTGATCCTACAGCCTCTGGGTCTGATCACGTCACATACAGGACAGCAGAAGACAATACAGGTTCAGGTCCTCAGCGGTGGTGATCCTACAGCCTCTGGGTCTGATCACGTGCCACATACAGGACAGCAGAAGACAATACAGGTTCAGGTCCTCAGCGGTGGTGATCCTACAGCCTCTGGACATGATCACGTCACATACAGGACAGCAGAAGACAATACAGGTTCAGGTCCTCAGCGGTGGTGATCCTACAGCCTCTGGGTCTGATCACGTCACATACAGGACAGCAGAAGACAATACAGGTTCAGGTCCTCAGCGGTGGTGATCCTACAGCCTCTGGGTCTGATCACGTCACATACAGGACAGCAGAAGACAATACAGGTTCAGGTCCTCAGCGGTGGTGATCCTACAGCCTCTGGACATGATCACGTCACATACAGGACAGCAGAAGACAATACAGGTTCAGGTCCTCAGCGGTGGTGATCCTACAGCCTCTGGGTCTGATCACGTCACATACAGGACAGCAGAAGACAATACAGGTTCAGGTCCTCAGCGGTGGTGATCCTACAGCCTCTGGGTCTGATCACGTCACATACAGGACAGCAGAAGACAATACAGGTTCAGGTCCTCAGCGGTGGTGATCCTACAGCCTCTGGGTCTGATCACGTCACATACAGGACAGCAGAAGACAATACAGGTTCAGGTCCTCAGCGGTGGTGATCCTACAGCCTCTGGGTCTGATCACGTCACATACAGGACAGCAGAAGACAATACAGGTTCAGGTCCTCAGCGGTGGTGATCCTACAGCCTCTGGGTCTGATCACGTCACATACAGGACAGCAGAAGACAATACAGGTTCAGGTCCTCAGCGGTGGTGATCCTACAGCCTCTGGGTCTGATCACGTCACATACAGGACAGCAGAAGACAATACAGGTTCAGGTCCTCAGCGGTGGTGATCCTACAGCCTCTGGGTCTGATCACGTCACATACAGGACAGCAGAAGACAATACAGGTTCAGGTCCTCAGCGGTGGTGATCCTACAGCCTCTGGACATGATCACGTCACATACAGGACAGCAGAAGACAATACAGGTTCAGGTCCTCAGCGGTGGTGATCCTACAGCCTCTGGACATGATCACGTCACATACAGGACAGCAGAAGACAATACAGGTTCAGGTCCTCAGCGGTGGTGATCCTACAGCCTCTGGGTCTGATCACGTCACATACAGGACAGCAGAAGACAATACAGGTTCAGGTCCTCAGCGGTGGTGATCCTACAGCCTCTGGGTCTGATCACGTCACATACAGGACAGCAGAAGACAATACAGGTTCAGGTCCTCAGCGGTGGTGATCCTACAGCCTCTGGGTCTGATCACGTCACATACAGGACAGCAGAAGACAATACAGGTTCAGGTCCTCAGCGGTGGTGATCCTACAGCCTCTGGGTCTGATCACGTCACATACAGGACAGCAGAAGACAATACAGGTTCAGGTCCTCAGCGGTGGTGATCCTACAGCCTCTGGGTCTGATCACGTCACATACAGGACAGCAGAAGACAATACAGGTTCAGGTCCTCAGCGGTGGTGATCCTACAGCCTCTGGGTCTGATCACGTCACATACAGGACAGCAGAAGACAATACAGGTTCAGGTCCTCAGCGGTGGTGATCCTACAGCCTCTGGGTCTGATCACGTCACATACAGGACAGCAGAAGACAATACAGGTTCAGGTCCTCAGCGGTGGTGATCCTACAGCCTCTGGACATGATCACGTCACATACAGGACAGCAGAAGACAATACAGGTTCAGGTCCTCAGCGGTGGTGATCCTACAGCCTCTGGACCTGATCACGTCACATACAGGACAGCAGAAGACAATACAGGTTCAGGTCCTCAGCGGTGGTGATCCTACAGCCTCTGGGTCTGATCACGTCACATACAGGACAGCAGAAGACAATACAGGTTCAGGTCCTCAGCGGTGGTGATCCTACAGCCTCTGGGTCTGATCACGTCACATACAGGACAGCAGAAGACAATACAGGTTCAGGTCCTCAGCGGTGGTGATCCTACAGCCTCTGGGTCTGATCACGTCACATACAGGACAGCAGAAGACAATACAGGTTCAGGTCCTCAGCGGTGGTGATCCTACAGCCTCTGGGTCTGATCACGTCACATACAGGACAGCAGAAGACAATACAGGTTCAGGTCCTCAGCGGTGGTGATCCTACAGCCTCTGGGTCTGATCACGTCACATACAGGACAGCAGAAGACAATACAGGTTCAGGTCCTCAGCGGTGGTGATCCTACAGCCTCTGGACATGATCACGTCACATACAGGACAGCAGAAGACAATACAGGTTCAGGTCCTCAGCGGTGGTGATCCTACAGCCTCTGGGTCTGATCACGTCACATACAGGACAGCAGAAGACAATACAGGTTCAGGTCCTCAGCGGTGGTGATCCTACAGCCTCTGGGTCTGATCACGTCACATACAGGACAGCAGAAGACAATACAGGTTCAGGTCCTCAGCGGTGGTGATCCTACAGCCTCTGGGTCTGATCACGTCACATACAGGACAGCAGAAGACAATACAGGTTCAGGTCCTCAGCGGTGGTGATCCTACAGCCTCTGGGTCTGATCACGTCACATACAGGACAGCAGAAGACAATACAGGTTCAGGTCCTCAGCGGTGGTGATCCTACAGCCTCTGGACATGATCACGTCACATACAGGACAGCAGAAGACAATACAGGTTCAGGTCCTCAGCGGTGGTGATCCTACAGCCTCTGGGTCTGATCACGTCACATACAGGACAGCAGAAGACAATACAGGTTCAGGTCCTCAGCGGTGGTGATCCTACAGCCTCTGGACATGATCACGTCACATACAGGACAGCAGAAGACAATACAGGTTCAGGTCCTCAGCGGTGGTGATCCTACAGCCTCTGGACATGATCACGTCACATACAGGACAGCAGAAGACAATACAGGTTCAGGTCCTCAGCGGTGGTGATCCTACAGCCTCTGGGTCTGATCACGTCACATACAGGACAGCAGAAGACAATACAGGTTCAGGTCCTCAGCGGTGGTGATCCTACAGCCTCTGGGTCTGATCACGTCACATACAGGACAGCAGAAGACAATACAGGTTCAGGTCCTCAGCGGTGGTGATCCTACAGCCTCTGGGTCTGATCACGTCACATACAGGACAGCAGAAGACAATACAGGTTCAGGTCCTCAGCGGTGGTGATCCTACAGCCTCTGGACCTGATCACGTCACATACAGGACAGCAGAAGACAATACAGGTTCAGGTCCTCAGCGGTGGTGATCCTACAGCCTCTGGGTCTGATCACGTCACATACAGGACAGCAGAAGACAATACAGGTTCAGGTCCTCAGCGGTGGTGATCCTACAGCCTCTGGGTCTGATCACGTCACATACAGGACAGCAGAAGACAATACAGGTTCAGGTCCTCAGCGGTGGTGATCCTACAGCCTCTGGGTCTGATCACGTCACATACAGGACAGCAGAAGACAATACAGGTTCAGGTCCTCAGCGGTGGTGATCCTACAGCCTCTGGACATGATCACGTCACATACAGGACAGCAGAAGACAATACAGGTTCAGGTCCTCAGCGGTGGTGATCCTACAGCCTCTGGGCATGATCACGTCACATACAGGACAGCAGAAGACAATACAGGTTCAGGTCCTCAGCGGTGGTGATCCTACAGCCTCTGGACATGATCACGTCACATACAGGACAGCAGAAGACAATACAGGTTCAGGTCCTCAGCGGTGGTGATCCTACAGCCTCTGGGTCTGATCACGTCACATACAGGACAGCAGAAGACAATACAGGTTCAGGTCCTCAGCGGTGGTGATCCTACAGCCTCTGGACATGATCACGTCACATACAGGACAGCAGAAGACAATACAGGTTCAGGTCCTCAGCGGTGGTGATCCTACAGCCTCTGGGTCTGATCACGTCACATACAGGACAGCAGAAGACAATACAGGTTCAGGTCCTCAGCGGTGGTGATCCTACAGCCTCTGGACATGATCACGTCACATACAGGACAGCAGAAGACAATACAGGTTCAGGTCCTCAGCGGTGGTGATCCTACAGCCTCTGGGTCTGATCACGTCACATACAGGACAGCAGAAGACAATACAGGTTCAGGTCCTCAGCGGTGGTGATCCTACAGCCTCTGGACATGATCACGTCACATACAGGACAGCAGAAGACAATACAGGTTCAGGTCCTCAGCGGTGGTGATCCTACAGCCTCTGGGTCTGATCACGTCACATACAGGACAGCAGAAGACAATACAGGTTCAGGTCCTCAGCGGTGGTGATCCTACAGCCTCTGGGTCATGATCACGTCACATACAGGACAGCAGAAGACAATACAGGTTCAGGTCCTCAGCGGTGGTGATCCTACAGCCTCTGGGTCTGATCACGTCACATACAGGACAGCAGAAGACAATACAGGTTCAGGTCCTCAGCGGTGGTGATCCTACAGCCTCTGGACATGATCACGTCACATACAGGACAGCAGAAGACAATACAGGTTCAGGTCCTCAGCGGTGGTGATCCTACAGCCTCTGGACATGATCACGTCACATACAGGACAGCAGAAGACAATACAGGTTCAGGTCCTCAGCGGTGGTGATCCTACAGCCTCTGGGTCTGATCACGTCACATACAGGACAGCAGAAGACAATACAGGTTCAGGTCCTCAGCGGTGGTGATCCTACAGCCTCTGGGTCTGATCACGTCACATACAGGACAGCAGAAGACAATACAGGTTCAGGTCCTCAGCGGTGGTGATCCTACAGCCTCTGGGTCTGATCACGTCACATACAGGACAGCAGAAGACAATACAGGTTCAGGTCCTCAGCGGTGGTGATCCTACAGCCTCTGGGTCTGATCACGTCACATACAGGACAGCAGAAGACAATACAGGTTCAGGTCCTCAGCGGTGGTGATCCTACAGCCTCTGGGTCTGATCACGTCACATACAGGACAGCAGAAGACAATACAGGTTCAGGTCCTCAGCGGTGGTGATCCTACAGCCTCTGGGTCTGATCACGTCACATACAGGACAGCAGAAGACAATACAGGTTCAGGTCCTCAGCGGTGGTGATCCTACAGCCTCTGGGTCTGATCACGTCACATACAGGACAGCAGAAGACAATACAGGTTCAGGTCCTCAGCGGTGGTGATCCTACAGCCTCTGGACATGATCACGTCACATACAGGACAGCAGAAGACAATACAGGTTCAGGTCCTCAGCGGTGGTGATCCTACAGCCTCTGGGTCTGATCACGTCACATACAGGACAGCAGAAGACAATACAGGTTCAGGTCCTCAGCGGTGGTGATCCTACAGCCTCTGGGTCTGATCACGTCACATACAGGACAGCAGAAGACAATACAGGTTCAGGTCCTCAGCGGTGGTGATCCTACAGCCTCTGGACATGATCACGTCACATACAGGACAGCAGAAGACAATACAGGTTCAGGTCCTCAGCGGTGGTGATCCTACAGCCTCTGGACATGATCACGTCACATACAGGACAGCAGAAGACAATACAGGTTCAGGTCCTCAGCGGTGGTGATCCTACAGCCTCTGGGTCTGATCACGTCACATACAGGACAGCAGAAGACAATACAGGTTCAGGTCCTCAGCGGTGGTGATCCTACAGCCTCTGGGTCTGATCACGTCACATACAGGACAGCAGAAGACAATACAGGTTCAGGTCCTCAGCGGTGGTGATCCTACAGCCTCTGGACATGATCACGTCACATACAGGACAGCAGAAGACAATACAGGTTCAGGTCCTCAGCGGTGGTGATCCTACAGCCTCTGGGTCTGATCACGTCACATACAGGACAGCAGAAGACAATACAGGTTCAGGTCCTCAGCGGTGGTGATCCTACAGCCTCTGGGTCTGATCACGTCACATACAGGACAGCAGAAGACAATACAGGTTCAGGTCCTCAGCGGTGGTGATCCTACAGCCTCTGGGTCTGATCACGTCACATACAGGACAGCAGAAGACAATACAGGTTCAGGTCCTCAGCGGTGGTGATCCTACAGCCTCTGGGTCTGATCACGTCACATACAGGACAGCAGAAGACAATACAGGTTCAGGTCCTCAGCGGTGGTGATCCTACAGCCTCTGGACATGATCACGTCACATACAGGACAGCAGAAGACAATACAGGTTCAGGTCCTCAGCGGTGGTGATCCTACAGCCTCTGGGTCTGATCACGTCACATACAGGACAGCAGAAGACAATACAGGTTCAGGTCCTCAGCGGTGGTGATCCTACAGCCTCTGGGTCTGATCACGTCACATACAGGACAGCAGAAGACAATACAGGTTCAGGTCCTCAGCGGTGGTGATCCTACAGCCTCTGGACATGATCACGTCACATACAGGACAGCAGAAGACAATACAGGTTCAGGTCCTCAGCGGTGGTGATCCTACAGCCTCTGGGTCTGATCACGTCACATACAGGACAGCAGAAGACAATACAGGTTCAGGTCCTCAGCGGTGGTGATCCTACAGCCTCTGGGCATGATCACGTCACATACAGGACAGCAGAAGACAATACAGGTTCAGGTCCTCAGCGGTGGTGATCCTACAGCCTCTGGACATGATCACGTCACATACAGGACAGCAGAAGACAATACAGGTTCAGGTCCTCAGCGGTGGTGATCCTACAGCCTCTGGGTCTGATCACGTCACATACAGGACAGCAGAAGACAATACAGGTTCAGGTCCTCAGCGGTGGTGATCCTACAGCCTCTGGGTCTGATCACGTCACATACAGGACAGCAGAAGACAATACAGGTTCAGGTCCTCAGCGGTGGTGATCCTACAGCCTCTGGGTCTGATCACGTCACATACAGGACAGCAGAAGACAATACAGGTTCAGGTCCTCAGCGGTGGTGATCCTACAGCCTCTGGACATGATCACGTCACATACAGGACAGCAGAAGACAATACAGGTTCAGGTCCTCAGCGGTGGTGATCCTACAGCCTCTGGGCCTGATCACGTCACATACAGGACAGCAGAAGACAATACAGGTTCAGGTCCTCAGCGGTGGTGATCCTACAGCCTCTGGGTCTGATCACGTCACATACAGGACAGCAGAAGACAATACAGGTTCAGGTCCTCAGCGGTGGTGATCCTACAGCCTCTGGACATGATCACGTCACATACAGGACAGCAGAAGACAATACAGGTTCAGGTCCTCAGCGGTGGTGATCCTACAGCCTCTGGGTCTGATCACGTCACATACAGGACAGCAGAAGACAATACAGGTTCAGGTCCTCAGCGGTGGTGATCCTACAGCCTCTGGGTCTGATCACGTCACATACAGGACAGCAGAAGACAATACAGGTTCAGGTCCTCAGCGGTGGTGATCCTACAGCCTCTGGGTCTGATCACGTCACATACAGGACAGCAGAAGACAATACAGGTTCAGGTCCTCAGCGGTGGTGATCCTACAGCCTCTGGACATGATCACGTCACATACAGGACAGCAGAAGACAATACAGGTTCAGGTCCTCAGCGGTGGTGATCCTACAGCCTCTGGGTCTGATCACGTCACATACAGGACAGCAGAAGACAATACAGGTTCAGGTCCTCAGCGGTGGTGATCCTACAGCCTCTGGGTCTGATCACGTCACATACAGGACAGCAGAAGACAATACAGGTTCAGGTCCTCAGCGGTGGTGATCCTACAGCCTCTGGACATGATCACGTCACATACAGGACAGCAGAAGACAATACAGGTTCAGGTCCTCAGCGGTGGTGATCCTACAGCCTCTGGACATGATCACGTCACATACAGGACAGCAGAAGACAATACAGGTTCAGGTCCTCAGCGGTGGTGATCCTACAGCCTCTGGGTCTGATCACGTCACATACAGGACAGCAGAAGACAATACAGGTTCAGGTCCTCAGCGGTGGTGATCCTACAGCCTCTGGGTCTGATCACGTCACATACAGGACAGCAGAAGACAATACAGGTTCAGGTCCTCAGCGGTGGTGATCCTACAGCCTCTGGACATGATCACGTCACATACAGGACAGCAGAAGACAATACAGGTTCAGGTCCTCAGCGGTGGTGATCCTACAGCCTCTGGGTCTGATCACGTCACATACAGGACAGCAGAAGACAATACAGGTTCAGGTCCTCAGCGGTGGTGATCCTACAGCCTCTGGGTCTGATCACGTCACATACAGGACAGCAGAAGACAATACAGGTTCAGGTCCTCAGCGGTGGTGATCCTACAGCCTCTGGACATGATCACGTCACATACAGGACAGCAGAAGACAATACAGGTTCAGGTCCTCAGCGGTGGTGATCCTACAGCCTCTGGGTCTGATCACGTCACATACAGGACAGCAGAAGACAATACAGGTTCAGGTCCTCAGCGGTGGTGATCCTACAGCCTCTGGACATGATCACGTCACATACAGGACAGCAGAAGACAATACAGGTTCAGGTCCTCAGCGGTGGTGATCCTACAGCCTCTGGGTCTGATCACGTCACATACAGGACAGCAGAAGACAATACAGGTTCAGGTCCTCAGCGGTGGTGATCCTACAGCCTCTGGACCTGATCACGTCATCAGCAGCAGAGACAATACGGTTCAGGTCCTCCCCGGTGGTGATCCTACACCTCTGGGTCTGATCACGTCACATACAGGACAGCAGAAGACAATACAGGTTCAGGTCCTCAGCGGTGGTGATCCTACAGCCTCTGGACATGATCACGTCACATACAGGACAGCAGAAGACAATACAGGTTCAGGTCCTCAGCGGTGGTGATCCTACAGCCTCTGGGTCTGATCACGTCACATACAGGACAGCAGAAGACAATACAGGTTCAGGTCCTCAGCGGTGGTGATCCTACAGCCTCTGGACATGATCACGTCACATACAGGACAGCAGAAGACAATACAGGTTCAGGTCCTCAGCGGTGGTGATCCTACAGCCTCTGGACATGATCACGTCACATACAGGACAGCAGAAGACAATACAGGTTCAGGTCCTCAGCGGTGGTGATCCTACAGCCTCTGGGTCTGATCACGTCACATACAGGACAGCAGAAGACAATACAGGTTCAGGTCCTCAGCGGTGGTGATCCTACAGCCTCTGGGTCTGATCACGTCACATACAGGACAGCAGAAGACAATACAGGTTCAGGTCCTCAGCGGTGGTGATCCTACAGCCTCTGGGTCTGATCACGTCACATACAGGACAGCAGAAGACAATACAGGTTCAGGTCCTCAGCGGTGGTGATCCTACAGCCTCTGGACATGATCACGTCACATACAGGACAGCAGAAGACAATACAGGTTCAGGTCCTCAGCGGTGGTGATCCTACAGCCTCTGGGTCTGATCACGTCACATACAGGACAGCAGAAGACAATACAGGTTCAGGTCCTCAGCGGTGGTGATCCTACAGCCTCTGGGTCTGATCACGTCACATACAGGACAGCAGAAGACAATACAGGTTCAGGTCCTCAGCGGTGGTGATCCTACAGCCTCTGGACATGATCACGTCACATACAGGACAGCAGAAGACAATACAGGTTCAGGTCCTCAGCGGTGGTGATCCTACAGCCTCTGGGTCTGATCACGTCACATACAGGACAGCAGAAGACAATACAGGTTCAGGTCCTCAGCGGTGGTGATCCTACAGCCTCTGGGTCTGATCACGTCACATACAGGACAGCAGAAGACAATACAGGTTCAGGTCCTCAGCGGTGGTGATCCTACAGCCTCTGGACATGATCACGTCACATACAGGACAGCAGAAGACAATACAGGTTCAGGTCCTCAGCGGTGGTGATCCTACAGCCTCTGGGTCTGATCACGTCACATACAGGACAGCAGAAGACAATACAGGTTCAGGTCCTCAGCGGTGGTGATCCTACAGCCTCTGGGTCTGATCACGTCACATACAGGACAGCAGAAGACAATACAGGTTCAGGTCCTCAGCGGTGGTGATCCTACAGCCTCTGGACATGATCACGTCACATACAGGACAGCAGAAGACAATACAGGTTCAGGTCCTCAGCGGTGGTGATCCTACAGCCTCTGGGCCTGATCACGTCACATACAGGACAGCAGAAGACAATACAGGTTCAGGTCCTCAGCGGTGGTGATCCTACAGCCTCTGGGTCTGATCACGTCACATACAGGACAGCAGAAGACAATACAGGTTCAGGTCCTCAGCGGTGGTGATCCTACAGCCTCTGGGTCTGATCACGTCACATACAGGACAGCAGAAGACAATACAGGTTCAGGTCCTCAGCGGTGGTGATCCTACAGCCTCTGGGTCTGATCACGTCACATACAGGACAGCAGAAGACAATACAGGTTCAGGTCCTCAGCGGTGGTGATCCTACAGCCTCTGGACATGATCACGTCACATACAGGACAGCAGAAGACAATACAGGTTCAGGTCCTCAGCGGTGGTGATCCTACAGCCTCTGGACATGATCACGTCACATACAGGACAGCAGAAGACAATACAGGTTCAGGTCCTCAGCGGTGGTGATCCTACAGCCTCTGGGTCTGATCACGTCACATACAGGACAGCAGAAGACAATACAGGTTCGGGCCCCCAGCGGGGGGGCCCCTCCACCCCCTGGGTCTGATCACGTCACATACAGGACAGCAGAAGACAATACAGGTTCAGGTCCTCAGCGGTGGTGATCCTACAGCCTCTGGGTCTGATCACGTCACATACAGGACAGCAGAAGACAATACAGGTTCAGGTCCTCAGCGGTGGTGATCCTACAGCCTCTGGGTCTGATCACGTCACATACAGGACAGCAGAAGACAATACAGGTTCAGGTCCTCAGCGGTGGTGATCCTACAGCCTCTGGGCCTGATCACGTCACATACAGGACAGCAGAAGACAATACAGGTTCAGGTCCTCAGCGGTGGTGATCCTACAGCCTCTGGACATGATCACGTCACATACAGGACAGCAGAAGACAATACAGGTTCAGGTCCTCAGCGGTGGTGATCCTACAGCCTCTGGACATGATCACGTCACATACAGGACAGCAGAAGACAATACAGGTTCAGGTCCTCAGCGGTGGTGATCCTACAGCCTCTGGACATGATCACGTCACATACAGGACAGCAGAAGACAATACAGGTTCAGGTCCTCAGCGGTGGTGATCCTACAGCCTCTGGGTCTGATCACGTCACATACAGGACAGCAGAAGACAATACAGGTTCAGGTCCTCAGCGGTGGTGATCCTACAGCCTCTGGGTCTGATCACGTCACATACAGGACAGCAGAAGACAATACAGGTTCAGGTCCTCAGCGGTGGTGATCCTACAGCCTCTGGACATGATCACGTCACATACAGGACAGCAGAAGACAATACAGGTTCAGGTCCTCAGCGGTGGTGATCCTACAGCCTCTGGACATGATCACGTCACATACAGGACAGCAGAAGACAATACAGGTTCAGGTCCTCAGCGGTGGTGATCCTACAGCCTCTGGACATGATCACGTCACATACAGGACAGCAGAAGACAATACAGGTTCAGGTCCTCAGCGGTGGTGATCCTACAGCCTCTGGGTCTGATCACGTCACATACAGGACAGCAGAAGACAATACAGGTTCAGGTCCTCAGCGGTGGTGATCCTACAGCCTCTGGGTCTGATCACGTCACATACAGGACAGCAGAAGACAATACAGGTTCAGGTCCTCAGCGGTGGTGACCCTACAGCCTCTGGACATGATCACGTCACATACAGGACAGCAGAAGACAATACAGGTTCAGGTCCTCAGCGGTGGTGATCCTACAGCCTCTGGGTCTGATCACGTCACATACAGGACAGCAGAAGACAATACAGGTTCAGGTCCTCAGCGGTGGTGATCCTACAGCCTCTGGGTCTGATCACGTCACATACAGGACAGCAGAAGACAATACAGGTTCAGGTCCTCAGCGGTGGTGATCCTACAGCCTCTGGGTCTGATCACGTCACATACAGGACAGCAGAAGACAATACAGGTTCAGGTCCTCAGCGGTGGTGATCCTACAGCCTCTGGGCCTGATCACGTCACATACAGGACAGCAGAAGACAATACAGGTTCAGGTCCTCAGCGGTGGTGATCCTACAGCCTCTGGACATGATCACGTCACATACAGGACAGCAGAAGACAATACAGGTTCAGGTCCTCAGCGGTGGTGATCCTACAGCCTCTGGGTCTGATCACGTCACATACAGGACAGCAGAAGACAATACAGGTTCAGGTCCTCAGCGGTGGTGATCCTACAGCCTCTGGGTCTGATCACGTCACATACAGGACAGCAGAAGACAATACAGGTTCAGGTCCTCAGCGGTGGTGATCCTACAGCCTCTGGGCATGATCACGTCACATACAGGACAGCAGAAGACAATACAGGTTCAGGTCCTCAGCGGTGGTGATCCTACAGCCTCTGGGTCTGATCACGTCACATACAGGACAGCAGAAGACAATACAGGTTCAGGTCCTCAGCGGTGGTGATCCTACAGCCTCTGGGCCTGATCACGTCACATACAGGACAGCAGAAGACAATACAGGTTCAGGTCCTCAGCGGTGGTGATCCTACAGCCTCTGGACCTGATCACGTCACATACAGGACAGCAGAAGACAATACAGGTTCAGGTCCTCAGCGGTGGTGATCCTACAGCCTCTGGGTCTGATCACGTCACATACAGGACAGCAGAAGACAATACAGGTTCAGGTCCTCAGCGGTGGTGATCCTACAGCCTCTGGGTCTGATCACGTCACATACAGGACAGCAGAAGACAATACAGGTTCAGGTCCTCAGCGGTGGTGATCCTACAGCCTCTGGGTCTGATCACGTCACATACAGGACAGCAGAAGACAATACAGGTTCAGGTCCTCAGCGGTGGTGATCCTACAGCCTCTGGGTCTGATCACGTCACATACAGGACAGCAGAAGACAATACAGGTTCAGGTCCTCAGCGGTGGTGATCCTACAGCCTCTGGGCCTGATCACGTCACATACAGGACAGCAGAAGACAATACAGGTTCAGGTCCTCAGCGGTGGTGATCCTACAGCCTCTGGACATGATCACGTCACATACAGGACAGCAGAAGACAATACAGGTTCAGGTCCTCAGCGGTGGTGATCCTACAGCCTCTGGACATGATCACGTCACATACAGGACAGCAGAAGACAATACAGGTTCAGGTCCTCAGCGGTGGTGATCCTACAGCCTCTGGGTCTGATCACGTCACATACAGGACAGCAGAAGACAATACAGGTTCAGGTCCTCAGCGGTGGTGATCCTACAGCCTCTGGGTCTGATCACGTCACATACAGGACAGCAGAAGACAATACAGGTTCAGGTCCTCAGCGGTGGTGATCCTACAGCCTCTGGGTCTGATCACGTCACATACAGGACAGCAGAAGACAATACAGGTTCAGGTCCTCAGCGGTGGTGATCCTACAGCCTCTGGGTCTGATCACGTCACATACAGGACAGCAGAAGACAATACAGGTTCAGGTCCTCAGCGGTGGTGATCCTACAGCCTCTGGGCATGATCACGTCACATACAGGACAGCAGAAGACAATACAGGTTCAGGTCCTCAGCGGTGGTGATCCTACAGCCTCTGGACATGATCACGTCACATACAGGACAGCAGAAGACAATACAGGTTCAGGTCCTCAGCGGTGGTGATCCTACAGCCTCTGGACATGATCACGTCACATACAGGACAGCAGAAGACAATACAGGTTCAGGTCCTCAGCGGTGGTGATCCTACAGCCTCTGGACCTGATCACGTCACATACAGGACAGCAGAAGACAATACAGGTTCAGGTCCTCAGCGGTGGTGATCCTACAGCCTCTGGGTCTGATCACGTCACATACAGGACAGCAGAAGACAATACAGGTTCAGGTCCTCAGCGGTGGTGATCCTACAGCCTCTGGGCCTGATCACGTCACATACAGGACAGCAGAAGACAATACAGGTTCAGGTCCTCAGCGGTGGTGATCCTACAGCCTCTGGGTCTGATCACGTCACATACAGGACAGCAGAAGACAATACAGGTTCAGGTCCTCAGCGGTGGTGATCCTACAGCCTCTGGACATGATCACGTCACATACAGGACAGCAGAAGACAATACAGGTTCAGGTCCTCAGCGGTGGTGATCCTACAGCCTCTGGACATGATCACGTCACATACAGGACAGCAGAAGACAATACAGGTTCAGGTCCTCAGCGGTGGTGATCCTACAGCCTCTGGACATGATCACGTCACATACAGGACAGCAGAAGACAATACAGGTTCAGGTCCTCAGCGGTGGTGATCCTACAGCCTCTGGGTCTGATCACGTCACATACAGGACAGCAGAAGACAATACAGGTTCAGGTCCTCAGCGGTGGTGATCCTACAGCCTCTGGGTCTGATCACGTCACATACAGGACAGCAGAAGACAATACAGGTTCAGGTCCTCAGCGGTGGTGATCCTACAGCCTCTGGGTCTGATCACGTCACATACAGGACAGCAGAAGACAATACAGGTTCAGGTCCTCAGCGGTGGTGATCCTACAGCCTCTGGGTCTGATCACGTCACATACAGGACAGCAGAAGACAATACAGGTTCAGGTCCTCAGCGGTGGTGATCCTACAGCCTCTGGACATGATCACGTCACATACAGGACAGCAGAAGACAATACAGGTTCAGGTCCTCAGCGGTGGTGATCCTACAGCCTCTGGACATGATCACGTCACATACAGGACAGCAGAAGACAATACAGGTTCAGGTCCTCAGCGGTGGTGATCCTACAGCCTCTGGGTCTGATCACGTCACATACAGGACAGCAGAAGACAATACAGGTTCAGGTCCTCAGCGGTGGTGACCCTACAGCCTCTGGGTCTGATCACGTCACATACAGGACAGCAGAAGACAATACAGGTTCAGGTCCTCAGCGGTGGTGATCCTACAGCCTCTGGGTCTGATCACGTCACATACAGGACAGCAGAAGACAATACAGGTTCAGGTCCTCAGCGGTGGTGATCCTACAGCCTCTGGGTCTGATCACGTCACATACAGGACAGCAGAAGACAATACAGGTTCAGGTCCTCAGCGGTGGTGATCCTACAGCCTCTGGGTCTGATCACGTCACATACAGGACAGCAGAAGACAATACAGGTTCAGGTCCTCAGCGGTGGTGATCCTACAGCCTCTGGACATGATCACGTCACATACAGGACAGCAGAAGACAATACAGGTTCAGGTCCTCAGCGGTGGTGATCCTACAGCCTCTGGACATGATCACGTCACATACAGGACAGCAGAAGACAATACAGGTTCAGGTCCTCAGCGGTGGTGATCCTACAGCCTCTGGGTCTGATCACGTCACATACAGGACAGCAGAAGACAATACAGGTTCAGGTCCTCAGCGGTGGTGATCCTACAGCCTCTGGGTCTGATCACGTCACATACAGGACAGCAGAAGACAATACAGGTTCAGGTCCTCAGCGGTGGTGATCCCACAGCCTCTGGGTCTGATCACGTCACATACAGGACAGCAGAAGACAATACAGGTTCAGGTCCTCAGCGGTGGTGATCCTACAGCCTCTGGGTCTGATCACGTCACATACAGGACAGCAGAAGACAATACAGGTTCAGGTCCTCAGCGGTGGTGATCCTACAGCCTCTGGACATGATCACGTCACATACAGGACAGCAGAAGACAATACAGGTTCAGGTCCTCAGCGGTGGTGATCCTACAGCCTCTGGACATGATCACGTCACATACAGGACAGCAGAAGACAATACAGGTTCAGGTCCTCAGCGGTGGTGATCCTACAGCCTCTGGACATGATCACGTCACATACAGGACAGCAGAAGACAATACAGGTTCAGGTCCTCAGCGGTGGTGATCCTACAGCCTCTGGACCTGATCACGTCACATACAGGACAGCAGAAGACAATACAGGTTCAGGTCCTCAGCGGTGGTGACCCTACAGCCTCTGGGTCTGATCACGTCACATACAGGACAGCAGAAGACAATACAGGTTCAGGTCCTCAGCGGTGGTGATCCTACAGCCTCTGGGTCTGATCACGTCACATACAGGACAGCAGAAGACAATACAGGTTCAGGTCCTCAGCGGTGGTGATCCTACAGCCTCTGGACATGATCACGTCACATACAGGACAGCAGAAGACAATACAGGTTCAGGTCCTCAGCGGTGGTGATCCTACAGCCTCTGGACATGATCACGTCACATACAGGACAGCAGAAGACAATACAGGTTCAGGTCCTCAGCGGTGGTGATCCTACAGCCTCTGGGTCTGATCACGTCACATACAGGACAGCAGAAGACAATACAGGTTCAGGTCCTCAGCGGTGGTGATCCTACAGCCTCTGGGTCTGATCACGTCACATACAGGACAGCAGAAGACAATACAGGTTCAGGTCCTCAGCGGTGGTGATCCTACAGCCTCTGGGTCTGATCACGTCACATACAGGACAGCAGAAGACAATACAGGTTCAGGTCCTCAGCGGTGGTGATCCTACAGCCTCTGGGTCTGATCACGTCACATACAGGACAGCAGAAGACAATACAGGTTCAGGTCCTCAGCGGTGGTGATCCTACAGCCTCTGGGCTGATCACGTCACATACGGACGCGGGGGGGGGGGGGGGTTTGGGTTCCCCGGGGGGGGGGGCCCCCAGCCCTGGGCCTGATCACGTCACATACAGGACAGCAGAAGACAATACAGGTTCAGGTCCTCAGCGGTGGTGATCCTACAGCCTCTGGGTCTGATCACGTCACATACAGGACAGCAGAAGACAATACAGGTTCAGGTCCTCAGCGGTGGTGATCCTACAGCCTCTGGGCCTGATCACGTCACATACAGGACAGCAGAAGACAATACAGGTTCAGGTCCTCAGCGGTGGTGATCCTACAGCCTCTGGGTCTGATCACGTCACATACAGGACAGCAGAAGACAATACAGGTTCAGGTCCTCAGCGGTGGTGATCCTACAGCCTCTGGGTCTGATCACGTCACATACAGGACAGCAGAAGACAATACAGGTTCAGGTCCTCAGCGGTGGTGATCCTACAGCCTCTGGGTCTGATCACGTCACATACAGGACAGCAGAAGACAATACAGGTTCAGGTCCTCAGCGGTGGTGATCCTACAGCCTCTGGGTCTGATCACGTCACATACAGGACAGCAGAAGACAATACAGGTTCAGGTCCTCAGCGGTGGTGATCCTACAGCCTCTGGGTCTGATCACGTCACATACAGGACAGCAGAAGACAATACAGGTTCAGGTCCTCAGCGGTGGTGATCCTACAGCCTCTGGACAGATCACGTCCATCGGACAGCAGATCACGGTTCAGGCCTCAGCGGTGGTGCCCTACACCTCTGGGTTGTCACGTCACATACAGGACAGCAGAAGACAATACAGGTTCAGGTCCTCAGCGGTGGTGATCCTACAGCCTCTGGACATGATCACGTCACATACAGGACAGCAGAAGACAATACAGGTTCAGGTCCTCAGCGGTGGTGATCCTACAGCCTCTGGACATGATCACGTCACATACAGGACAGCAGAAGACAATACAGGTTCAGGTCCTCAGCGGTGGTGATCCTACAGCCTCTGGGCCTGATCACGTCACATACAGGACAGCAGAAGACAATACAGGTTCAGGTCCTCAGCGGTGGTGATCCTACAGCCTCTGGGTCTGATCACGTCACATACAGGACAGCAGAAGACAATACAGGTTCAGGTCCTCAGCGGTGGTGACCCTACAGCCTCTGGACATGATCACGTCACATACAGGACAGCAGAAGACAATACAGGTTCAGGTCCTCAGCGGTGGTGATCCTACAGCCTCTGGGTCTGATCACGTCACATACAGGACAGCAGAAGACAATACAGGTTCAGGTCCTCAGCGGTGGTGATCCTACAGCCTCTGGGCCTGATCACGTCACATACAGGACAGCAGAAGACAATACAGGTTCAGGTCCTCAGCGGTGGTGATCCTACAGCCTCTGGGTCTGATCACGTCACATACAGGACAGCAGAAGACAATACAGGTTCAGGTCCTCAGCGGTGGTGACCCTACAGCCTCTGGGTCTGATCACGTCACATACAGGACAGCAGAAGACAATACAGGTTCAGGTCCTCAGCGGTGGTGATCCTACAGCCTCTGGACATGATCACGTCACATACAGGACAGCAGAAGACAATACAGGTTCAGGTCCTCAGCGGTGGTGATCCTACAGCCTCTGGACATGATCACGTCACATACAGGACAGCAGAAGACAATACAGGTTCAGGTCCTCAGCGGTGGTGATCCTACAGCCTCTGGGTCTGATCACGTCACATACAGGACAGCAGAAGACAATACAGGTTCAGGTCCTCAGCGGTGGTGATCCTACAGCCTCTGGACATGATCACGTCACATACAGGACAGCAGAAGACAATACAGGTTCAGGTCCTCAGCGGTGGTGATCCTACAGCCTCTGGGCCTGATCACGTCACATACAGGACAGCAGAAGACAATACAGGTTCAGGTCCTCAGCGGTGGTGATCCTACAGCCTCTGGGTCTGATCACGTCACATACAGGACAGCAGAAGACAATACAGGTTCAGGTCCTCAGCGGTGGTGATCCTACAGCCTCTGGGCCTGATCACGTCACATACAGGACAGCAGAAGACAATACAGGTTCAGGTCCTCAGCGGTGGTGATCCTACAGCCTCTGGGTCTGATCACGTCACATACAGGACAGCAGAAGACAATACAGGTTCAGGTCCTCAGCGGTGGTGATCCTACAGCCTCTGGGTCTGATCACGTCACATACAGGACAGCAGAAGACAATACAGGTTCAGGTCCTCAGCGGTGGTGATCCTACAGCCTCTGGGTCTGATCACGTCACATACAGGACAGCAGAAGACAATACAGGTTCAGGTCCTCAGCGGTGGTGATCCTACAGCCTCTGGACATGATCACGTCACATACAGGACAGCAGAAGACAATACAGGTTCAGGTCCTCAGCGGTGGTGATCCTACAGCCTCTGGACATGATCACGTCACATACAGGACAGCAGAAGACAATACAGGTTCAGGTCCTCAGCGGTGGTGATCCTACAGCCTCTGGGTCTGATCACGTCACATACAGGACAGCAGAAGACAATACAGGTTCAGGTCCTCAGCGGTGGTGATCCTACAGCCTCTGGGTCTGATCACGTCACATACAGGACAGCAGAAGACAATACAGGTTCAGGTCCTCAGCGGTGGTGATCCTACAGCCTCTGGGTCTGATCACGTCACATACAGGACAGCAGAAGACAATACAGGTTCAGGTCCTCAGCGGTGGTGATCCTACAGCCTCTGGGTCTGATCACGTCACATACAGGACAGCAGAAGACAATACAGGTTCAGGTCCTCAGCGGTGGTGATCCTACAGCCTCTGGGTCTGATCACGTCACATACAGGACAGCAGAAGACAATACAGGTTCAGGTCCTCAGCGGTGGTGATCCTACAGCCTCTGGACATGATCACGTCACATACAGGACAGCAGAAGACAATACAGGTTCAGGTCCTCAGCGGTGGTGACCCTACAGCCTCTGGACATGATCACGTCACATACAGGACAGCAGAAGACAATACAGGTTCAGGTCCTCAGCGGTGGTGATCCTACAGCCTCTGGGTCTGATCACGTCACATACAGGACAGCAGAAGACAATACAGGTTCAGGTCCTCAGCGGTGGTGATCCTACAGCCTCTGGGTCTGATCACGTCACATACAGGACAGCAGAAGACAATACAGGTTCAGGTCCTCAGCGGTGGTGACCCTACAGCCTCTGGGTCTGATCACGTCACATACAGGACAGCAGAAGACAATACAGGTTCAGGTCCTCAGCGGTGGTGATCCTACAGCCTCTGGGTCTGATCACGTCACATACAGGACAGCAGAAGACAATACAGGTTCAGGTCCTCAGCGGTGGTGATCCTACAGCCTCTGGGTCTGATCACGTCACATACAGGACAGCAGAAGACAATACAGGTTCAGGTCCTCAGCGGTGGTGATCCTACAGCCTCTGGGTCTGATCACGTCACATACAGGACAGCAGAAGACAATACAGGTTCAGGTCCTCAGCGGTGGTGATCCTACAGCCTCTGGGTCTGATCACGTCACATACAGGACAGCAGAAGACAATACAGGTTCAGGTCCTCAGCGGTGGTGATCCTACAGCCTCTGGGTCTGATCACGTCACATACAGGACAGCAGAAGACAATACAGGTTCAGGTCCTCAGCGGTGGTGATCCTACAGCCTCTGGACATGATCACGTCACATACAGGACAGCAGAAGACAATACAGGTTCAGGTCCTCAGCGGTGGTGATCCTACAGCCTCTGGGCATGATCACGTCACATACAGGACAGCAGAAGACAATACAGGTTCAGGTCCTCAGCGGTGGTGATCCTACAGCCTCTGGACATGATCACGTCACATACAGGACAGCAGAAGACAATACAGGTTCAGGTCCTCAGCGGTGGTGATCCTACAGCCTCTGGACATGATCACGTCACATACAGGACAGCAGAAGACAATACAGGTTCAGGTCCTCAGCGGTGGTGATCCTACAGCCTCTGGGTCTGATCACGTCACATACAGGACAGCAGAAGACAATACAGGTTCAGGTCCTCAGCGGTGGTGATCCTACAGCCTCTGGGTCTGATCACGTCCGGCGCGGCGGGGCCCGGGGGGCACAGCCCGGGTGATCACGTCACATACAGGACAGCAGAAGACAATACAGGTTCAGGTCCTCAGCGGTGGTGATCCTACAGCCTCTGGGCATGATCACGTCACATACAGGACAGCAGAAGACAATACAGGTTCAGGTCCTCAGCGGTGGTGATCCTACAGCCTCTGGGTCTGATCACGTCACATACAGGACAGCAGAAGACAATACAGGTTCAGGTCCTCAGCGGTGGTGATCCTACAGCCTCTGGGTCTGATCACGTCACATACAGGACAGCAGAAGACAATACAGGTTCAGGTCCTCAGCGGTGGTGATCCTACAGCCTCTGGACATGATCACGTCACATACAGGACAGCAGAAGACAATACAGGTTCAGGTCCTCAGCGGTGGTGATCCTACAGCCTCTGGACATGATCACGTCACATACAGGACAGCAGAAGACAATACAGGTTCAGGTCCTCAGCGGTGGTGATCCTACAGCCTCTGGGTCTGATCACGTCACATACAGGACAGCAGAAGACAATACAGGTTCAGGTCCTCAGCGGTGGTGATCCTACAGCCTCTGGGCATGATCACGTCACATACAGGACAGCAGAAGACAATACAGGTTCAGGTCCTCAGCGGTGGTGATCCTACAGCCTCTGGGTCTGATCACGTCACATACAGGACAGCAGAAGACAATACAGGTTCAGGTCCTCAGCGGTGGTGATCCTACAGCCTCTGGGTCTGATCACGTCACATACAGGACAGCAGAAGACAATACAGGTTCAGGTCCTCAGCGGTGGTGATCCTACAGCCTCTGGGTCTGATCACGTCACATACAGGACAGCAGAAGACAATACAGGTTCAGGTCCTCAGCGGTGGTGATCCTACAGCCTCTGGGTCTGATCACGTCACATACAGGACAGCAGAAGACAATACAGGTTCAGGTCCTCAGCGGTGGTGATCCTACAGCCTCTGGGTCTGATCACGTCACATACAGGACAGCAGAAGACAATACAGGTTCAGGTCCTCAGCGGTGGTGATCCTACAGCCTCTGGGTCTGATCACGTCACATACAGGACAGCAGAAGACAATACAGGTTCAGGTCCTCAGCGGTGGTGATCCTACAGCCTCTGGGTCTGATCACGTCACATACAGGACAGCAGAAGACAATACAGGTTCAGGTCCTCAGCGGTGGTGACCCTACAGCCTCTGGACATGATCACGTCACATACAGGACAGCAGAAGACAATACAGGTTCAGGTCCTCAGCGGTGGTGATCCTACAGCCTCTGGGTCTGATCACGTCACATACAGGACAGCAGAAGACAATACAGGTTCAGGTCCTCAGCGGTGGTGATCCTACAGCCTCTGGGTCTGATCACGTCACATACAGGACAGCAGAAGACAATACAGGTTCAGGTCCTCAGCGGTGGTGATCCTACAGCCTCTGGGTCTGATCACGTCACATACAGGACAGCAGAAGACAATACAGGTTCAGGTCCTCAGCGGTGGTGATCCTACAGCCTCTGGGTCTGATCACGTCACATACAGGACAGCAGAAGACAATACAGGTTCAGGTCCTCAGCGGTGGTGATCCTACAGCCTCTGGGTCTGATCACGTCACATACAGGACAGCAGAAGACAATACAGGTTCAGGTCCTCAGCGGTGGTGATCCTACAGCCTCTGGACATGATCACGTCACATACAGGACAGCAGAAGACAATACAGGTTCAGGTCCTCAGCGGTGGTGATCCTACAGCCTCTGGGTCTGATCACGTCACATACAGGACAGCAGAAGACAATACAGGTTCAGGTCCTCAGCGGTGGTGATCCTACAGCCTCTGGGTCTGATCACGTCACATACAGGACAGCAGAAGACAATACAGGTTCAGGTCCTCAGCGGTGGTGATCCTACAGCCTCTGGACATGATCACGTCACATACAGGACAGCAGAAGACAATACAGGTTCAGGTCCTCAGCGGTGGTGATCCTACAGCCTCTGGGTCTGATCACGTCACATACAGGACAGCAGAAGACAATACAGGTTCAGGTCCTCAGCGGTGGTGATCCTACAGCCTCTGGGTCTGATCACGTCACATACAGGACAGCAGAAGACAATACAGGTTCAGGTCCTCAGCGGTGGTGATCCTACAGCCTCTGGGTCTGATCACGTCACATACAGGACAGCAGAAGACAATACAGGTTCAGGTCCTCAGCGGTGGTGATCCTACAGCCTCTGGGTCTGATCACGTCACATACAGGACAGCAGAAGACAATACAGGTTCAGGTCCTCAGCGGTGGTGATCCTACAGCCTCTGGACATGATCACGTCACATACAGGACAGCAGAAGACAATACAGGTTCAGGTCCTCAGCGGTGGTGATCCTACAGCCTCTGGACATGATCACGTCACATACAGGACAGCAGAAGACAATACAGGTTCAGGTCCTCAGCGGTGGTGATCCTACAGCCTCTGGGTCTGATCACGTCACATACAGGACAGCAGAAGACAATACAGGTTCAGGTCCTCAGCGGTGGTGATCCTACAGCCTCTGGGTCTGATCACGTCACATACAGGACAGCAGAAGACAATACAGGTTCAGGTCCTCAGCGGTGGTGATCCTACAGCCTCTGGGTCTGATCACGTCACATACAGGACAGCAGAAGACAATACAGGTTCAGGTCCTCAGCGGTGGTGACCCTACAGCCTCTGGACATGATCACGTCACATACAGGACAGCAGAAGACAATACAGGTTCAGGTCCTCAGCGGTGGTGATCCTACAGCCTCTGGACATGATCACGTCACATACAGGACAGCAGAAGACAATACAGGTTCAGGTCCTCAGCGGTGGTGATCCTACAGCCTCTGGACATGATCACGTCACATACAGGACAGCAGAAGACAATACAGGTTCAGGTCCTCAGCGGTGGTGATCCTACAGCCTCTGGACATGATCACGTCACATACAGGACAGCAGAAGACAATACAGGTTCAGGTCCTCAGCGGTGGTGATCCTACAGCCTCTGGGTCTGATCACGTCACATACAGGACAGCAGAAGACAATACAGGTTCAGGTCCTCAGCGGTGGTGATCCTACAGCCTCTGGACATGATCACGTCACATACAGGACAGCAGAAGACAATACAGGTTCAGGTCCTCAGCGGTGGTGATCCTACAGCCTCTGGGTCTGATCACGTCACATACAGGACAGCAGAAGACAATACAGGTTCAGGTCCTCAGCGGTGGTGATCCTACAGCCTCTGGGTCTGATCACGTCACATACAGGACAGCAGAAGACAATACAGGTTCAGGTCCTCAGCGGTGGTGATCCTACAGCCTCTGGGTCTGATCACGTCACATACAGGACAGCAGAAGACAATACAGGTTCAGGTCCTCAGCGGTGGTGATCCTACAGCCTCTGGGCCTGATCACGTCACATACAGGACAGCAGAAGACAATACAGGTTCAGGTCCTCAGCGGTGGTGATCCTACAGCCTCTGGGTCTGATCACGTCACATACAGGACAGCAGAAGACAATACAGGTTCAGGTCCTCAGCGGTGGTGATCCTACAGCCTCTGGGCCTGATCACGTCACATACAGGACAGCAGAAGACAATACAGGTTCAGGTCCTCAGCGGTGGTGATCCTACAGCCTCTGGGTCTGATCACGTCACATACAGGACAGCAGAAGACAATACAGGTTCAGGTCCTCAGCGGTGGTGATCCTACAGCCTCTGGGCCTGATCACGTCACATACAGGACAGCAGAAGACAATACAGGTTCAGGTCCTCAGCGGTGGTGATCCTACAGCCTCTGGGTCTGATCACGTCACATACAGGACAGCAGAAGACAATACAGGTTCAGGTCCTCAGCGGTGGTGATCCTACAGCCTCTGGACATGATCACGTCACATACAGGACAGCAGAAGACAATACAGGTTCAGGTCCTCAGCGGTGGTGATCCTACAGCCTCTGGACATGATCACGTCACATACAGGACAGCAGAAGACAATACAGGTTCAGGTCCTCAGCGGTGGTGATCCTACAGCCTCTGGGTCTGATCACGTCACATACAGGACAGCAGAAGACAATACAGGTTCAGGTCCTCAGCGGTGGTGATCCTACAGCCTCTGGACATGATCACGTCACATACAGGACAGCAGAAGACAATACAGGTTCAGGTCCTCAGCGGTGGTGATCCTACAGCCTCTGGGTCTGATCACGTCACATACAGGACAGCAGAAGACAATACAGGTTCAGGTCCTCAGCGGTGGTGATCCTACAGCCTCTGGGTCTGATCACGTCACATACAGGACAGCAGAAGACAATACAGGTTCAGGTCCTCAGCGGTGGTGATCCTACAGCCTCTGGGTCTGATCACGTCACATACAGGACAGCAGAAGACAATACAGGTTCAGGTCCTCAGCGGTGGTGATCCTACAGCCTCTGGACATGATCACGTCACATACAGGACAGCAGAAGACAATACAGGTTCAGGTCCTCAGCGGTGGCCCCCCCCCGACCCCTGACCCCCGGCGCAGAGGCCAGGCAGGCCCCGGTGGTGATCCTACAGCCTCTGGGTCTGATCACGTCACATACAGGACAGCAGAAGACAATACAGGTTTTCGGTCCCCCCCGGTGGTGACCCTACAGCCTCTGGACATGATCACGTCACATACAGGACAGCAGAAGACAATACAGGTTCAGGTCCTCAGCGGTGGTGATCCTACAGCCTCTGGGTCTGATCACGTCACATACAGGACAGCAGAAGACAATACAGGTTCAGGTCCTCAGCGGTGGTGATCCTACAGCCTCTGGGTCTGATCACGTCACATACAGGACAGCAGAAGACAATACAGGTTCAGGTCCTCAGCGGTGGTGATCCTACAGCCTCTGGGTCTGATCACGTCACATACAGGACAGCAGAAGACAATACAGGTTCAGGTCCTCAGCGGTGGTGATCCTACAGCCTCTGGGTCTGATCACGTCACATACAGGACAGCAGAAGACAATACAGGTTCAGGTCCTCAGCGGTGGTGATCCTACAGCCTCTGGACATGATCACGTCACATACAGGACAGCAGAAGACAATACAGGTTCAGGTCCTCAGCGGTGGTGATCCTACAGCCTCTGGGTCTGATCACGTCACATACAGGACAGCAGAAGACAATACAGGTTCAGGTCCTCAGCGGTGGTGATCCTACAGCCTCTGGACATGATCACGTCACATACAGGACAGCAGAAGACAATACAGGTTCAGGTCCTCAGCGGTGGTGATCCTACAGCCTCTGGGTCTGATCACGTCACATACAGGACAGCAGAAGACAATACAGGTTCAGGTCCTCAGCGGTGGTGATCCTACAGCCTCTGGGTCTGATCACGTCACATACAGGACAGCAGAAGACAATACAGGTTCAGGTCCTCAGCGGTGGTGATCCTACAGCCTCTGGGTCTGATCACGTCACATACAGGACAGCAGAAGACAATACAGGTTCAGGTCCTCAGCGGTGGTGATCCTACAGCCTCTGGACATGATCACGTCACATACAGGACAGCAGAAGACAATACAGGTTCAGGTCCTCAGCGGTGGTGATCCTACAGCCTCTGGGTCTGATCACGTCACATACAGGACAGCAGAAGACAATACAGGTTCAGGTCCTCAGCGGTGGTGATCCTACAGCCTCTGGGTCTGATCACGTCACATACAGGACAGCAGAAGACAATACAGGTTCAGGTCCTCAGCGGTGGTGATCCTACAGCCTCTGGGTCTGATCACGTCACATACAGGACAGCAGAAGACAATACAGGTTCAGGTCCTCAGCGGTGGTGATCCTACAGCCTCTGGGTCTGATCACGTCACATACAGGACAGCAGAAGACAATACAGGTTCAGGTCCTCAGCGGTGGTGATCCTACAGCCTCTGGGTCTGATCACGTCACATACAGGACAGCAGAAGACAATACAGGTTCAGGTCCTCAGCGGTGGTGATCCTACAGCCTCTGGGTCTGATCACGTCACATACAGGACAGCAGAAGACAATACAGGTTCAGGTCCTCAGCGGTGGTGATCCTACAGCCTCTGGGTCTGATCACGTCACATACAGGACAGCAGAAGACAATACAGGTTCAGGTCCTCAGCGGTGGTGATCCTACAGCCTCTGGACATGATCACGTCACATACAGGACAGCAGAAGACAATACAGGTTCAGGTCCTCAGCGGTGGTGATCCTACAGCCTCTGGGTCTGATCACGTCACATACAGGACAGCAGAAGACAATACAGGTTCAGGTCCTCAGCGGTGGTGATCCTACAGCCTCTGGGTCTGATCACGTCACATACAGGACAGCAGAAGACAATACAGGTTCAGGTCCTCAGCGGTGGTGATCCTACAGCCTCTGGGTCTGATCACGTCACATACAGGACAGCAGAAGACAATACAGGTTCAGGTCCTCAGCGGTGGTGATCCTACAGCCTCTGGGTCTGATCACGTCACATACAGGACAGCAGAAGACAATACAGGTTCAGGTCCTCAGCGGTGGTGATCCTACAGCCTCTGGACATGATCACGTCACATACAGGACAGCAGAAGACAATACAGGTTCAGGTCCTCAGCGGTGGTGATCCTACAGCCTCTGGACATGATCACGTCACATACAGGACAGCAGAAGACAATACAGGTTCAGGTCCTCAGCGGTGGTGATCCTACAGCCTCTGGGCCTGATCACGTCACATACAGGACAGCAGAAGACAATACAGGTTCAGGTCCTCAGCGGTGGTGATCCTACAGCCTCTGGGCATGATCACGTCACATACAGGACAGCAGAAGACAATACAGGTTCAGGTCCTCAGCGGTGGTGATCCTACAGCCTCTGGGTCTGATCACGTCACATACAGGACAGCAGAAGACAATACAGGTTCAGGTCCTCAGCGGTGGTGACCCTACAGCCTCTGGGCATGATCACGTCACATACAGGACAGCAGAAGACAATACAGGTTCAGGTCCTCAGCGGTGGTGATCCTACAGCCTCTGGGTCTGATCACGTCACATACAGGACAGCAGAAGACAATACAGGTTCAGGTCCTCAGCGGTGGTGATCCTACAGCCTCTGGGTCTGATCACGTCACATACAGGACAGCAGAAGACAATACAGGTTCAGGTCCTCAGCGGTGGTGATCCTACAGCCTCTGGGTCTGATCACGTCACATACAGGACAGCAGAAGACAATACAGGTTCAGGTCCTCAGCGGTGGTGATCCTACAGCCTCTGGACATGATCACGTCACATACAGGACAGCAGAAGACAATACAGGTTCAGGTCCTCAGCGGTGGTGATCCTACAGCCTCTGGGTCTGATCACGTCACATACAGGACAGCAGAAGACAATACAGGTTCAGGTCCTCAGCGGTGGTGATCCTACAGCCTCTGGGTCTGATCACGTCACATACAGGACAGCAGAAGACAATACAGGTTCAGGTCCTCAGCGGTGGTGATCCTACAGCCTCTGGGTCTGATCACGTCACATACAGGACAGCAGAAGACAATACAGGTTCAGGTCCTCAGCGGTGGTGACCCTACAGCCTCTGGACATGATCACGTCACATACAGGACAGCAGAAGACAATACAGGTTCAGGTCCTCAGCGGTGGTGATCCTACAGCCTCTGGGTCTGATCACGTCACATACAGGACAGCAGAAGACAATACAGGTTCAGGTCCTCAGCGGTGGTGACCCTACAGCCTCTGGACATGATCACGTCACATACAGGACAGCAGAAGACAATACAGGTTCAGGTCCTCAGCGGTGGTGATCCTACAGCCTCTGGGTCTGATCACGTCACATACAGGACAGCAGAAGACAATACAGGTTCAGGTCCTCAGCGGTGGTGATCCTACAGCCTCTGGGTCTGATCACGTCACATACAGGACAGCAGAAGACAATACAGGTTCAGGTCCTCAGCGGTGGTGATCCTACAGCCTCTGGACATGATCACGTCACATACAGGACAGCAGAAGACAATACAGGTTCAGGTCCTCAGCGGTGGTGATCCTACAGCCTCTGGGTCTGATCACGTCACATACAGGACAGCAGAAGACAATACAGGTTCAGGTCCTCAGCGGTGGTGATCCTACAGCCTCTGGGTCTGATCACGTCACATACAGGACAGCAGAAGACAATACAGGTTCAGGTCCTCAGCGGTGGTGATCCTACAGCCTCTGGACATGATCACGTCACATACAGGACAGCAGAAGACAATACAGGTTCAGGTCCTCAGCGGTGGTGATCCTACAGCCTCTGGGCCTGATCACGTCACATACAGGACAGCAGAAGACAATACAGGTTCAGGTCCTCAGCGGTGGTGATCCTACAGCCTCTGGGTCTGATCACGTCACATACAGGACAGCAGAAGACAATACAGGTTCAGGTCCTCAGCGGTGGTGATCCTACAGCCTCTGGACATGATCACGTCACATACAGGACAGCAGAAGACAATACAGGTTCAGGTCCTCAGCGGTGGTGATCCTACAGCCTCTGGGTCTGATCACGTCACATACAGGACAGCAGAAGACAATACAGGTTCAGGTCCTCAGCGGTGGTGATCCTACAGCCTCTGGGTCTGATCACGTCACATACAGGACAGCAGAAGACAATACAGGTTCAGGTCCTCAGCGGTGGTGATCCTACAGCCTCTGGACATGATCACGTCACATACAGGACAGCAGAAGACAATACAGGTTCAGGTCCTCAGCGGTGGTGATCCTACAGCCTCTGGGTCTGATCACGTCACATACAGGACAGCAGAAGACAATACAGGTTCAGGTCCTCAGCGGTGGTGATCCTACAGCCTCTGGGTCTGATCACGTCACATACAGGACAGCAGAAGACAATACAGGTTCAGGTCCTCAGCGGTGGTGATCCTACAGCCTCTGGGTCTGATCACGTCACATACAGGACAGCAGAAGACAATACAGGTTCAGGTCCTCAGCGGTGGTGATCCTACAGCCTCTGGGTCTGATCACGTCACATACAGGACAGCAGAAGACAATACAGGTTCAGGTCCTCAGCGGTGGTGATCCTACAGCCTCTGGACATGATCACGTCACATACAGGACAGCAGAAGACAATACAGGTTCAGGTCCTCAGCGGTGGTGATCCTACAGCCTCTGGGTCTGATCACGTCACATACAGGACAGCAGAAGACAATACAGGTTCAGGTCCTCAGCGGTGGTGATCCTACAGCCTCTGGGTCTGATCACGTCACATACAGGACAGCAGAAGACAATACAGGTTCAGGTCCTCAGCGGTGGTGATCCTACAGCCTCTGGACATGATCACGTCACATACAGGACAGCAGAAGACAATACAGGTTCAGGTCCTCAGCGGTGGTGATCCTACAGCCTCTGGGTCTGATCACGTCACATACAGGACAGCAGAAGACAATACAGGTTCAGGTCCTCAGCGGTGGTGATCCTACAGCCTCTGGGTCTGATCACGTCACATACAGGACAGCAGAAGACAATACAGGTTCAGGTCCTCAGCGGTGGTGATCCTACAGCCTCTGGGCATGATCACGTCACATACAGGACAGCAGAAGACAATACAGGTTCAGGTCCTCAGCGGTGGTGATCCTACAGCCTCTGGGTCTGATCACGTCACATACAGGACAGCAGAAGACAATACAGGTTCAGGTCCTCAGCGGTGGTGATCCTACAGCCTCTGGGTCTGATCACGTCACATACAGGACAGCAGAAGACAATACAGGTTCAGGTCCTCAGCGGTGGTGATCCTACAGCCTCTGGGTCTGATCACGTCACATACAGGACAGCAGAAGACAATACAGGTTCAGGTCCTCAGCGGTGGTGATCCTACAGCCTCTGGGTCTGATCACGTCACATACAGGACAGCAGAAGACAATACAGGTTCAGGTCCTCAGCGGTGGTGATCCTACAGCCTCTGGACATGATCACGTCACATACAGGACAGCAGAAGACAATACAGGTTCAGGTCCTCAGCGGTGGTGATCCTACAGCCTCTGGGTCTGATCACGTCACATACAGGACAGCAGAAGACAATACAGGTTCAGGTCCTCAGCGGTGGTGATCCTACAGCCTCTGGGTCTGATCACGTCACATACAGGACAGCAGAAGACAATACAGGTTCAGGTCCTCAGCGGTGGTGATCCTACAGCCTCTGGACATGATCACGTCACATACAGGACAGCAGAAGACAATACAGGTTCAGGTCCTCAGCGGTGGTGATCCTACAGCCTCTGGACATGATCACGTCACATACAGGACAGCAGAAGACAATACAGGTTCAGGTCCTCAGCGGTGGTGATCCTACAGCCTCTGGGCCTGATCACGTCACATACAGGACAGCAGAAGACAATACAGGTTCAGGTCCTCAGCGGTGGTGATCCTACAGCCTCTGGGTCTGATCACGTCACATACAGGACAGCAGAAGACAATACAGGTTCAGGTCCTCAGCGGTGGTGATCCTACAGCCTCTGGGTCTGATCACGTCACATACAGGACAGCAGAAGACAATACAGGTTCAGGTCCTCAGCGGTGGTGATCCTACAGCCTCTGGGTCTGATCACGTCACATACAGGACAGCAGAAGACAATACAGGTTCAGGTCCTCAGCGGTGGTGATCCTACAGCCTCTGGACATGATCACGTCACATACAGGACAGCAGAAGACAATACAGGTTCAGGTCCTCAGCGGTGGTGATCCTACAGCCTCTGGGTCTGATCACGTCACATACAGGACAGCAGAAGACAATACAGGTTCAGGTCCTCAGCGGTGGTGATCCTACAGCCTCTGGGTCTGATCACGTCACATACAGGACAGCAGAAGACAATACAGGTTCAGGTCCTCAGCGGTGGTGATCCTACAGCCTCTGGACATGATCACGTCACATACAGGACAGCAGAAGACAATACAGGTTCAGGTCCTCAGCGGTGGTGATCCTACAGCCTCTGGACATGATCACGTCACATACAGGACAGCAGAAGACAATACAGGTTCAGGTCCTCAGCGGTGGTGATCCTACAGCCTCTGGGTCTGATCACGTCACATACAGGACAGCAGAAGACAATACAGGTTCAGGTCCTCAGCGGTGGTGATCCTACAGCCTCTGGGTCTGATCACGTCACATACAGGACAGCAGAAGACAATACAGGTTCAGGTCCTCAGCGGTGGTGATCCTACAGCCTCTGGACATGATCACGTCACATACAGGACAGCAGAAGACAATACAGGTTCAGGTCCTCAGCGGTGGTGATCCTACAGCCTCTGGGTCTGATCACGTCACATACAGGACAGCAGAAGACAATACAGGTTCAGGTCCTCAGCGGTGGTGATCCTACAGCCTCTGGGTCTGATCACGTCACATACAGGACAGCAGAAGACAATACAGGTTCAGGTCCTCAGCGGTGGTGATCCTACAGCCTCTGGACATGATCACGTCACATACAGGACAGCAGAAGACAATACAGGTTCAGGTCCTCAGCGGTGGTGATCCTACAGCCTCTGGGTCTGATCACGTCACATACAGGACAGCAGAAGACAATACAGGTTCAGGTCCTCAGCGGTGGTGATCCTACAGCCTCTGGGTCTGATCACGTCACATACAGGACAGCAGAAGACAATACAGGTTCAGGTCCTCAGCGGTGGTGATCCTACAGCCTCTGGGTCTGATCACGTCACATACAGGACAGCAGAAGACAATACAGGTTCAGGTCCTCAGCGGTGGTGATCCTACAGCCTCTGGGTCTGATCACGTCACATACAGGACAGCAGAAGACAATACAGGTTCAGGTCCTCAGCGGTGGTGATCCTACAGCCTCTGGACATGATCACGTCACATACAGGACAGCAGAAGACAATACAGGTTCAGGTCCTCAGCGGTGGTGATCCTACAGCCTCTGGGTCTGATCACGTCACATACAGGACAGCAGAAGACAATACAGGTTCAGGTCCTCAGCGGTGGTGATCCTACAGCCTCTGGACATGATCACGTCACATACAGGACAGCAGAAGACAATACAGGTTCAGGTCCTCAGCGGTGGTGATCCTACAGCCTCTGGACATGATCACGTCACATACAGGACAGCAGAAGACAATACAGGTTCAGGTCCTCAGCGGTGGTGATCCTACAGCCTCTGGGTCTGATCACGTCACATACAGGACAGCAGAAGACAATACAGGTTCAGGTCCTCAGCGGTGGTGATCCTACAGCCTCTGGACATGATCACGTCACATACAGGACAGCAGAAGACAATACAGGTTCAGGTCCTCAGCGGTGGTGATCCTACAGCCTCTGGGTCTGATCACGTCACATACAGGACAGCAGAAGACAATACAGGTTCAGGTCCTCAGCGGTGGTGATCCTACAGCCTCTGGACATGATCACGTCACATACAGGACAGCAGAAGACAATACAGGTTCAGGTCCTCAGCGGTGGTGATCCTACAGCCTCTGGGTCTGATCACGTCACATACAGGACAGCAGAAGACAATACAGGTTCAGGTCCTCAGCGGTGGTGATCCTACAGCCTCTGGACATGATCACGTCACATACAGGACAGCAGAAGACAATACAGGTTCAGGTCCTCAGCGGTGGTGATCCTACAGCCTCTGGGTCTGATCACGTCACATACAGGACAGCAGAAGACAATACAGGTTCAGGTCCTCAGCGGTGGTGATCCTACAGCCTCTGGGTCTGATCACGTCACATACAGGACAGCAGAAGACAATACAGGTTCAGGTCCTCAGCGGTGGTGATCCTACAGCCTCTGGACATGATCACGTCACATACAGGACAGCAGAAGACAATACAGGTTCAGGTCCTCAGCGGTGGTGATCCTACAGCCTCTGGGTCTGATCACGTCACATACAGGACAGCAGAAGACAATACAGGTTCAGGTCCTCAGCGGTGGTGATCCTACAGCCTCTGGGTCTGATCACGTCACATACAGGACAGCAGAAGACAATACAGGTTCAGGTCCTCAGCGGTGGTGATCCTACAGCCTCTGGACATGATCACGTCACATACAGGACAGCAGAAGACAATACAGGTTCAGGTCCTCAGCGGTGGTGATCCTACAGCCTCTGGGTCTGATCACGTCACATACAGGACAGCAGAAGACAATACAGGTTCAGGTCCTCAGCGGTGGTGATCCTACAGCCTCTGGGTCTGATCACGTCACATACAGGACAGCAGAAGACAATACAGGTTCAGGTCCTCAGCGGTGGTGATCCTACAGCCTCTGGACATGATCACGTCACATACAGGACAGCAGAAGACAATACAGGTTCAGGTCCTCAGCGGTGGTGATCCTACAGCCTCTGGGTCTGATCACGTCACATACAGGACAGCAGAAGACAATACAGGTTCAGGTCCTCAGCGGTGGTGATCCTACAGCCTCTGGGTCTGATCACGTCACATACAGGACAGCAGAAGACAATACAGGTTCAGGTCCTCAGCGGTGGTGATCCTACAGCCTCTGGACATGATCACGTCACATACAGGACAGCAGAAGACAATACAGGTTCAGGTCCTCAGCGGTGGTGATCCTACAGCCTCTGGGTCTGATCACGTCACATACAGGACAGCAGAAGACAATACAGGTTCAGGTCCTCAGCGGTGGTGATCCTACAGCCTCTGGGTCTGATCACGTCACATACAGGACAGCAGAAGACAATACAGGTTCAGGTCCTCAGCGGTGGTGATCCTACAGCCTCTGGGTCTGATCACGTCACATACAGGACAGCAGAAGACAATACAGGTTCAGGTCCTCAGCGGTGGTGACCCTACAGCCTCTGGGTCTGATCACGTCACATACAGGACAGCAGAAGACAATACAGGTTCAGGTCCTCAGCGGTGGTGATCCTACAGCCTCTGGACATGATCACGTCACATACAGGACAGCAGAAGACAATACAGGTTCAGGTCCTCAGCGGTGGTGATCCTACAGCCTCTGGGTCTGATCACGTCACATACAGGACAGCAGAAGACAATACAGGTTCAGGTCCTCAGCGGTGGTGATCCTACAGCCTCTGGGTCTGATCACGTCACATACAGGACAGCAGAAGACAATACAGGTTCAGGTCCTCAGCGGTGGTGATCCTACAGCCTCTGGACATGATCACGTCACATACAGGACAGCAGAAGACAATACAGGTTCAGGTCCTCAGCGGTGGTGATCCTACAGCCTCTGGGTCTGATCACGTCACATACAGGACAGCAGAAGACAATACAGGTTCAGGTCCTCAGCGGTGGTGATCCTACAGCCTCTGGGTCTGATCACGTCACATACAGGACAGCAGAAGACAATACAGGTTCAGGTCCTCAGCGGTGGTGATCCTACAGCCTCTGGACATGATCACGTCACATACAGGACAGCAGAAGACAATACAGGTTCAGGTCCTCAGCGGTGGTGATCCTACAGCCTCTGGGTCTGATCACGTCACATACAGGACAGCAGAAGACAATACAGGTTCAGGTCCTCAGCGGTGGTGATCCTACAGCCTCTGGGTCTGATCACGTCACATACAGGACAGCAGAAGACAATACAGGTTCAGGTCCTCAGCGGTGGTGATCCTACAGCCTCTGGGTCTGATCACGTCACATACAGGACAGCAGAAGACAATACAGGTTCAGGTCCTCAGCGGTGGTGATCCTACAGCCTCTGGGTCTGATCACGTCACATACAGGACAGCAGAAGACAATACAGGTTCAGGTCCTCAGCGGTGGTGATCCTACAGCCTCTGGACATGATCACGTCACATACAGGACAGCAGAAGACAATACAGGTTCAGGTCCTCAGCGGTGGTGATCCTACAGCCTCTGGGTCTGATCACGTCACATACAGGACAGCAGAAGACAATACAGGTTCAGGTCCTCAGCGGTGGTGATCCTACAGCCTCTGGGTCTGATCACGTCACATACAGGACAGCAGAAGACAATACAGGTTCAGGTCCTCAGCGGTGGTGATCCTACAGCCTCTGGACATGATCACGTCACATACAGGACAGCAGAAGACAATACAGGTTCAGGTCCTCAGCGGTGGTGATCCTACAGCCTCTGGACATGATCACGTCACATACAGGACAGCAGAAGACAATACAGGTTCAGGTCCTCAGCGGTGGTGATCCTACAGCCTCTGGGTCTGATCACGTCACATACAGGACAGCAGAAGACAATACAGGTTCAGGTCCTCAGCGGTGGTGATCCTACAGCCTCTGGGTCTGATCACGTCACATACAGGACAGCAGAAGACAATACAGGTTCAGGTCCTCAGCGGTGGTGATCCTACAGCCTCTGGGTCTGATCACGTCACATACAGGACAGCAGAAGACAATACAGGTTCAGGTCCTCAGCGGTGGTGATCCTACAGCCTCTGGGTCTGATCACGTCACATACAGGACAGCAGAAGACAATACAGGTTCAGGTCCTCAGCGGTGGTGATCCTACAGCCTCTGGGCCTGATCACGTCACATACAGGACAGCAGAAGACAATACAGGTTCAGGTCCTCAGCGGTGGTGATCCTACAGCCTCTGGGTCTGATCACGTCACATACAGGACAGCAGAAGACAATACAGGTTCAGGTCCTCAGCGGTGGTGATCCTACAGCCTCTGGACATGATCACGTCACATACAGGACAGCAGAAGACAATACAGGTTCAGGTCCTCAGCGGTGGTGATCCTACAGCCTCTGGACATGATCACGTCACATACAGGACAGCAGAAGACAATACAGGTTCAGGTCCTCAGCGGTGGTGATCCTACAGCCTCTGGACATGATCACGTCACATACAGGACAGCAGAAGACAATACAGGTTCAGGTCCTCAGCGGTGGTGATCCTACAGCCTCTGGGTCTGATCACGTCACATACAGGACAGCAGAAGACAATACAGGTTCAGGTCCTCAGCGGTGGTGATCCTACAGCCTCTGGGTCTGATCACGTCACATACAGGACAGCAGAAGACAATACAGGTTCAGGTCCTCAGCGGTGGTGATCCCTACAGCCTCTGGACATGATCACGTCACATACAGGACAGCAGAAGACAATACAGGTTCAGGTCCTCAGCGGTGGTGATCCTACAGCCTCTGGGTCTGATCACGTCACATACAGGACAGCAGAAGACAATACAGGTTCAGGTCCTCAGCGGTGGTGATCCTACAGCCTCTGGGTCTGATCACGTCACATACAGGACAGCAGAAGACAATACAGGTTCAGGTCCTCAGCGGTGGTGATCCTACAGCCTCTGGGCCTGATCACGTCACATACAGGACAGCAGAAGACAATACAGGTTCAGGTCCTCAGCGGTGGTGATCCTACAGCCTCTGGGTCTGATCACGTCACATACAGGACAGCAGAAGACAATACAGGTTCAGGTCCTCAGCGGTGGTGATCCTACAGCCTCTGGGTCTGATCACGTCACATACAGGACAGCAGAAGACAATACAGGTTCAGGTCCTCAGCGGTGGTGATCCTACAGCCTCTGGGTCTGATCACGTCACATACAGGACAGCAGAAGACAATACAGGTTCAGGTCCTCAGCGGTGGTGATCCTACAGCCTCTGGGCCTGATCACGTCACATACAGGACAGCAGAAGACAATACAGGTTCAGGTCCTCAGCGGTGGTGATCCTACAGCCTCTGGACATGATCACGTCACATACAGGACAGCAGAAGACAATACAGGTTCAGGTCCTCAGCGGTGGTGATCCTACAGCCTCTGGGTCTGATCACGTCACATACAGGACAGCAGAAGACAATACAGGTTCAGGTCCTCAGCGGTGGTGATCCTACAGCCTCTGGACATGATCACGTCACATACAGGACAGCAGAAGACAATACAGGTTCAGGTCCTCAGCGGTGGTGATCCTACAGCCTCTGGACATGATCACGTCACATACAGGACAGCAGAAGACAATACAGGTTCAGGTCCTCAGCGGTGGTGATCCTACAGCCTCTGGGTCTGATCACGTCACATACAGGACAGCAGAAGACAATACAGGTTCAGGTCCTCAGCGGTGGTGATCCTACAGCCTCTGGACATGATCACGTCACATACAGGACAGCAGAAGACAATACAGGTTCAGGTCCTCAGCGGTGGTGATCCTACAGCCTCTGGGTCTGATCACGTCACATACAGGACAGCAGAAGACAATACAGGTTCAGGTCCTCAGCGGTGGTGATCCTACAGCCTCTGGACATGATCACGTCACATACAGGACAGCAGAAGACAATACAGGTTCAGGTCCTCAGCGGTGGTGATCCTACAGCCTCTGGGTCTGATCACGTCACATACAGGACAGCAGAAGACAATACAGGTTCAGGTCCTCAGCGGTGGTGATCCTACAGCCTCTGGGTCTGATCACGTCACATACAGGACAGCAGAAGACAATACAGGTTCAGGTCCTCAGCGGTGGTGATCCTACAGCCTCTGGGTCTGATCACGTCACATACAGGACAGCAGAAGACAATACAGGTTCAGGTCCTCAGCGGTGGTGATCCTACAGCCTCTGGACATGATCACGTCACATACAGGACAGCAGAAGACAATACAGGTTCAGGTCCTCAGCGGTGGTGATCCTACAGCCTCTGGACCTGATCACGTCACATACAGGACAGCAGAAGACAATACAGGTTCAGGTCCTCAGCGGTGGTGATCCTACAGCCTCTGGACATGATCACGTCACATACAGGACAGCAGAAGACAATACAGGTTCAGGTCCTCAGCGGTGGTGATCCTACAGCCTCTGGGTCTGATCACGTCACATACAGGACAGCAGAAGACAATACAGGTTCAGGTCCTCAGCGGTGGTGATCCTACAGCCTCTGGACATGATCACGTCACATACAGGACAGCAGAAGACAATACAGGTTCAGGTCCTCAGCGGTGGTGATCCTACAGCCTCTGGGTCTGATCACGTCACATACAGGACAGCAGAAGACAATACAGGTTCAGGTCCTCAGCGGTGGTGATCCTACAGCCTCTGGACATGATCACGTCACATACAGGACAGCAGAAGACAATACAGGTTCAGGTCCTCAGCGGTGGTGATCCTACAGCCTCTGGGTCTGATCACGTCACATACAGGACAGCAGAAGACAATACAGGTTCAGGTCCTCAGCGGTGGTGATCCTACAGCCTCTGGACATGATCACGTCACATACAGGACAGCAGAAGACAATACAGGTTCAGGTCCTCAGCGGTGGTGATCCTACAGCCTCTGGGTCTGATCACGTCACATACAGGACAGCAGAAGACAATACAGGTTCAGGTCCTCAGCGGTGGTGATCCTACAGCCTCTGGACATGATCACGTCACATACAGGACAGCAGAAGACAATACAGGTTCAGGTCCTCAGCGGTGGTGATCCTACAGCCTCTGGGTCTGATCACGTCACATACAGGACAGCAGAAGACAATACAGGTTCAGGTCCTCAGCGGTGGTGATCCTACAGCCTCTGGACATGATCACGTCACATACAGGACAGCAGAAGACAATACAGGTTCAGGTCCTCAGCGGTGGTGATCCTACAGCCTCTGGGTCTGATCACGTCACATACAGGACAGCAGAAGACAATACAGGTTCAGGTCCTCAGCGGTGGTGATCCTACAGCCTCTGGGTCTGATCACGTCACATACAGGACAGCAGAAGACAATACAGGTTCAGGTCCTCAGCGGTGGTGATCCTACAGCCTCTGGGTCTGATCACGTCACATACAGGACAGCAGAAGACAATACAGGTTCAGGTCCTCAGCGGTGGTGATCCTACAGCCTCTGGACCTGATCACGTCACATACAGGACAGCAGAAGACAATACAGGTTCAGGTCCTCAGCGGTGGTGATCCTACAGCCTCTGGGTCTGATCACGTCACATACAGGACAGCAGAAGACAATACAGGTTCAGGTCCTCAGCGGTGGTGATCCTACAGCCTCTGGGTCTGATCACGTCACATACAGGACAGCAGAAGACAATACAGGTTCAGGTCCTCAGCGGTGGTGATCCTACAGCCTCTGGGTCTGATCACGTCACATACAGGACAGCAGAAGACAATACAGGTTCAGGTCCTCAGCGGTGGTGATCCTACAGCCTCTGGGTCTGATCACGTCACATACAGGACAGCAGAAGACAATACAGGTTCAGGTCCTCAGCGGTGGTGATCCTACAGCCTCTGGACATGATCACGTCACATACAGGACAGCAGAAGACAATACAGGTTCAGGTCCTCAGCGGTGGTGATCCTACAGCCTCTGGGTCTGATCACGTCACATACAGGACAGCAGAAGACAATACAGGTTCAGGTCCTCAGCGGTGGTGATCCTACAGCCTCTGGGTCTGATCACGTCACATACAGGACAGCAGAAGACAATACAGGTTCAGGTCCTCAGCGGTGGTGATCCTACAGCCTCTGGACATGATCACGTCACATACAGGACAGCAGAAGACAATACAGGTTCAGGTCCTCAGCGGTGGTGATCCTACAGCCTCTGGACATGATCACGTCACATACAGGACAGCAGAAGACAATACAGGTTCAGGTCCTCAGCGGTGGTGATCCTACAGCCTCTGGGTCTGATCACGTCACATACAGGACAGCAGAAGACAATACAGGTTCAGGTCCTCAGCGGTGGTGATCCTACAGCCTCTGGGTCTGATCACGTCACATACAGGACAGCAGAAGACAATACAGGTTCAGGTCCTCAGCGGTGGTGATCCTACAGCCTCTGGACATGATCACGTCACATACAGGACAGCAGAAGACAATACAGGTTCAGGTCCTCAGCGGTGGTGATCCTACAGCCTCTGGGTCTGATCACGTCACATACAGGACAGCAGAAGACAATACAGGTTCAGGTCCTCAGCGGTGGTGATCCTACAGCCTCTGGACATGATCACGTCACATACAGGACAGCAGAAGACAATACAGGTTCAGGTCCTCAGCGGTGGTGATCCTACAGCCTCTGGACATGATCACGTCACATACAGGACAGCAGAAGACAATACAGGTTCAGGTCCTCAGCGGTGGTGATCCTACAGCCTCTGGGTCTGATCACGTCACATACAGGACAGCAGAAGACAATACAGGTTCAGGTCCTCAGCGGTGGTGATCCTACAGCCTCTGGACATGATCACGTCACATACAGGACAGCAGAAGACAATACAGGTTCAGGTCCTCAGCGGTGGTGATCCTACAGCCTCTGGGTCTGATCACGTCACATACAGGACAGCAGAAGACAATACAGGTTCAGGTCCTCAGCGGTGGTGATCCTACAGCCTCTGGACATGATCACGTCACATACAGGACAGCAGAAGACAATACAGGTTCAGGTCCTCAGCGGTGGTGATCCTACAGCCTCTGGGTCTGATCACGTCACATACAGGACAGCAGAAGACAATACAGGTTCAGGTCCTCAGCGGTGGTGATCCTACAGCCTCTGGACCTGATCACGTCACATACAGGACAGCAGAAGACAATACAGGTTCAGGTCCTCAGCGGTGGTGATCCTACAGCCTCTGGACATGATCACGTCACATACAGGACAGCAGAAGACAATACAGGTTCAGGTCCTCAGCGGTGGTGATCCTACAGCCTCTGGGTCTGATCACGTCACATACAGGACAGCAGAAGACAATACAGGTTCAGGTCCTCAGCGGTGGTGATCCTACAGCCTCTGGACATGATCACGTCACATACAGGACAGCAGAAGACAATACAGGTTCAGGTCCTCAGCGGTGGTGATCCTACAGCCTCTGGACATGATCACGTCACATACAGGACAGCAGAAGACAATACAGGTTCAGGTCCTCAGCGGTGGTGATCCTACAGCCTCTGGGTCTGATCACGTCACATACAGGACAGCAGAAGACAATACAGGTTCAGGTCCTCAGCGGTGGTGATCCTACAGCCTCTGGGCCTGATCACGTCACATACAGGACAGCAGAAGACAATACAGGTTCAGGTCCTCAGCGGTGGTGATCCTACAGCCTCTGGGTCTGATCACGTCACATACAGGACAGCAGAAGACAATACAGGTTCAGGTCCTCAGCGGTGGTGATCCTACAGCCTCTGGACATGATCACGTCACATACAGGACAGCAGAAGACAATACAGGTTCAGGTCCTCAGCGGTGGTGATCCTACAGCCTCTGGGTCTGATCACGTCACATACAGGACAGCAGAAGACAATACAGGTTCAGGTCCTCAGCGGTGGTGATCCTACAGCCTCTGGACATGATCACGTCACATACAGGACAGCAGAAGACAATACAGGTTCAGGTCCTCAGCGGTGGTGACCCTACAGCCTCTGGACATGATCACGTCACATACAGGACAGCAGAAGACAATACAGGTTCAGGTCCTCAGCGGTGGTGATCCTACAGCCTCTGGGTCTGATCACGTCACATACAGGACAGCAGAAGACAATACAGGTTCAGGTCCTCAGCGGTGGTGATCCTACAGCCTCTGGACATGATCACGTCACATACAGGACAGCAGAAGACAATACAGGTTCAGGTCCTCAGCGGTGGTGATCCTACAGCCTCTGGACATGATCACGTCACATACAGGACAGCAGAAGACAATACAGGTTCAGGTCCTCAGCGGTGGTGATCCTACAGCCTCTGGGTCTGATCACGTCACATACAGGACAGCAGAAGACAATACAGGTTCAGGTCCTCAGCGGTGGTGATCCTACAGCCTCTGGGTCTGATCACGTCACATACAGGACAGCAGAAGACAATACAGGTTCAGGTCCTCAGCGGTGGTGATCCTACAGCCTCTGGGTCTGATCACGTCACATACAGGACAGCAGAAGACAATACAGGTTCAGGTCCTCAGCGGTGGTGACCCTACAGCCTCTGGACATGATCACGTCACATACAGGACAGCAGAAGACAATACAGGTTCAGGTCCTCAGCGGTGGTGATCCTACAGCCTCTGGGTCTGATCACGTCACATACAGGACAGCAGAAGACAATACAGGTTCAGGTCCTCAGCGGTGGTGATCCTACAGCCTCTGGGTCTGATCACGTCACATACAGGACAGCAGAAGACAATACAGGTTCAGGTCCTCAGCGGTGGTGATCCTACAGCCTCTGGACATGATCACGTCACATACAGGACAGCAGAAGACAATACAGGTTCAGGTCCTCAGCGGTGGTGATCCTACAGCCTCTGGGTCTGATCACGTCACATACAGGACAGCAGAAGACAATACAGGTTCAGGTCCTCAGCGGTGGTGATCCTACAGCCTCTGGGTCTGATCACGTCACATACAGGACAGCAGAAGACAATACAGGTTCAGGTCCTCAGCGGTGGTGATCCTACAGCCTCTGGACATGATCACGTCACATACAGGACAGCAGAAGACAATACAGGTTCAGGTCCTCAGCGGTGGTGATCCTACAGCCTCTGGGTCTGATCACGTCACATACAGGACAGCAGAAGACAATACAGGTTCAGGTCCTCAGCGGTGGTGATCCTACAGCCTCTGGGTCTGATCACGTCACATACAGGACAGCAGAAGACAATACAGGTTCAGGTCCTCAGCGGTGGTGATCCTACAGCCTCTGGACATGATCACGTCACATACAGGACAGCAGAAGACAATACAGGTTCAGGTCCTCAGCGGTGGTGATCCTACAGCCTCTGGACATGATCACGTCACATACAGGACAGCAGAAGACAATACAGGTTCAGGTCCTCAGCGGTGGTGATCCTACAGCCTCTGGGTCTGATCACGTCACATACAGGACAGCAGAAGACAATACAGGTTCAGGTCCTCAGCGGTGGTGATCCTACAGCCTCTGGGTCTGATCACGTCACATACAGGACAGCAGAAGACAATACAGGTTCAGGTCCTCAGCGGTGGTGATCCTACAGCCTCTGGGTCTGATCACGTCACATACAGGACAGCAGAAGACAATACAGGTTCAGGTCCTCAGCGGTGGTGACCCTACAGCCTCTGGGTCTGATCACGTCACATACAGGACAGCAGAAGACAATACAGGTTCAGGTCCTCAGCGGTGGTGACCCTACAGCCTCTGGACATGATCACGTCACATACAGGACAGCAGAAGACAATACAGGTTCAGGTCCTCAGCGGTGGTGATCCTACAGCCTCTGGGTCTGATCACGTCACATACAGGACAGCAGAAGACAATACAGGCTCAGGTCCTCAGCGGTGGTGATCCTACAGCCTCTGGGTCTGATCACGTCACATACAGGACAGCAGAAGACAATACAGGTTCAGGTCCTCAGCGGTGGTGATCCTACAGTCTCTGGACATGATCACGTCACATACAGGACAGCAGAAGACAATACAGGTTCAGGTCCTCAGCGGTGGTGATCCTACAGCCTCTGGACATGATCACGTCACATACAGGACAGCAGAAGACAATACAGGTTCAGGTCCTCAGCGGTGGTGACCCTACAACCTCAGGGTCTGATCACGTCACATACAGGACAGCAGAAGACAATACAGGTTCAGGTACTCAGCGGTGGTGATCCTACAGCCTCTGGGTCTGATCACGTCACATACAGGACAGCAGAAGACAATACAGGTTCAGGTCCTCAGCGGTGGTGATCCTACAGCCTCTGGGTCTGATCACGTCACATACAGGACAGCAGAAGACAATACAGGTTCAGGTCCTCAGCGGTGGTGATCCTACAGCCTCTGGACATGATCACGTCACATACAGGACAGCAGAAGACAATACAGGTTCAGGTCCTCAGCGGTGGTGACCCTACAACTTCAGGGTCTGATCACGTCACATACAGGACAGCAGAAGACAATACAGGTTCAGGTCCTCAGCGGTGGTGATCCTACAGCCTCTGGACATGATCACGTCACATACAGGACAGCAGAAGACAATACAGGTTCAGGTTCTCAGCGGTGGTGATCCTACAGCCTCTGGACATGATCACGTCACATACAGGACAGCAGAAGACAATACAGGTTCAGGTCCGCAGCGGTGGTGATCCTACAGCCTCTGGGTCTGATCACGTCACATACAGGACAGCAGAAGACAATATAGGTTCAGGTCCTCGGCGGGTGGTGATCCTACATCCTCTGGACATGATCACGTCACATACAGGACAGCAGAAGACAATACAGGTTCAGGTCCTCAGCGGTGGTGATCCTACAGCCTCTGGGTCTGATCACGTCACATACAGGACAGCAGAAGACAATATAGGTTCAGGTCCTCGGCGGTGGTGATCCTACATCCTCTGGACATGATCACGTCACATACAGGACAGCAGAAGACAATACAGGTTCAGGTCCTCAGCGGTGGTGATCCTACAGCCTCTGGGTCTGATCACGTCACATACAGGACAGCAGAAGACAATACAGGTTCAGGTCCTCAGCGGTGGTGATCCTACAGCCTCTGGGTCTGATCACGTCACATACAGGACAGCAGAAGACAATATAGGTTCAGGTCCTCGGCGGTTGTGATCCTACAGCCTCTGGGTCTGATCACGTCACATACAGGACAGCAGAAGACAATACAGGTTCAGGTCCTCAGCGGTGGTGATCCTACAGCCTCTGGACATGATCACGTCATATACAGGACAGCAGAAGACAATACAGGTTCAGGTCCTCAGCGGAGGTGATCCTACAGCCTCTGGACATGATCACGTCACATACAGGACAGCAGAAGACAATACAGGTTCAGGTCCTCAGCGGTGGTGATCCTACAGCCTCTGGACATGATCACGTCACATACAGGACAGCAGAATACAATACAGGTTCAGGTCCTCAGCGGAGGTGATCCTACAGCCTCTGGGTCTGATCACGTCACATACAGGACTGCAGAAGACAATACAGGTTCAGGTCCTCAGCGGTGGTGACCCTACAGCCTCTGGACATGATCACGTCACATACAGGACAGCAGAAGACAATACAGGTTCAGGTCCTCAGCGGTGGTGATCCTACAGCCTCAGGGTCTGATCACGTCACATACAGGACAGCAGAAGACAATACAGGCTCAGGTCCTCAGCGGTGGTGATCCTACAGCCTCTGGACATGATCACGTCACATACAGGACAGCAAAAGACAATACAGGTTCAGGTCCTCAGCGGTGGTGATCCTAGAGCCTCTGGGTCTGATCACGTCACATACAGGACAGCAGAAGACAATACAGTTTCAGGTCCTCAGCGGTGGTGATCCTACAGCCTCTGGACATGATCACGTCACATACAGGACAGCAGAAGACAATACAGGTTCAGGTCCTCAGCGGTGGTGATCCTACAGCCTCTGGGTCTGATCACGTCACATACAGGACAGCAGAAGAAAATATAGGTTCAGGTCCTCAGAGGTGGTGATCCTACAGCCTCTGGACATGATCACGTCACATACAGGACAGCAGAAGACAATACAGGTTCAGGTCCTCAGCGGTGGTGATCCTACAGCCTCTGGGTCTGATCACGTCACATACAGGACAGCAGAAGACAATACAGGTTCAGGTCCTCAGCGGTGGTGATCCTACAGCCTCTGGACATGATCACGTCACATACAGGACAGAAGAAGACAATACAGGTTCAGGTCCTCAGCGGTGGTGATCCTACAGTCTCTGGCTCTTATCACGTCACATACAGGACAGCAGAAGACAATACAGGTTCAGGTCCTCAGCGGTGGTGATCCTACAGCCTCTGGGTCTGATAATGTCACATGCAGGACAGCAGAAGACAATACAGGTTCAGGTCCTCAGCGGTGGTGACCCTACAGCCTCTGGGTCTGATCACGTCACATACAGGACAGCAGAAGACAATACAGGCTCAGGTCCTCAGCGGTGGTGACCCTACAGCCTCTGTGTCTGATCACGTCACATACAGGACAGCAGAAGACAATACAGGTTCAGGTCCTCAGCGGTGGTGACCCTACAGCCTCTGGGTCTGATCACGTCACATACAGGACAGCAGAAGACAATACAGGCTAAGGTCCTCAGCGGTGGTGATCCTACAGCCTCTGGGTCTGATCACGTCACATACAGGACAGCAGAAGACAATACAGGTTCAGGTCCTCAGCGGTGGTGATCCTACAGCCTCTGGGTCTGATCACGTCACATACAGGACAGCAGAAGACAATACAGGCTCAGGTCCTCAGCGGTGGTGATCCTACAGCCTCTGGGTCTGATCACGTCACATACAGGACAGCAGAAGACAATACAGGTTCAGGTCCTCAGCGGTGGTGATCCTACATCCTCTGGACATGATCACGTCACATACAGGACAGCAGAAGACAATACAGGTTCAGGTCCTCAGCGGTGGTGACCCTACAGCCTCTGGGTCTGATCACGTCACATACAGGACAGCAGAAGACAATACAGGCTCAGGTCCTCAGCGGTGGTGATCCTACAGCCTCTGGGTCTGATCACGTCACATAGAGGACAGCAGAAGACAATACAGGTTCAGGTCCTCAGCGGTGGTGATCCTACAGCCTCTGGACATGATCACGTCATATACAGGACAGCAGAAGACAATACAGGTTCAGGTCCTCAGCGGTGGTGATCCTACAGCCTCTGGACATGATCACGTCACATACAGGACAGCAGAAGACAATACAGGTTCAGGTCCTCAGCGGTGGTGATCCTAGAGCCTCTGGGTCTGATCACGTCACATACAGGACAGCAGAAGACAATACAGGTTCAGGTCCTCAGCGGTGGTGATCCTACAGCCTCTGTGTCTGATCACGTCACACACAGGTCAGCAGAAGACAATACAGGTTCAGGTCCTCAGCGGTGGTGATCCTACAGCCTCTGGACATGATCACGTCACATACAGGACAACAGAAGACAAAACAGGTTCAGGTCCTCAGCGGTGGTGATCTTACAGCCTCTGGGTCTGATCACGTCACATACAGGACAGCAGAAGACAATACAGGTTCAGGTCCTCAGCGGTGGTGATCCTACAGCCTCTGGACATGATCACGTCACATACAGGACAGCAGAAGACAATACAGGTTCAGGTCCTCAGCGGTGGTGATCCTACAGCCTCTGGACATGATCACGTCACATACAGGACAGCAGAAGACAATACAGGTTCAGGTCCGCAGCGGTGGTGATCCTACAGCCTCTGGGTCTGATCACGTCACATACAGGACAGCAGAAGACAATATAGGTTCAGGTCCTCGGCGGTGGTGATCCTACATCCTCTGGACATCATCACGTCACATACAGGACAGCAGAAGACAATACAGGTTCAGGTCCTCAGCGGTGGTGATCCTACAGCCTCTGGGTCTGATCACGTCACATACAGGACAGCAGAAGACAATATAGGTTCAGGTCCTCGGCGGTGGTGATCCTACATCCTCTGGACATGATCACGTCACATACAGGACAGCAGAAGACAATACAGGTTCAGGTCCTCAGCGGTGGTGATCCTACAGCCTCTGGGTCTGATCACGTCACATACAGGACAGCAGAAGACAATACAGGTTCAGGTCCTCAGCGGTGGTGATCCTACAGCCTCTGGACATGATCACGTCACATACAGGACAGCAGAATACAATACAGGTTCAGGTCCTCAGCGGTGGTGATCCTACAGCCTCTGGGTCTGATCACGTCACATACAGGACTGCAGAAGACAATACAGGTTCAGGTCCTCAGCGGTGGTGACCCTACAGCCTCTGGACATGATCACGTCACATACAGGACAGCAGAAGACAATACAGGTTTAGGTCCTCAGCGGTGGTGACCCTACAGCCTCTGGACATGATCACGTCACATACAGGACAGCAGAAGACAATACAGGTTCAGGTCCTCAGCGGTGGTGATCCTACAGCCTCTGGGTCTGATCACGTCACATAGAGGACAGCAGAAGACAATACAGGTTCAGGTCCTCAGCGGTGGTGATCCTACAGCCTCTGGACATGATCACGTCACATACAGGACAGCAGAAGACAATACAGGTTCAGGTCCTCAGCGGTGGTGATCCTACAGCCTCTGGACATGATCACGTCACATACAGGACAGCAGAAGACAATACAGGTTCAGGTCCTCAGCGGTGGTGATCCTAGAGCCTCTGGGTCTGATCACGTCACATACAGGACAGAAGAAGACAATACAGGTTCAGTTCCTCAGCGGTGGTGATCCTATAGCCTCTGGGTCTGATCACGTCACATACAGGACAGCAGAAGACAATACAGGTTCAGGTCCTCAGCGGTGGTGATCCTACAGCCTCTGGGTCTGATCACCTCACATACAGGACAGCAGAAGACAATACAGGTTCAGGTCCTCAGCGGTGGTGACCCTACAGCCTCTGGACATGATCACGTCACATACAGGACAGCAGAAGACAATACAGGTTCAGGTCCTCAGCGGTGGTGATCCTACAGCCTCTGGGTCTGATCACCTCACATACAGGACAGCAGAAGACAATACAGGCTCAGGTCCTCAGCAGTGGTGATCCTACAGCCTCTGGGTCTGATCACGTCACATACAGGACAGCAGAAGACAATACAGGTTCAGGTCCTCAGCGGTGGTGATCCTACAGCCTCTGGACATGATCACGTCACATACAGGACAGCAGAAGACAATACAGGTTCAGGTCCTCAGCGGTGGTGATCCTACAGCCTCTGGGTCTGATCACGTCACATACAGGACAGCAGAAGACAATACAGGTTCAGGTCCTCAGCGGTGGTGATCCTACAGCCTCTGGGTCTGATCACCTCACATACAGGACAGCAGAAGACAATACAGGTTCAGGTCCTCAGCGGTGGTGACCCTACAGCCTCTGGACATGATCACGTCACATACAGGACAGCAGAAGACAATACAGGTTCAGGTCCTCAGCGGTGGTGATCCTACAGCCTCTGGGTCTGATCACGTCACATACAGGACAGCAGAAGACAATACAGGTTCAGGTCCTCAGCAGTGGTGATCCTACAGCCTCTGGGTCTGATCACGTCACATACAGGACAGCAGAAGACAATACAGGTTCAGGTCCTCAGCGGTGGTGATCCTACAGCCTCTGGGTCTGATCACGTCACATACAGGACAGCAGAAGACAATACAGGTTCAGGTCCTCAGCGGTGGTGATCCTACAGCCTCTGGGTCTGATCACGTCACATACAGGACAGCAGAAGACAATACAGGTTCAGGTCCTCAGCGGTGGTGACCCTACAGCCTCTGGACATGATCACGTCACATACAGGACAGCAGAAGACAATACAGGTTCAGGTCCTCAGCGGTGGTGATCCTACAGCCTCTGGACATGATCACGTCACATACAGGACAGCAGAAGACAATACAGGTTCAGGTCCTCAGCGGTGGTGATCCTACAGCCTCTGGGTCTGATCACGTCACATACAGGACAGCAGAAGACAATACAGGTTCAGGTCCTCAGCAGTGGTGATCCTACAGCCTCTGGGTCTGATCACGTCACATAAAGGACAGTAGAAGACAATACAGGCTCAGGTCCTCAGCGGTGGTGATCCTACAGCCTCTGGGTCTGATCACGTCACATACAGGACAGCAGAAGACAATACAGGTTCAGGTCCTCAGCGGTGGTGACCCTACAGCCTCTGGACATGATCACGTCACATACAGGACAGCAGAAGACAATACAGGTTCAGGTCCTCAGCGGTGGTGATCCTACAGCCTCTGGACATGATCACGTCACATACAGGACAGCAGAAGACAATACAGGTTCAGGTCCTCAGCGGTGGTGACCCTACAGCCTCTGGACATGATCACGTCACATACAGGACAGCAGAAGACAATACAGGTTCAGGTCCTCAGTGGTGGTGATCCTACAGCCTCTGGACATGATCACGTCACATACAGGACAGCAGAAGACAATACAGGTTCAGGTCCTCAGTGGTGGTGATCCTACAGCCTCTGGACATGATCACGTCACATACAGGACAGCAGAAGACAATACAGGTTCAGGTCCTTAGCGGTGGTGATCCTACAGCCTCTGGGTCTGATCACGTCACATACAGGACAGCAGAAGACAATACAGGTTCAGGTCCTCAGCGGTGGTGACCCTACAGCCTCTGGACATGATCACGTCACATACAGGACAGCAGAAGACAATACAGGTTCAGGTCCTCAGCGGTGGTGATCCTACAGCCTCTGGACATGATCACGTCACATACAGGACAGCAGAAGACAATACAGGTTCAGGTCCTCAGCGGTGGTGATCCTACAGCCTCTGGGTCTGATCACGTCACATACAGGACAGCAGAAGACAATACAGGTTCAGGTCCTCAGCAGTGGTGATCCTACAGCCTCTGGGTCTGATGACGTCACATACAGGACAGTAGAAGACAATACAGGCTCAGGTCCTCAGCGGTGGTGATCCTACAGCCTCTGGGTCTGATAACGTTACATGCAGGACAGCAGAAGACAATACAGGTTCAGGTCCTCAGCGGTGGTGACCCTACAGCCTCTGGACATGATCACGTCACATACAGGACAGCAGAAGACAATACAGGTTCAGGTCCTCAGCGGTGGTGATCCTACAGCCTCTGGGTCTGATCACGTCACATACAGGACAGCAGAAGACAATACAGGTTCAGGTCCTCAGCGGTGGTGATCCTACAGCCTCTGGACATGATCACGTCACATACAGGACAGCAGAAGACAATAAAGATTCAGGTCCTCAGCGGTGGTGATCCTACAGCCTCTGGACATGATCACGTCACATACAGGACAGCAGAAGACAATACAGGTTCAGGTCCTCAGCGGTGGTGACCCTACAGCCTCTGGGTCTGATCACGTCACATACAGGACAGCAGAAGACAATACAGGTTCAGGTCCTCAGCGGTGGTGATCCTACAGCCTCTGGGTCTGATCACGTCACATACAGGACAGCAGAAGACAATACAGGTTCAGGTCCTCAGCGGTGGTGATCCTACAGCCTCTGGGTCTGATCACGTCACACACAGGACAGCAGAAGACAACACAGGTTCAGGTCCTCAGTGGTGGTGATCCTATAGCCTCTGGGTCTGATCACGTCACATACAGGACAGCAGAAGACAATACAGGTTCAGGTCCTCAGCGGTGGTGATCCTACAGCCTCTGGGTCTGATCACGTCACATACAGGACAGCAGAAGACAATACAGGTTCAGGTCCTCAGCGGTGGTGATCATACAGCCTCTGGGTCTGATCACGTCACATACACGACAGCAGAAGACAATACAGGTTCAGGTCCTCAGCGGTGGTGATCCTACAGCCTCTGGACATGATCACGTCACATACAGAACAGCAGAAGACAATACAAGTTCAGGTCCTCAGCGGTGGTGACCCTACATCCTCTGGACATGATCACGTCACATAACGGACAGCAGAAGACAATACAGGTTCAGGTCCTCAGCGGTGGTGATCCTACAGCCTCAGGGTCTGATCACGTCACATACAGGACAGTAGAAGACAATACAGGTTCAGGTCCTCAGCGGTGGTGACCCTACAACCTCAGGGTCTGATCACGTCACATACAGGACAGCAGAAGACAATACAGGTTCAGGTCCTCAGCGGTGGTGACCCTACAGCCTCTGGGTCTGATCACCTCACATACAGGACAGCAGAAGACAATACAGGTTCAGGTCCTCAGCGGTGGTGATCCTACAGCCTCTGGGTCTGATCACGTCACATACAGGACAGCAGAAGACAGTACAGGTTCAGGTCCTCAGAGGTGGTGATCCTACAGCCTCTGGACATGATCACGTCACATACAGGACAGCAGAAGACAATACAGGTTCAGGTCCTCAGCGGTGGTGACCCTGCAGCCTCTGGAAATGATCACGTCACATACAGGACAGCAGAAGACAATACAGGTTCAGGTCCTCAGCGGTGGTGATCCTACAGCCTCTGGACATGATCACGTCACATACAGGACAGCAGAAGACAATACAGGTTCAGGTCCTCAGCGGTGGTGATCCTACAGCCTCTGGACATGATCACCTCACATACAGGACAGCAGAAGACAAAACAGGTTCAGGTCCTCAGCGGTGGTGACCCTACAGCCTCTGGGTCTGATCACGTTACATGCAGGACAGCAGAAGACAATACAGGTTCAGGTCCTCAGCGGTGGTGATCCTACAGCCTCTGGGTCTGATCACGTCATATACAGGACAGCAGAAGACAATACAGGTTCAGGTCCTCAGCGGTGGTGATCCTACAGCCTCTGGGTCTGATCACGTCACATACAGGACAGCAGAAGACAATACAGGCTCAGGTCCTCAGCGGTGGTGATCCTACAGCCTCTGGCTCTGATCACGTCACATACAGGACAGCAGAAGACAATACAGGTTCAGGTCCTCAGCGGTGGTGACCCTGCAGCCTCTGGAAATGATCACGTCACATACAGGACAGCAGAAGACAATACAGGTTCAGGTCCTCAGCGGTGGTGATCCTACAGCCTCTGGACATGATCACGTCACATACAGGACAGCAGAAGACAATACAGGTTCAGGTCCTCAGCGGTGGTGACCCTACAGCCTCTGGGTCTGATCACGTCACACACAGGACAGCAGAAGACAACACAGGTTCAGGTCCTCAGTGGTGGTGATCCTACAGCCTCTGGGTCTGATCACGTCACATACAGGACAGCAGAAGACAATACAGGTTCAGGTCCTCAGCGGTGGTGATCCTACAGCCTCTGGGTCTGATCACGTCACATACAGGACAGCAGAAGACAATACAGGTTCAGGTCCTCAGCGGTGGTGATCATACAGCCTCTGGGTCTGATCACGTCACATACACGACAGCAGAAGACAATACAGGTTCAGGTCCTCAGCGGTGGTGATCCTACAGCCTCTGGACATGATCACGTCACATACAGAACAGCAGAAGACAATACAAGTTCAGGTCCTCAGCGGTGGTGACCCTACATCCTCTGGACATGATCACGTCACATAACGGACAGCAGAAGACAATACAGGTTCAGGTCCTCAGCGGTGGTGATCCTACAGCCTCTGGGTCTGATCACGTCACATACAGGACAGTAGAAGACAATACAGGTTCAGGTCCTCAGCGGTGGTGACCCTACAACCTCAGGGTCTGATCACGTCACATACAGGACAGCAGAAGACAACACAGGTTCAGGTCCTCAGTGGTGGTGATCCTATAGCCTCTGGGTCTGATCACGTCACATACAGGACAGCAGAAGACAATACAGGTTCAGGTCCTCAGCGGTGGTGATCCTACAGCCTCTGGGTCTGATCACGTCACATACAGGACAGCAGAAGACAATACAGGTTCAGGTCCTCAGCGGTGGTGATCATACAGCCTCTGGGTCTGATCACGTCACATACACGACAGCAGAAGACAATACAGGTTCAGGTCCTCAGCGGTGGTGATCCTACAGCCTCTGGACATGATCACGTCACATACAGAACAGCAGAAGACAATACAAGTTCAGGTCCTCAGCGGTGGTGACCCTACATCCTCTGGACATGATCACGTCACATAACGGACAGCAGAAGACAATACAGGTTCAGGTCCTCAGCGGTGGTGATCCTACAGCCTCTGGGTCTGATCACGTCACATACAGGACAGTAGAAGACAATACAGGTTCAGGTCCTCAGCGGTGGTGACCCTACAACCTCAGGGTCTGATCACGTCACATACAGGACAGCAGAAGACAATACAGGTTCAGGTCCTCAGCGGTGGTGACCCTACAGCCTCTGGGTCTGATCACCTCACATACAGGACAGCAGAAGACAATACAGGTTCAGGTCCTCAGCGGTGGTGATCCTACAGCCTCTGGGTCTGATCACGTCACATACAGGACAGCAGAAGACAGTACAGGTTCAGGTCCTCAGAGGTGGTGATCCTACAGCCTCTGGACATGATCACGTCACATACAGGACAGCAGAAGACAATACAGGTTCAGGTCCTCAGCGGTGGTGACCCTGCAGCCTCTGGAAATGATCACGTCACATACAGGACAGCAGAAGACAATACAGGTTCAGGTCCTCAGCGGTGGTGATCCTACAGCCTCTGGACATGATCACGTCACATACAGGACAGCAGAAGACAATACAGGTTCAGGTCCTCAGCGGTGGTGACCCTACAGCCTCTGTGTCTGATCACGTCACATACAGGACAGCAGAAGACAATACAGGTTCAGGTCCTCAGCGGTGGTGACCCTTCAGCCTCTGTGTCTGATCACGTCACATACAGGACAGCAGAAGACAATACAGGTTCAGGTCCTCAGCGGTGGTGATCCTACAGCCTCTGGGTCTGATCACGTCACATACACGACAGCAGAAGACAATACAGGTTCAGGTCCTCAGCGGTGGTGATCCTACAGCCTCTGGACATGATCACGTCACATACAGAACAGCAGAAGACAATACAAGTTCAGGTCCTCAGCGGTGGTGACCCTACATCCTCTGGACATGATCACGTCACATAACGGACAGCAGAAGACAATACAGGTTCAGGTCCTCAGCGGTGGTGATCCTACAGCCTCTGGGTCTGATCACGTCACATACAGGACAGTAGAAGACAATACAGGTTCAGGTCCTCAGCGGTGGTGACCCTACAACCTCAGGGTCTGATCACGTCACATACAGGACAGCAGAAGACAATACAGGTTCAGGTCCTCAGCAGTGGTGATCCTACAGCCTCTGGGTCTGATCACGTCACACACAGGACAGCAGAAGACAACACAGGTTCAGGTCCTCAGTGGTGGTGATCCTATAGCCTCTGGGTCTGATCACGTCACATACAGGACAGCAGAAGACAATACAGGTTCAGGTCCTCAGCGGTGGTGATCCTACAGCCTCTGGGTCTGATCACGTCACATACAGGACAGCAGAAGACAATACAGGTTCAGGTCCTCAGCGGTGGTGATCATACAGCCTCTGGGTCTGATCACGTCACATACACGACAGCAGAAGACAATACAGGTTCAGGTCCTCAGCGGTGGTGATCCTACAGCCTCTGGCTCTGATCACGTCACATACAGGACAGCAGAAGACAATACAGGTTCAGGTCCTCTGCGGTGGTGATCCTACAGCCACTGGGTCTGATCACCTCACATACAGGACAGCAGAAGACAATACAGGTTCAGGTCCTCAGTGGTGGTGATCCTACAGCCTCTGGGTCTGATCACGTCACATACAGGACTGCAGAAGACAATACAGGTTTAGGTCCTCAGCGGTGGTGATCCTACAGCCTCAGGGTCTGATCACGTCACATACAGGACAGCAGAAGACAATACAGTTTCAGGTCCTCAGCGGTTGTGACCCTACAGCCTCTGGACATGATCACGTCACATACAGGACAGCAGAAGACAATACAGGTTCAGGTCCTCAGCGGTGGTGATCCTACAGCCTCTGGACATGATCACGTCACATACAGTACAACAGAAGACAATACAGGTTCAGGTCCTCAGCGGTGGTGACCCTACAGCCTCTGGACATGACCACGTCACATACAGGACAGCAGAAGACAATACAGGTTCAGGTCCTCAGCGGTGGTGATCCTACAGCCTCTGGACATGATCACGTCACATACAGGACAGCAGAAGACAATACAGGTTCAGGTCCTCAGCGGTCGTGATCCTACAACCTCTGGGTCTGATCACCTCACATACAGGACAGCAGAAGACAATACAGGTTCAGGTCCTCAGCGGTGGTGATCCTACAGCCTCTGGGTCTGATCACATCACATACAGGACAGCAGAAGACAATATAGGTTCAGGTCCTCAGCGGTGGTGACCCTACAGCCTCTGGACATGACCACGTCACATACAGGACAGCAGAAGACAATACAGGTTCAGGTCCTCAGCGGTGGTGATCCTACAGCCTCTGGGTCTGATCACGTCACATAGAGAACAGCAGAAGACAATACAGGTTCAGGTCCTCAGCGGTGGTGATCCTACAGCCTCTGGGTCTGATCACGTCACATACAGGACAGCAGAAGACAATACAGGCTCAAGTCCTCAGCGGTGGTGACCCTACAGCCTCTGGGTCTGATCACGTCACATACAGGACAGCAGAAGACAATACAAGTTCAGGTCCTCAGCGGTGGTGACCCTACAGCCTCTGGCTCTGATCACGTCACATACAGGACAGCAGAAGACAATACAGGTTCAGGTCCTCAGCGGTGGTGATCCTACAGCCTCTGGACATGATCACGTCACATACAGGACAGCAGAAGACAATACAGGTTCAGGTACTCAGCGGTGGTGATCCTACAGCCTCTGGACATGATCACGTCATATACAGGACAGCAGAAGACAATGCAGGTTCAGGTCCTCAGCGGTGGTGATCCTACAGCCTCTGGGTCTGATCACGTCACATACAGGACAGCAGAAGACAATACAGGTTCAGGTCCTCAGCGGTGGTGATCCTACAGACTCTGGACATGATCACGTCACATACAGGACAGCAGAAGACAATACAGGTTCAGGTCCTCAGCAGTGGTGACCCTACAGCCTCTGGGTCTGATAACGTCACATGCAGGACAGCAGAAGACAATACAGGTTCAGGTCCTCAGCCGTGGTGACCCTACAGCCTCTGTGTCTGATCACGTCACATACAGGACAGCAGAAGACAATACAGGTTCAGGTCCTCAGCGGTGGTGATCCTACAGCCTCTGGGTCTGATCACGTCACACACAGGACAGCAGAAGACAACACAGGTTCAGGTCCTCAGTGGTGGTGATCCTATAGCCTCTGGGTCTGATCACGTCACATACAGGACAGCAGAAGACAATACAGGTTCAGGTCCTCAGCGGTGGTGATCCTACAGCCTCTGGGTCTGATCACGTCACATACAGGACAGCAGAAGACAATACAGGTTCAGGTCCTCAGCGGTGGTGATCATACAGCCTCTGGGTCTGATCACGTCACATACACGACAGCAGAAGACAATACAGGTTCAGGTCCTCAGCGGTGGTGATCCTACAGCCTCTGGACATGATCACGTCACATACAGAACAGCAGAAGACAATACAAGTTCAGGTCCTCAGCGGTGGTGACCCTACATCCTCTGGACATGATCACGTCACATAACGGACAGCAGAAGACAATACAGGTTCAGGTCCTCAGCGGTGGTGATCCTACAGCCTCTGGGTCTGATCACGTCACATACAGGACAGTAGAAGACAATACAGGTTCAGGTCCTCAGCGGTGGTGACCCTACAACCTCTGGGTCTGATCACGTCACATACAGGACAGCAGAAGACAACACAGGTTCAGGTCCTCAGCGGTGGTGATCCTACAGCCTCTGGGTCTGATCACGTCACATACAGGACAGCAGAAGACAATACAGGTTCAGGTCCTCAGCGGTGGTGATCCTACAGCCTCTGGGTCTGATCACGTCACATACAGGACAGCAGAAGACAATACAGGTTCAGGTCCTCAGTGGTGGTGATCCTATAGCCTCTGGGTCTGATCACGTCACATACAGGACAGCAGAAGACAATACAGGTTCAGGTCCTCAGCGGTGGTGATCCTACAGCCTCTGGGTCTGATCACGTCACATACAGGACAGCAGAAGACAATACAGGTTCAGGTCCTCAGCGGTGGTGATCATACAGCCTCTGGGTCTGATCACGTCACATACACGACAGCAGAAGACAATACAGGTTCAGGTCCTCAGCGGTGGTGATCCTACAGCCTCTGGACATGATCACGTCACATACAGAACAGCAGAAGACAATACAAGTTCAGGTCCTCAGCGGTGGTGACCCTACATCCTCTGGACATGATCACGTCACATAACGGACAGCAGAAGACAATACAGGTTCAGGTCCTCAGCGGTGGTGATCCTACAGCCTCTGGGTCTGATCACGTCACATACAGGACAGTAGAAGACAATACAGGTTCAGGTCCTCAGCGGTGGTGACCCTACAACCTCAGGGTCTGATCACGTCACATACAGGACAGCAGAAGACAATACAGGTTCAGGTCCTCAGCGGTGGTGATCCTACAGCCTCTGGGTCTGATCACCTCACATACAGGACAGCAGAAGACAATACAGGTTCAGGTCCTCAACGGTGGTGATCCTACAGCCTCTGGGTCTGATCACGTCACATACAGGACAGCAGAAGACAATACAGGTTCAGGTCCTCAGCGGTGGTGATCCTACAGCCTCTGGGTCTGATCACGTCACATACAGGACAGCAGAAGACAATACAGGCTCAGGTCCTCAGCGGTGGTGATCCTACAGCCTCTGGGTCTGATCACGTCACATACAGGACAGCAGAAGACAATACAGGTTCAGGTCCTCAGCGGTGGTGACCCTACAGCCTCTGGGTCTGATCACGTCACAAACAGGACAGCAGAAGACAATACAGGTTCAGGTCCTCAGCGGTGGTGATCCTACATCCTCTGGACATGATCACGTCACATACAGGACAGCAGAAGACAATACAGTTTCAGGTCCTCAGCGGTGGTGATCCTACAGCCTCTGGGTCTGATCACGTCACATACAGGACAGCAGAAGACAATACAGGTTCAGGTCCTCAGCGGTGGTGATCATACAGCCTCTGGGTCTGATCACGTCACATACACGACAGCAGAAGACAATACAGGTTCAGGTCGTCAGCGGTGGTGATCCTACAGCCTCTGGACATGATCACGTCACATACAGAACAGCAGAAGACAATACAAGTTCAGGTCCTCAGCGGTGGTGACCCTACATCCTCTGGACATGATCACGTCACATAACGGACAGCAGAAGACAATACAGGTTCAGGTCCTCAGCGGTGGTGATCCTACAGCCTCTGGGTCTGATCACGTCACATACAGGACAGTAGAAGACAATACAGGTTCAGGTCCTCAGCGGTGGTGACCCTACAACCTCAGGGTCTGATCACGTCACATACAGGACAGCAGAAGACAATACAGGTTCAGGTCCTCAGCGGTGGTGATCCTACAGCCTCTGGGTCTGATCACCTCACATACAGGACAGCAGAAGACAATACAGGTTCAGGTCCTCAACGGTGGTGATCCTACAGCCTCTGGGTCTGATCACGTCACATACAGGACAGCAGAAGACAATACAGGTTCAGGTCCTCAGCGGTGGTGATCCTACAGCCTCTGGGTCTGATGACGTCACATACAGGACAGCAGAAGACAATACAGGCTCAGGTCCTCAGCGGTGGTGATCCTACAGCCTCTGGGTCTGATCACGTCACATACAGGACAGCAGAAGACAATACAGGTTCAGGTCCTCAGCGGTGGTGACCCTACAGCCTCTGGGTCTGATCACGTCACAAACAGGACAGCAGAAGACAATACAGGTTCAGGTCCTCAGCGGTGGTGATCCTACATCCTCTGGACATGATCACGTCACATACAGGACAGCAGAAGACAATACAGTTTCAGGTCCTCAGCGGTGGTGATCCTACAGCCTCTGGGTCTGATCACTACTCCCCTCATCCTTTATAGCTCAAACGTGTTATACGTTTGTTCCTGTCTGTAGTGATGAATAAAGTTTCATCTCGGGGGGCGTGGTCTCTGTACACAATATGGCGGCGTCCATGTACGGATCAGCTCGGGCCGTTAGTGGCTTGTGTGGGCGGTTCTCCGGTTTTCGGCGTGTTCACACTTCGCGGCCTCAGGTTCTTGCTTTTGGAGTCCCGGGGTCACGAGACCAGGATTTCCGGGGTTCTCCGGGCTCAGAGTCAGGTGGTGCCGGGTGTCGGGGTTCGGGCGCGCTTTATATCGGCGTCTTCTTCGGGGCGGGGCTTGGGCTGTGGAGTTGGGGGCGGGGCTCACTTCAGCGAGTGGAGGCGGCAAAACCCGAAGCTCCGCCCACTGACGCCCCCGAAATCTGACAATCCCCGGAAAGCCTTCAACTTCATCGCTGATGTGGCCGAGAAGTGCGCGCCGGGCGTGGTCAACATCGAGACCCTGGGCAGGTGAGTGACCCCGTACACCCCGCACACCCCGCAGTGACCCCACACACCCTACAGTGACCCCGCACACCCCGCACACCCCGCCCCCCGCAGTGACCCCACACACCCTACAGTGACCCCGCACACCCTACAGTGACCCCGCACCCCCCGTGACCCCGCACACCCTACAGTGACCCCGCACCCCGCAGTGACCCCGCACACCCTACAGTGACCCCGCACACCCCACAGTGACCCCGTACACCCTACAGTGACCCCGCAGTGACCCCTTACACCCCACAGTGACCCCGCACACCCCCACAGTGACCCCGCACACCCCACAGTGACCCCGCACACCCTACAGTGACCCCGCAGTGACCCCGCACACCCCACAGTGACCCCGCACACCCTACAGTGACCCCGCACACCCCGCAGTGACCCCGCACACCCCACAGTGACCCCGCACACCCCACAGTGACCCCGCACCCCTGTGACCCCGCACACCCTACAGTGACCCCGCAGTGACCCCGCACACCCTACAGTGACCCCGCAGTGACCCCGCACACCCTACAGTGACCCCGCACACCCCGCAGTGACCCCGCACACCCCACAGTGACCCCGCACACCCTACAGTGACCCCGCAGTGACCCCGCACACCCTACAGTGACCCCGCACCCCCCCCCCCCCCGTGACCCCGCACACCCTACAGTGACCCCGCAGTGACCCCGCACACCCTACAGTGACCCCGCAGTGACCCTGCACACCCCACAGTGACCCCGCACACCCCACAGTGACCCCACAGAGTGCGCGCCGGGCGTGGTCAACATCGAGACCCTGGACAGGTGAGTGACCCCGCACACCCTACAGTGACCCCGCACACCCCGCAGTGACCCCGCACACCCCGCAGTGACCCCGCACACCCCGCAGTGACCCCGCACACCCCACAGTGACCCCACACACCCCGCAGTGACCCCGCACACCCCGCAGTGACCCTGCACACCCCGCAGTGACCCCGCACACCCTACAGTGACCCCGCAGTGACCTCGCACCCTATACACTGACCCCACAGTGACCCCGCACACTCCGCAGTGACCCCACACACCCTACAGTGTCCCCACACACCCTACAGTGACCCCGCACACCCCACAGTGACCCCGCACATCCCACAGTGACCCCGCAGTGACCCCGCACACCCTACAGTGACCCCACACACCCCACAGTGACCCCGCACACCCCGCAGTCACCCCGCACACCCTACAGTGACCCCACACACCCCACAGTGACCCCGCACACCCCGCAGTCACCCCGCACACCCCACACACCCCACAGTGACCCCGCACACCCCACACACCCCACAGTGACCCCGCACACCCCACAGTGACCCCACACACCCCACAGTGACCCCACACACCCCACAGTGACCCCGCACACCCCGCAGTCACCCCGCACACCCCACAGTGACCCCGCACACCCCACAGTGACCCCGCACACCCCGCAGTGACCCCGCACACCCCACAGTGACCCCGCACACCCCACATTGACCCCGCACACCCCGCAGTCACCCCGCACACCCTACAGTGACCCCGCACACCCTACAGTGACCCCGCAGTGACCCCGCACACCCTACAGTGACCCCACAGAGTGCGCGCCGGTCGTGGTCAACATCGAGACCCTGGACAGGTGAGTGACCCCGCACACCCTACAGTGACCCCACACACCCTGCAGTGACCCCGCACACCCTACAGTGACCCTGCACACCCCGCAGTGACCCCGCACACCCTACAGTGACCCCGCACACCCTACAGTGACCTGCACACCCCGCAGTGACCCCGCACACCCCGCAGTGACCCCGCACACCCCGCAGTGACTCCGCACACCCCGCAGTGACCCCGCACACCCCGCAGTGACCCCGTACACCCTACAGTGACCCCACACACCCCGCAGTGACCCCGCACACCCTACAGTGACCCTGTACACCCCACAGTGACCCCGCACACCCCGCAGTGTCCCCGCAGTGACCCCGCACACCCTACAGTGACCCCACAGCGTGCGCGCCGGGCGTGGTCTACATCGAGACCCTGGGTAGGTGAGTGACTCCATAATGACCCCACTGTGACCCCGCACACCCTACAGTGAACCCACACACTCCATAGTCACCCAACAGTGACCCCGTACACCCCACAGTGACCCCGCATGCCCCATAGTGATCCCTTACACTCCATAGTCACCCCACAGATTGCACATCGGGTGTGGTGAACATCGATACCCTAGCCAGGTGAGTGACTCACACACAAGCACCCTAATGAGGTGCCCTACTCCCCATAGTGATTGTATGAACTCCCCAGTGCCCCTAACACAGTCAACAGTGACCCTACAGTGACCCCGTACACTTGTGAGTGACTCCCGACAGGTTGGGAATTCTGGGGTTCCCTTGGTGAGTACAACGGACCCTGCGTTATAGTACACTGAGCGCTATATTATACACTGAGCGGTATATTACACCCTATATTATACACTGAGCGGTATATTACACCCTATATTATACACTGAGCGGTATATTACACCCTATATTATACGCTGAGCGGTATATTACACCCTATATTATACGCTGAGCGGTATATTACACCCTATATTATACGCTGAGTGGTATATTACACCCTATATTATACGCTGAGCGGTATATTACACCCTATATTATACACTGAGCGGTATATTATACACTGAGCGGTATATTATACACTGAGTGGTATATTACACCCTATATTATACACTGAGCGGTATATTACACCCTATATTATACGCTGAGCGGTATATTACACCCTATATTATATACTGAGCGGTATATTACACCCTATATTATACACTGAGCGGTATGTTACACCCTATATTATACGCTGAGTGGTATATTACACCCTATATTATACGCTGAGTGGTATATTACACCCTATATTATACACTGAGCGGTATATTATACACTGAGCGGTATATTATTCACTGAGCAGTATATTACACCCTATATTATACACTGAGCGGTATATTACACCCTATATTATACACTGAGCGGTATATTACACCCTATATTATACACTGAGTGGTATATTACACCCTATATTATACACTGAGCGGTATATTACACCCTATATTATGCACTGAGCGGTATATTACACCCTATATTATTCACTGAGCAGTATATTACACCCTATATTATACACTGAGCGGTATATTACACCCTATATTATACACTGAGCGGTATATTACACCCTATATTATACACTGAGCGGTATATTACACCCTATATTATACGCTGAGCGGTATATTACACCCTATATTATACGCTGAGCGGTATATTACACCCTATATTATACGCTGAGTGGTATATTACACCCTATATTATACGCTGAGTGGTATATTACACCCTATATTATACACTGAGCGGTATATTATACACTGAGCGGTATATTATTCACTGAGCAGTATATTACACCCTATATTATACACTGAGCGGTATATTACACCCTATATTATACACTGAGCGGTATATTACACCCTGTATTATACACTGAGCGGTATATTACACCCTATATTATACGCTGAGTGGTATATTACACCCTATATTATACGCTGAGTGGTATATTACACCCTATATTATACGCTGAGCGGTATATTACACCCTATATTATACACTGAGCGGTATATTACACCCTATATTATACGCTGAGTGGTATATTACACCCTATATTATACGCTGAGTGGTATATTACACCCTATATTATACGCTGAGTGGTATATTACACCCTATATTATACACTGAGCGGTATATTATACACTGAGCGGTATATTATTCACTGAGCGGTATATTACACCCTATATTATACACTGAGCGGTATATTACACCCTATATTATACACTGAGCGGTATATTACACCCTGTATTATACACTGAGCGGTATATTATACACTGAGTGGTATATTACACCCTATATTATACACTGAGCGGTATATTACACCCTATATTATACGCTGAGCGGTATATTACACCCTATATTATACGCTGAGCGGTATATTACACCCTATATTATACGCTGAGTGGTATATTACACCCTATATTATACGCTGAGTGGTATATTACACCCTATATTATACGCTGAGTGGTATATTACACCCTATATTATACACTGAGCGGTATATTATACACTGAGCGGTATATTATTCACTGAGCGGTATATTACACCCTATATTATACACTGAGCGGTATATTACACCCTATATTATACACTGAGCGGTATATTACACCCTGTATTATACACTGAGCGGTATATTACACCCTATATTATACGCTGAGTGGTATATTACACCCTATATTATACGCTGAGTGGTATATTACACCCTATATTATACACTGAGCGGTATATTATACACTGAGCGGTATATTACACCCTGTATTATACGCTGAGTGGTATATTACACTATATATTACACACTGAGCGGTATATTACACCCTGTATTATACACTGAGCGGTATATTATACACTGAGCGGTATATTACACCCTATATTATACACTGAGCGGTATATTACACCCTATATTATACACTGAGCGGTATATTACACCCTATATTATACGCTAAGCGGTATATTACACCCTATATTATACACTGAGCGGTATATTATACACTGAGCGGTATATTATACACTGAGTGGTATATTACACCCTATATTATACACTGAGCGGTATATTACACCCTATATTATACGCTGAGCGGTATATTACACCCTATATTATACGCTGAGTGGTATATTACACCCTATATTATACGCTGAGTGGTATATTACACCCTATATTATACGCTGAGTGGTATATTGCACCCTATATTATACGCTGAGTGGTATATTACACCCTATATTATACACTGAGCGGTATATTATACACTGAGCGGTATATTATTCACTGAGCAGTATATTACACCCTATATTATACACTGAGCGGTATATTACACCCTATATTATACACTGAGCGGTATATTACACCCTGTATTATACACTGAGCGGTATATTACACCCTATATTATACGCTGAGTGGTATATTACACCCTATATAATACGCTGAGTGGTATATTACACCCTATATTATACACTGAGCGGTATATTATACACTGAGCGGTATATTATTCACTGAGCGGTATATTACACCCTATATTATACACTGAGCGGTATATTACACCCTATATTATACACTGAGCGGTATATTACACCCTGTATTATACACTGAGCGGTATATTACACCCTATATTATACGCTGAGTGGTATATTACACCCTATATTATACGCTGAGTGGTATATTACACCCTATATTATACACTGAGCGGTATATTATACACTGAGCGGTATATTACACCCTGTATTATACGCTGAGTGGTATATTACACTATATATTACACACTGAGCGGTATATTACACCCTGTATTATACACTGAGCGGTATATTATACACTGAGCGGTATATTACACCCTATATTATACACTGAGCGGTATATTACACCCTATATTATACACTGAGCGGTATATTACACCCTATATTATACGCTAAGCGGTATATTACACCCTATATTATACACTGAGCGGTATATTATACACTGAGCAGTATATTACACCCTATATTATACACTGAGCGGTATATTACACCCTATATTATACACTGAGCGGTATATTACACCCTATATTATACACTGAGCGGTATATTACACCCTATATTATACACTGAGCGGTATATTACACCCTATATTATACACTGAGCGGTATATTACACCCTATATTATACGCTGAGCGGTATATTACACCCTATATTATACACTGAGCGGTATATTACACCCTATATTATACACTGAGCGGTATATTACACCCTATATTATACGCTGAGTGGTATATTACACCCTATATTATACACTGAGTGGTATATTACACCCTATATTATACGCTGAGTGGTATATTACACCCTATATTATACACTGAGTGGTATATTACACCCTATATTATACACTGAGCAGTATATTATACACTGAGCGGTATATTACACCCTGTATTATACACTGAGCGGTATATTACACCCTATATTATACGCTGAGTGGTATATTACACCCTATATTATACACTGAGCGGTATATTATACACTGAGCGGTATATTATACACTGAGCGGTATATTACACCCTATATTATACGCCGCTGAGTGGTATATTACACTATATATTACACACTGAGCGGTATATTATACACTGAGCGGTATATTACACCCTGTATTATACACTGAGCGGTATATTACACCCTATATTATACGCTGAGTGGTATATTACACCCTATATTATACGCTGAGCGGTATATTACACCCTATATTATACACTGAGCGGTATATTACACCCTATATTATACGCTGAGCGGTATATTACACCCTGTATTATACACTGAGTGCATATACACCCTATATTATACACTGAGCGGTATATTATACACTGAGCGGTATATTACACCCTATATTATACACTAAGCGGTATATTACACCCTATATTATACGCTGGTGGTATTTTACACCCTATATTATACGCTAGCGGTATATTACACCCTATATTATACACTGGGGTATATTACACCCTATATTATACGCTGGTGGTATATTACACCCTATATTATACGCTGGCGGTATATTACACCCTGTATTATACACTGAGCGGTATATTATACACTGAGCGGTATATTACACCCTATATTATACACTGAGCGCTATATTACACCCTATATTGTACACTAAGCGTTATATTACACCCTATATTATACGCTGAGTGGTATATTACACCCTATATTATACACTGAGCGGTATATTATACACTGAGCGGTATATTACACCCTATATTATACCCTAAGCGGTATATTACACCCTATATTATACGCTGAGTGGTATATTACACCTAATATTTTACGCTGAGCGGTATATTACACCCTATATTAAACACTGAGCGGTATATTATACACTGAGCGGTATATTATACACTGATTGGTATATTACACACTATATTATACACTGAGCGGTATATTACACCCTATATTATACACTGAGCAGTATATTACACCCTATATTATACACTGAGCGCTATATTACACCCTATATTATACACTGAGTGGTATATTACACCCTATATTATACGCTGAGTGCTATATTACACCCTATATTATACACTGAGTGGTATATTATACACTGAGCGGTATATTACACCCTATATTATACACTAAGCGGTATATTACACCCTATATTATACGCTGAGTGGTATATTACACCCTATATTATACGCTGAGCGGTATATTACACCCTATATTATACACTGAGCGGTATATTATACACTGAGCGGTATATTATACACTGAGTGGTATATTACACCCTATATTATACACTGAGCGGTATATTACACCCTATATTATATGCTGAGCGGTATATTACACCCTATATTATTCACTGAGCGGCATATTACACCCCATATTATACACTGAGCGGTATATTACACCCTACATTATACACTGAGCGGTATATTACACCCTATATTATACACTGAGCGGTATATTACACCCTATATTATACACTGAGCGGTATATTACACCCTATATTATACACTGAGCGGTATATTACACCCTGTATTATACACTGAGCGGTATTTTACACCCTATATTATACGCTGAGCGGTATATTCCACCCTGTATTATACACTGAGCGGTATATTACACCCTATGTTATACGCTGAGCGGTATATTACACCCTATATTATACACTGAGCGGTATATTACAACCTATGTTAGACGCTGAGCGCTATTTTACACCCTATACTATAGGCTGAGCGCTATTTTACACCCTATACTATAGGCTGAGCGGTATATTACACCCTGATTTCTTGTACTGTTGGCTGGTGTTATAATTTCTGTAGTTGTGGTGTATTTGGGTGTAAGGCTGACCCTGTTGTGTGACCTCACAGACACCCATTCACCGGCAGAGAGGCGGTCATCTCCAGCGGGTCCGGCTTCTTGGTGTCTCAAGACGGGTTAATAGTCACTAATGCCCACGTGGTGGCCAATAAGAGGCGGGTGAGGGTGAAACTGCAGAACGGTGACACCTATGAAGCCAGTGTGTGCGCCATGGATCCAGTGCAGGACATCGCCACCATCCGAATCACTGCAAAGGTGAGAACCGGAAGCGTCTCCTACCCCAGTACCTGACTACCACACGCGTCTCCTCCCCCAGTACCTGACTACCACACGCGTCTCCTCCCCCAGTACCTGACTGCCAGCCGCGTCTCCTCCTCCAGTACCTGACTGCCGGCCGCGTCTCCTCCTCCAGCACCTGACTGCCGGTCGCGTCTCCTCCTCCACTACCTGACTGCCGGCAGCGTCTCCTCCCCCAGTACCTGACTGCCACACGCGTCTCCTCCCCCAGTACCTGACTACCATACGCGTCTCCTCCACCAGCACCTGACTGCCGGCCGCGTCTCCTCCCCCAGCACCTGACTGCCGGCCGCGTCTCCTCCCCCAGCACCTGACTGCCGCATGCGTCTCCTCCCCCAGTACCTGACTGCCGGCCGCGTCTCCTCCCCCAGCACCTGACTGCCGGCCGCTTGTCCTCCCCCAGCACCTGACTGCCGGCCGCGTGTCCTCCCCCAGCACCTGACTGCCGCACGCGTCTCCTCCCCCAGCACCTGACTGCCGGCCGCGTCTCCTCCCCCAGTACCTGACTGCCGGCCATGTCTCCTCCCCCAGTACCTGACTGCCGGCCGCGTCTCCTCCTCCAGCACCTGACTGCCGGCCTCGTCTCCTCCTCCAGCACCTGACTGCCGGCCGCGTCTCCTCCTCCTCCAGCACTTGACTGCCCGGGCCGCGTCTCCTCCTCCAGCACCTGACTGCCGGCCGCGTCTCCTCCTCCAGCACCTGACTGCCGGCCGCGTCTCCTCCTCCAGCACCTGACTGCCGGCCGCGTCTCCTCCTCCAGCACCTGACTGCCGGCCGCGTCTCCTCCTCCAGCACCTGACTGCCGGCCGCGTCTTCTCCTCCAGCACCTGACTGCCGGCCGCGTCTCCTCCTCCAGCACCTGACTGCCGGCCGCGTTTCCTCCTCCAGCACCTGACTGCCGGCCGTTGTCTCCTCCTCCAGCACCTGATTGCCGGCCGCGTCTCCTCCTCCAGCACCTGACTGCCGGCCGTGTCACCTCCCCCAGTACCTGACTGCCGGCCGTGTCTCCTCCTCCAGTACCTGACTGCCGGCCGCCTCTCCTCCCCCAGCATCTGACTGTCTCACCTCACACACACCCCCCCGACACCTGACAACCTTGGTGTGGGCTCTGATCGCTGGCACTTCCTTTCCCCCCCAGTTTATGCCATTCTGCCCTCTCTGCAGGGTCCTCTGCCCACGCTGCCGCTGGGTCGCTCCTCTGAGGTCAGACAGGGCGAGTTTGTTGTTGCCATGGGGACGCCGTACCTCCTCCGTAACACCATCACCTCCGGAATTGTCAGCTCGGTGCAGCGAGGGAGTCGGGAGCTCGGACTGTCCAACAAGGATATGGACTTCATCCAGACGGATGCCATCATAGACGTGAGTGCCAGTGCCCTGGGGGAGGGGTGGGTGATATCTGCAGCTGAACGCCCCATCCTCACCCTCTAACCCACCTCTTACTTTCAGGTTGGGAATTCTGGGGGTCCACTGGTGAATCTGGTGAGTACAAGGGACCCTGCGGTATATTACACCCTATATTATACACTGAGCGGTATATTACACCCTGTATTATACACTGAGCGGTATATTACACCCTATATTATACACTGAGTGGTATATTACACCCTGTATTATACACTGAGCGGTATATTACACCCTATATTATACACTGAGTGGTATATTACTCCCTATATTATACACTGAGCGGTATATTACACCCTGTATTATACACTGAGCGGTATATTGCACCCTATATTATACGCTGAGCGGTATATTACACCCTGTATTATACACTCAGCGGTATATTACACCCTATATTATACACTGAGTGGTATATTACTCCCTATATTATACACTGAGCGGTATATTACAACCTATATTATACACTGAGCGGTATATTACACCTTATATTATACACTGAGCGGTATATTGCACCCTATATTATGCACTGAGTGGTATATTACACCCTATATTATACACTGGTGCTATATTACACCCTATATTATACACTGAGCGGTGTATTACACCCTATATTATACTCTGAGCGGTTGTTACACCCTGTATTATACACTAAGTGCTATATTACACCCTATATTATACACTGAGCGGTATATTACACCCTATATTATGCACTGAGCGGTATATTATTCCCTATATTATACACTGAGCTTTATATTACTCCCTATATTATACGCTGATTGGTATATTACACCCTATATTATGCACTGAGCGGTATATTACTCCCTATATTATACACTGAGCGGTATATTACACCCTATATTATACACTGAGCGGTATATTACACCCTATATTATGCACTGAGCGGTATATTACACCCTATATTATACACTGGCGGTATATTACACCCTATATTATACGCTGAGCGGTATATTACACCCTATATTATACACTGGCGGTATATTATACCCTATGTTATACACTAAGCGGTATATTACAACCTATATTATATACTGAGCGGTATATACCCCTTATTATACACTGAGCGGTATGTTACACCCTGTATTATACACTGAGTGCTATATTACACCCTATATTATATACTGAGCGGTATATTATGTATATATTATATTGTTTTCCGTTTGTAGGACGGTGAAGTGATCGGTATTAATACTCTTAAAGTGACAGCGGGTATTTCTTTTGCCATTCCATCAGACAGAGTAAGAAGTTTTCTTCAGCAGGAGGAGAGGCGGAGTCAGGGTGTGTGATTGGTGCACTGGATCATGGAGGTGGGGTCTGTGGATACTTAGGATTAGCTCTCAGCCTCTCTCTTCTCCAGGATCTTGGTTTGGTCGTGCTCAGGTGAAACAGAAATACATTGGAGTCATGATGTTGACACTGACACCGAGGTATATGGAAGGGGTGTGGCTTTGGTAAATGGGGGGATGTGTATATTATACTGGGAGTGTATGGTGGATGGGTATGTGGTACTGGGGGTGTATGGGGAGATAGGTATATGGTACTGGGCATGTATTAGGGGATAGGTATATATAGGGGTGTATGGGGGCTCTCTGTACATTGTACTGGGGTGTATGAGGGCAGCTGTGTATATGGTACTGTTGACATGTGCTGTGATCATGACTGTGAACGTTACCATATCAGCTTTAATATAACATAATATTAGATGAACACTGATCCTAGACCTGTCCTCCTCTTCCTACATTAATGTATGCTCCTCCTCCTAGACCTGTCCTCCTCTTTCTACATTACTCTGTGCTCCGCCTCCTAGACCTGTCCTCCTCTTTCTACATTACTCTGTGCTCCTCCTCCTAGACCTGTCCTCCTCTTCCTACATTACTCTGTGCTCCTCCTCCTAGACCTGTCCTCCTCTTCCTACATTACTCTGTCCTCCTCCTTCTAGATCTGTCCTTCCTCTACATTACTCTGTGCTCCTCCTCCTAAACCTGGAGGACAGAGTAATGTAGAAGGAGGAGGACAGGTCTAGGAGGAGGAGCACAGAGTAATGTAGAAGGAGGAGGACAGGTCTAGGAGGAGGAGCACAGAGTAATGTAGAAGGAGGAGGGCAGGTCTAGGAGGAGGAGCACAGAGTAATGTAGAAGGAGGAGGGCAGGTCTAGGAGGAGGAGCACAGAGAATGAGAAGGAGGAGGGCAGGTCTAGGAGGAGGAGCACAGAGTAATGTAGAGGAAGGACAGATCTAGAAGGAGGAGGACAGAGTAATGTAGGAAGAGGAGGACAGGTCTAGGAGGAGGAGCACAGAGTAATGTAGAAGGAGGAGGGCAGGTCTAGGAGGAGGGGCACAGAGTAATGTAGAAGGAGGAGGGCAGGTCTAGGAGGAGGAGAACACAGTAATGTAGAAGGAGGAGGGCAGGCCTAGGAGGAGGAGCACAGAGTAATGTAGAAGGAGGAGGGCAGGTCTAGGAGGAGGAGCACAGAGTAATGTAGAAGGAGGAGGGCAGGTCTAGGAGTAGGGGCACAGAGTAATATAGAAGGTGGAGGGCAGGTCTAGGAGGAGGAGCACAGAGTAATGTAGAAGGAGGAGGGCAGGTCTAGGAGGAGGGGCACAGAGTAATGTAGAAGGAGGAGGGCAGGTCTAGGAGGAGGAGCACAGAGTAATGTAGAAGGAGGAGGGCAGGTCTAGGAGGAGGAGCACAGAGTAATGTAGAAGGAGGAGGGCAGGTCTAGGAGGAGGAGCACAGAGTAATGTAGAGGAAGGACAGATCTAGAAGGAGGAGGACAGAGTAATGTAGGAAGAGGAGGACAGGTCTAGGAGTAGGGGCACAGAGTAATATAGAAGGTGGAGGGCAGGTCTAGGAGGAGGAGCACAGAGTAATGTAGAAGGAGGAGGGCAGGTCTAGGAGGAGGGGCACAGAGTAATGTAGAAGGAGAAGGGCAGGTCTAGGAGGAGGGGCACAGAGTAATGTAGAAGGAGGAGGGCAGGTCTAGGAGGAGGGGCACAGAGTAATGTAGAAGGAGGAGGGCAGGTCTAGGAGGAGGAGCACAGAGTAATGTAGAAGGAGGAGGACAGGTCTAGGAGGAGGGGCACAGAGTAATGTAGAAGGAGGAGGATAGGTATAGGAGGAGGAGCACAGAGTAATGTAGAAGGAGGAGGGCAGGTCTAGGAGGAGGAGCACAGAGTAATGTAGAAGGAGGAGGACAGATCTATGAGGAGGAGCACAGAGTAATGTAGAAGGAGGAGGACAGGTCTAGGAGGAGGGGCACAGAGTAATGTAGAAGGAGGAGGATAGGTCTACATTACTGTGTGCTCCTCCTCCTAGACCTGTCGTCCTCCTTCTACATTACTCTGTGCCCCTCCTCGTAGACCTGCCCTCCTCCTTCTACATTACTCTGTGCTCCTCCTCCCAGGCCTGCCCTCCTCCTTCTACATTACTCTGTGCTCCTCCTCCTAGACCTATCCTCCTCCTTCTACATTACTCTGTGCCCCTCCTCCTAGACCTGCCCTCCTCCTTCTACATTACTCTGTGCTCCTCCTCCAGATCTGTCCTCCTCCTTCTACATTACTCTGTGCTCCTCCTCCTAGACCTGCCCTCCTCCTTCTACATTACTCTGTGCTCCTTCTCCTAGACCTGCCCTCCTCCTTCTACATTACTGTGTGCTCCTCCTCCTAGACCTGTCCTCCTCCTTCTACATTACTCTGTGCTCCTCCTCCTAGATCTGTCCTCCTCCTTCTACATTACTCTGTGCTCCTCCTCCTAGACCTGTCCTCCTCCTTCTACATTACTCTGTGCTCCTCCTCCTAGACCTGTCCTCCTCCTTCTACATTACTCTGTGCTCCTCCTCCTATACCTATCCTCCTCCTTCTACATTACTCTGTCCTCCTCCTCCTAGACCTGCCCTACTCCTTCTACATTACTCTGTGCTCCTCCTAGACCTGCCCTCCTCTTTCTACATTACTCTGTGCTCCTCCTCTAGACCTGCCCTCCTCCTTCTACATTACTGTGTGCTCCTCCTCCTAGACCTGTCCTCCTCCTTCTACATTATTGTATGCTCCTCCTCCTAGACCTGTCGTCCTCCTTCTACATTACTCTGTGCTCCTCCTCCTAGACCTGTCCTCCTCCTTCTACATTACTGTGTGCTCCTCCTCCTAGACCTGTCCTCCTCCTTCTACATTACTCTGTGCTCCTCCTTCTAGATCTGTCTTTCCTCTACATTACTCTGTGCCCCTCCTCCTAGACCTGCCCACCTCCTTCTACATTACTCTGTCCTCCTCCTCCTATACCTATCCTCCTCCTCCTACATTACTCTGTGCTCCTCCTCCTAGACCTGCCCACCTCCTTCTACATTACTCTGTGCTCCTCCTCCTAGACCTGCCCTCCTCCTTCTACATTACTCTGTGCTCCTCCTAGGTCTGTCCACCTCCTTCTACATTACTCTGTGCTCCTCCTTCTAGACCTGCCCTCCTCCTTCTACATTACTCTGTGCTCCTCCTCCTAGACCTGTCCTCCTCCTTCTACATTACTCTGTGCTCCTCCGCCTATACCTATCGTCCTCCTTCTACATTACTCTGTGCCCCTCCTCGTAGACCTGCCCTCCTCCTTCTACATTACTCTGTGCTCTTCCTCCTAGGCCTGCCCTCCTCCTTCTACATTACTCTGTGCTCCTCCTCCTAAACCTATCCTCCTCCTTCTACATTACTCTGTGCCCCTCTTCCTAGACCTGTCCTCCTCCTTCTACATTACTCTGTGCTCCTCCTCATAGATCTGTCCTCCTCCTTCTACATTACTCTGTGCTCCTCCTCCTAGACCTGCCCTCCTCCTTCTACATTACTCTGTGCTCCTCCTCCTATACCTATCCTCCTCCTTCTACATTACTCTGTGCCCCTCCTCCTAGACCTGTCCTCCTCCTTCTACATTACTCTGTGCTCCTCCTCCTAGACCTGCCCTCCTCCTTCTACATTACTCTGTGCTCCTCCTCCTAGACCTGCCCTCCTCCTTCTACATTACTGTGTGCTCCTCCTCCTAGACCTGTCCTCCTCCTCCTTCTACATTACTGTGTGCTCCTCCTCCTAGACCTGTCCTCCTCTTTCTACATTACTCTGTGCTCCTCCTCCTAGACCTGTCGTCCTCCTTCTACATTACTCTGTGCTCCTCCTCCTAGACCTGTCGTCCTCCTTCTACATTACTCTGTGCTCCTCCTCCTAGACCTATCCTCCTCCTTCTACATTACTCTGTCCTCCTCCTCGCCTAGACCTGCCCTCCTCTTTCTACATTACTCTGTGCTCCTCCTCCTAGACCTGCCCTCCTCCTTCTACATTACTGTGTGCTCCTCCTCCTAGACCTGTCCTCCTCCTCCTTCTACATTACTGTGTGCTCCTCCTCCTAGACCTGTCGTCCTCCTTCTACATTACTCTTTGCTCCTTCTCCTAGACCTGTCCACCTCTTTCTACATTACTGTGCTCCTCCTCCTAGACCTGTCCTCCTCTTTCTACATTACTCTGTGCTCCTCCTCCTAGACCTGTCCTCCTCCTTCTACATTACTCTGTGCTCCTCCTCCTAGACCTGCCCTCCTCCTTCTACATTACTCTGTCCTCCTCCTCCTATACCTATCCTCCTCCTTCTACATTACTCTGTGCTCCTCCTCCTAGACCTGCCCTCCTCCTCCTTCTACATTACTCTGTGCCCCTCCTCCTAGACCTGTCCTCCTCCTTCTACATTACTCTGTGCTCCTCCTTCTACATTACTCTGTGCTCCTCCTCCTAGACCTGTCCTCCTCTTCCTACATTACTCTGTGCTCCTCCTCCTAGACCTGTCCTCCTCCTTCTACATTACTCTGTGCTCCTCCTCCTAGACCTGTCCTCCTCTTCCTACATTACTCTGCGCTCCTCCTTCTAGACCTGCCCTTCTCCTTCTACATTACTCTGTGCTCCTCCTTCTAGATCTGGCTTTCCTCTACATTACTCTGTGCCCCTCCTCCTAGACCTGCCCACCTCCTTCTACATTACTCTGTCCTCCTCCTCCTATACCTATCCTCCTCCTCCTACATTACTCTGTGCTCCTCCTCCTAGACCTGCCCACCTCCTTCTACATTACTCTGTGCTCCTCCTCCTAGACCTGCCCTCCTCCTTCTACATTACTGTGTGCTCCTCTTCCTAGACCTGTCCTCCTCCTTCTACATTACTCTGTGCTCCTCCTCCTAGATCTGCCCTCCTCCTTCTACATTACTGTGTGCTCCTCCTCCTAGTTTACCTGTCCTCCTCCTTCTACATTACTCTGTGCTCCTCCTCCTAGACCTATCCTCCTCCTTCTACATTACTCTGTCCTCCTCCTCCTAGACCTGCCCTCCTCCTTCTACATTACTCTGTGCTCCTCCTAGACCTGCCCTCCTCTTTCTACATTACTCTGTGCTGCTCTTCCTAGACCTGCCCTCCTCCTTCTATATTACTGTGTGCTCCTCCTCCTAGACCTGTCGTCCTCCTTCTACATTACTCTGTGCTCCTCCTCCTAGACCTGTCCTCCTCCTTCTACATTACTGTGTGCTCCTCCTCCTAGACCTGTCCTCCTCCTTCTACATTACTCTGTGCTCCTCCTCCTAGACCTGCCCTCCTCCTTCTACATTACTTTGTGCTCCTCCTCCTAGACCTGTCCTCCTCCTTCTACATTGCTCTGTGCTCCTCCTCCTAGACCTGTCCTCCTCCTTCTACATTACTGTGTGCTCCTCCTCCTAGACCTGTCCTCCTCCTTCTACATTACTCTGTGCTCCTCCTCCTAGACCTGCCCTCCTCCTTCTACATTACTCTGTGCTCCTCCTCCTAGACCTGCCCTCCTCCTTCTACATTACTCTGTGCTCCTCCTCCTAGACCTGTCCTCCTCCTTCTACATTACTCTGTGCTCCTCCTCCTAGACCTGTCCTCCTCCTTCTACATTACTCTGTGCTCCTCCTCCTAGACCTGCCCTCCTCCTTCTACATTACTCTGTGCTCCTCCTCCTAGACCTGCCCTCCTCCTTCTACATTACTCTGTGCTCCTCCTCCTAGACCTGCCCTCCTCCTTCTACATTACTCTGTCCTCCTCCTCCTATACCTATCCTCCTCCTTCTACATTACTCTGTCCTCCTCCTCCTAGACCTGCCCTCCTCCTTCTACATTACTCTGTCCTCCTCCTCCTATACCTATCCTCCTCCTTCTACATTACTCTGTGCTCCTCCTTCTAGATCTATCCTTCCTCTACATTACTCTGTGCTCCTCCTCCTAGACCTTCCCTCCTCCTCCTTCTACATTACTCTGTGCCCCTCCTCCTAGACCTGTCCTCCTCCTTCTACATTACTCTGTGCTCCTCCTTCTACATTACTCTGTGCTCCTCCTCCTAGACCTGTCCTCCTCCTTCTACATTACTCTGTGCTCCTCCTCCTAGACCTGCCCTCCTCCTTCTACATTACTCTGTGCTCCTCCTCCTAGACCTGTCCTCCTCTTTCTATATTACTCTGTGTCCCTCCTCCTAGACCTGTCCTCTGCCTTCTACATTACTCTGTGCTCCTCCTCCTAGACCTGCCCTCCTCCTTCTACATTACTCTGTGCTCCTCCTCCTAGACCTGTCCACCTCTTTCTACATTACTGTGCTCCTCCTCCTAGACCTGTCCTCCTCTTTCTATATTACTCTGTGTCCCTCCTCCTAGACCTGTCCTCTGCCTTCTACATTACTCTGTGCTCCTCCTCCTTGACCTGCCCACCTCCTTCTACATTACTCTGTGCTCCTCCTCCTAGACCTGTCCTCCTCTTTCTATATTACTCTGTGTCCCTCCTCCTAGACCTGTCCTCTGCCTTCTACATTACTCTGTGCTCCTCCTCCTAGACCTGTCCTCCTCCTTCTACATTACTCTGTGCCCCTCCTCCTAGACCTGCCCACCACCTTCCACATTACTCTGTGCTCCTCCTCCTAGACCTGTCCTCCTCTTTCTATATTACTCTGTGTCCCTCCTCCTAGACGTGCCCTCCTCCTTCTACTCTGTGCTCCTCCTTCTAGATCTGTCTTTCCTCTACATTACTCTGTGCCCCTCCTCCTAGACCTGCCCACCTCCTTCTACATTACTCTGTCCTCCTCCTCCTATACCTATCCTCCTCCTCCTACATTACTCTGTGCTCCTCCTCCTAGACCTGCCCTCCTCCTTCTACATTACTCTGTGCTCCTCCTCCTAGACCTGTCCTCCTCTTTCTATATTACTCTGTGTCCCTCCTCCTAGACCTGCCCTCCTCCTTCTACTCTGTGCTCCTCCTTCTAGATCTGTCTTTCCTCTACATTACTCTGCGCTTCTACTCCTTTCCTCCTCCTCCTTCTTTTTCTTTACTCTTTGCTCCTCCTTCTAGGCTCTTCCAATATGGTAGATAAGTGGGATTGATTTGTGAGTATTTTTCTGGATTGTAAATTATAAGGAATTTTTAGATTTCAGGAGTTTGTAGAGTTTCGATGTGTTTCGTCTCTCTTTATTTTTGTCTTGTGTTGGCAGGATTTTGGCAGACATGAAGTTCCGGGATCCTGGATTTCCTGATGTGTCCCATGGGATCCTCATCCATAAAGTGATCATTGGATCTCCGGCTCACCAGTGGGTGCTGTCTTTAATAGAGAGGTGAGTGCCGCCGCTGGCTGTGACCTCTGACCTCTTCTGTCTCCTCAGGGCCGGTCTGAAGGCTGGAGACATTATCCTGGAGATTAACTCCCGGAAGGCAGCTTCTGCAGAAGATATCTTTGATGCTGTAAGCTCTGAGACGAAGCTCTCTATGATGATTCGCCGCGGGTACGAGATTCTGATGGTGAACGTCATCCCTGAGCCGGTGGAGTGACGGTCTACAGTTTGTAAACTGCTCAGGATCCTACAGTCTGTCCTCATTGTGGACAAACTCCCACTTCCTGGGCATTGAAACATTTGCCCATCTTTAAGATATCAGGGTCAGAAGATGGTGAGGTCCTCTACAATCATTATTGTATGGGACTTGGTCGCTTTTATTCTTCAGAGTTTTGTCCCATGTACCAATCTGTCTTTCCAGGTAATGAAGTCCGAAAACATGAATTACATGATGTCAAAGACATATGAGAATATTCATATAAAAATACTTGTGTGTGATGTCATATTAGTACTGGGGTATATCAGACTGGATGAGGTCAGGTCCTGCTGGGTGTAATACCTCCTCCTCTCCTGTGGGGGTGCTGTGTTTCTACCTCCTAGTATTAGTATATATCAGACTGGATGAGGTCAAGTCCTGCCGGGTGTAATACCTCCTCCTCTCCTGCGGCGGTGCTGTGTCTCTACCTCCTAGTATTAGGATATACAGTGCCTTGCGAAAGTATTCGGCCCCTTGAACTTTTCAACCTTTTGCCACATTTCAGGCTTCAAACATAAAGATATAAAATTTTAATTTTTTGGTGAAGAATCAACAACAAGTGGGACACAATCGTGAAGTGGAACGAAATTTATTGGATATTTTAACCTTTTGTAAAAAATAAAAAACTGAAAAGTGGGGCGTGCAATATTATTATAATACTAATACTTTGTAGCACCCCCTTTTGCTGCGATTACAGCTACAAGTCGCTTGGGGTATGTCTCTATCAGTTCTTGCCCATTCTTCCTTGGAAAACAGCCGGAGCTCAGTGAGGTTGGATGGAGAGCGTTTGTGAACAGCAGTTTTCAGCTCTTTCCACAGATTCTCCATTGGATTCAGGTCTGGACTTTGACTTGGCCATTCTAACACCTGGATACGTTTATTTGGGAACCATTCCATTGTAGATTTGGCTTTATGTTTGGGATCATTGTCTTGTTGGAAGATAAATCTCCGTCCCAGTCTCAGGTCTTTTGCAGACTCCAACAGGTTTTCTTCCAGAATGGTCCTGTATTTGGCTCCATCCATCTTCCCATCGATTTTAACCATCTTCCCTGTCCCTGCTGAAGAAAAGCAGGCCCAAACCATGATGCTGCCCCCACCATGTGTGACAGTGGGGATGGTGTGTTCAGGGGGATGAGCTGTGCTGCTTTTACGCCAAACATATCGATTTGCATTGTGGCCAAAAAGTAGGATTTTGGTTCCATCTGAGCAGAGCACCTTCTTCCACATGTTTGGTGTCTCCCAGGTGACTTTTTATGGATATCTTTGAGAAATGGCTTTCTTCTTGCCACTCTTCCATAAAGGCCAGATTTGTGCAGTGTACGACTGATTGTTGTCCTATGGACAGACTCTCCCACCTCAGCTGTAGATCTCTGCAGGTCATCCAGAGTGATCATGGGCCTCTTGGCTGCATCTCTGATCAGTCTTCTCCTTGTTTGAGATGAAAGTTTAGAGGGACGGCCGGGTCTTGGTAGATTTGCAGTGGTCTGATACTCCTTCCATTTCAATATGATCGCTTGCACAGTGCTCCTTGGGATGTTTAAAGTTTGGGAAATCTTTTTGTATCCAAATCCGGCTTTAAACTTCTCCACAACAGTATCACGGACCTGCCTGGTGTGTTCCTTGGTCTTCATGATGCTCTCTGCGCTTTATACAGAACCCTGAGACTATCACAGAGCAGGTGCATTTATATGGAGACTTGTACACACAGGTGGATTATATTTATCATCATCAGTCATTTAGGACAACATTGGATCATTCAGAGATCCTCACTGAACTTCTGGACTGAGTTTGCTGCACTGAAAGTAAAGGGGCCGAATAATATTGCACGCCCCACTTTTCAGTTTTTTATTTTTTACAAAAGCTTAAAATATCCAATAAATTTTGTTCCACTTCACGATTGTGTCCCACTTGTTGTTGGTTCTTCACCAAAAAATTAAAATTTTATATTCTTATGTTTAAAGCCTGAAATGTGGCAAAAGGTTGAAAAGTTCAAGGGGGCCGAATACTTTCACAAGGCACTGTATCAGACTGGATGAGGTCAGGTCCTGCCGGGTGTAATACCTCCTCCTCTCCTGCGGGGGTGCTGTGTATCTACCTTCTAGTATTAGGATATATCAGACTGGATGAGGTCAGGTCATGCCAGGTGTAATACCTCCTCCTCTCCTGCGAGAGGCGCTGGTTGGGTATGTATGAGACCTTCAGTTTCCATGGTCCTTGAGACCATTGCATGGTTGTCTTTGCTCCTGGCCTGATATCTGTCGTATGATCGCTCGTGTTGATCTCAGTTTTCTTCTTTACCAGAAGTCTGTCATACATGAAGATACATTTGCTGGGTTGATCTTCTTTCCCCCTCACACCTGAGGGCGCTGTAGAGATGGGGGCTTATGACAAATCTTGTTGCAAGTGACTTTGAAAAATTAACAATTATTCAAAAAAAAGTGGGACAAGAGGTCTGTGTGTGCATGTGTCCATGTAAGTATGTGTGTGCATGTGTCCATGTAAGTATGTGAGTGCATGTGTCCATGTAAGTATGTGTGTGCATGTGTCCATGTAAGTATGTGAGTGCATGTGTCCATGTAAGTATGTGTGTGCATGTGTCCATGTAAGTATGTGAGTGCATGTGTCCATGTAAGTATGTGTGTGCATGTGTCCATGTAAGTATGTGAGTGCATGTGTCCATGTAAGTATGTGAGTGCATGTGTCCATGTAAGTATGTGTGTGCATGTGTCCATGTATGTATGTGAGTGCATGTGTCCATATACAGGAGCATCTGAATAAATGAGAATATCTGTGAAACGTTCCTTCATCTCAGTAATTCAGTAATACAATCCATAATCCGCGTCTTCCAGGATTGTGTGTCCTACTGAACCAGACTGAGGAAACCTTGGCAGGTGACACTGAATTTACAAGACTGAACTGAATTTACAAGATTCTCATTTTCTTAGATTTGGGTTTTCATTCCCTGTAATCCATAATCAACATTTACAGAAATAAAACACTTGGAATAGAAGACTCTGTGTGTAAAGAATCTAGAAAATATAGGAGGTCACTTTATTACTGGAATTACTGAAAGAAATAAACGTTTCCCAGATATTCTCATTTATTGAGCTAGAGCTGTAGTGTGTGCATGTGTATAAGTATGTGTGTCTGTGTGTGCATGTCTCTGTCTCTGACAAACCTTGTCTGAAGACGTACAGAGAACGGCCTCCCGTCTGCAGGTGTGTGTGACATACAGGGAGCGGCCTCCAGTCTGCAGGTGTGTGCGACATACAGGGGGCGGCCTCCCGTCTGCAGGTGTGTGCGACATACAGGGGGCGGCCTCCCGTCTGCAGGTGTGTGCGACATACAGGGAGCGGCCTCCCGCGGTGTGGGGGCGCCAGTCTGCAGGTGTGTGCGACATACAGGGGGCGGCCTCCAGTCTGCAGGCGTGTGTGCGACATACAGGGGGCGGCCTCCCGTCTGCAGGTGTGTGCGACATACAGGGGGCGGCCTCCCGTCTGCAGGTGTGTGCGACATACAGGGGGCGGCCTCCCGTCTGCAGGTGTGTGCGACATCAGCGGGGCGGCCTCCCGTCTGCAGGTGTGTGCGACATACAGGGGGCGGCCTCCAGTCTGCAGGTGTGTGCGACATACAGGGGGCGGCCTCCCTCGCGCCGCCCGTCTGCGGTGTGTGCGACATACAGGGGGCGGCCTCCCGTCTGCAGGTGTGTGTGCGACATACAGGGGGCGGCCTCCCGTCTGCAGGTGTGTGCGACATACAGGGGGCGGCCTCCCGTCTGCAGGTGTGTGCGACATACAGGGCGGGCCTCCCGTCTGCAGGTGTGTGCGACATACAGGGGGCGGCCTCCCGTCTGCAGGTGTGTGCGACATACAGGGGGCGGCCTCCCGTCTGCAGGTGTGTGCGACATACAGGGGGCGGCCCCCCCGGGGGCGGCCCCCGTCTGCGGTGTGTGCGACATACAGGGGGCCGGCCCGCTGCGGTGTGTGCGACATACAGGGGGCGGCCTCCCGTCTGCAGGTGTGTGCGACATACAGGGGGCGGCCTCCCGTCTGCAGGTGTGTGTGACATACAGGGAGCGGCCTCCAGTCTGCAGGTGTGTGCGACATACAGGGGGGCCCGCGGCCGGTCGGCCCGTCTGCAGGTGTGTGCGACATACAGGGGGCGGCCTCCCGTCTGCAGGTGTGTGCGACATACAGGGGGAGGGGCGGCCTCCAGGTCTGGGCGCGGGGCGGCCCGTCTGCAGGTGTGTGCGACATACAGGGGGCGGCCTCCAGTCTGCAGGTGTGTGTGCGACATCCGCCACAGGGGGCGGGGCCTCCCCGTCTGCAGGTGTGTGCGACATCACAGGGGGCGGCCTCCCGTCTGCAGGTGTGTGTGACGGGGCGGCCCCGCCGGTGTGCGCTCGGGGGCGGCCTCCCGTCTGCGGTGTGTGCCGGGGCGCCCGTCTGCAGGTGTGTGTGCGACACACAGGGGGCGGCCTCACCCGTCTGCAGGTGTGTGTGACGTACAGGGGGGCGGCCTCCCGTCTGCAGGTGTGTGTGCGACGGGCTACAGGGGGCGGCCTCCCCGTCTGCAGGCGTGTGTGCGACGTACCGGGGGCGGCCTCCCGTCTGCAGGGTGTGTGCGACATACAGGGGGCGGCCTCCCGTCTGCAGGTGTGTGTGACGTCCGGGGGCGGCCTCCCGTCTGCAGGTGTGTGTGCATGTGTGCGACGTACAGGGGGGCGGCCTCCCGTCTGCAGGCGTGTGTGCGACGTACAGGGGGCGGCCTCCCGTCTGCAGGCTGTGTGTGCGACGCGGGGGCGGCCTCCCGTCTGCAGGTGTGTGTGCGACAGGGGGCGGCCTCCAGTCTGCAGGCGTGTGTGCGACGTACAGGGGGCGGCCTCCCGTCTGCGCGCGGGTGTGTGTGCGACATACAGGGGGCGGGCCTCCAGTCTGGCAGGTGTGTGTGGGCGAGGGGCCCGGGGTGTGCCGTACAGGGGGCGGCCTCCTGTCTGCGTCCATATTATATAGAGAGCTGTTGCCTGTGTATGATATGGCGGTACGCGATGATGCCTCCGCTGCACTGGGCCCGTTTCAGGAATACACCACAGTCACCCGTTCAGTTTGGAAGAATTTATGAGAGAAAAACCCACAACTTTTATTAGCAAAAATCTGGGGCACCTTGTGAGAGCCCCAGGAGGCACCTGTGAGGAGGCACCGTGGGGCAAGATGTAAACATGGCAGGACAGGAGGAGGTTTCGTGTGTTAGTAGCACCTATAGGTTGTGGAGCCATCAGCTGTAGGAGGAATGTGCGCCAGGAGGAACATCTGAGTACAGGTCCCAGCCTCCTCAGCTGAGGTTCTGGCCTTCTTCTTGGGTGGTGGTCATTCAGAAGAAGCAGCTTATATGCTGTAGTTTGGGGTTCACTTTACACCCATCCTTGTGCACCTCAACATCAACAACTTGACTAGCACCAAAAGATGGACACAAAAAGAAAGCAAGGACACCGGCAGATGGAGTAGTGAAGCCACCAGAACATGGCTAGTGCAGCGGCCGTAGACATCACCAGTCTCCAGTGGCCCATATGTCATTGGGTCTGAGCTCCTCCCATAAATGACCATGTGAGGGTATCTGGGGTTGGACTGCTTGGATGTTGTATTCGGGAGGTGAAGGTTCCCGGTGGCATTAAAGGATCTGGTTGTTGAGCTGTCCTCTGTACTGTTCAAATCGCTTGTTGGCTTCTTCACTGAGCGTGTCACCTGAAACAACACAAGATGGAGTCACATGAGTGTCGGATGGTGGAGGGGCGTCATGTGGTCTGTGTGACCTCAGCGGTGCACTCACACAATGGCACCACTGTGAGCAGGATGATGTCCTGGGTAGGTACGGCAAGGCCTATTAGAGTGTGACCTCTAGGACAGCAGGGTGAAGGCTACTAGCGGTGACCTCCTTCTCTCTTAGCCATGTGATGTAGGTGACGTGGAGCCTGCCGTATTATACCTGTGTGGCTCTCCTGCCCAGGGCTGTGGGTCCCCGGACTGTACCCTATTGGGCATGAATTATACTTCAGGATTTTATCATCTTCTTCCAGACACCATCGCCTGCAGGGGAACATGTCCTCTGATGGTCTGATCTACGGCATCAGATGACTCTGGAAGCTGTTCAGACTTGTAGGGTGGAACGTGTAAGTAGCTTTGGCTCGAGGGTGATGTAATGGTTAATGTTTAGCATATTTCCTGATATCAGTCACTGTAATATAGTATCTGATCCTGTGTGGGCCTCACTGCTGACCCTACGTAGACCTGGACTATGGGGAGGAGACTGGAGGCAACCAATGTAGACCTGGACTATGGGGGAGGAGACTGGAGGTAACCAATGTAGACCCAGACTATGGGGAGGGGACTGGAGGCAAACAATGTAGACCCCGACTATAGGCAGGAGACTGGAGGCAACCAATGTAGACCCGGACTATGGGGAGGAGACTGGTGGCAACCAATATAGAAACGGCCTATGGGGAGGAGACTGGAGGCAACCAATGTAGACCCGGACTATGGGTAGGAGACTGGAAGCAACCAATGTAGACCCGGACTATGGGGAGGAGACTGGAGGTAACCAATGTAGACCCGGACTATGGGGAGGAGACTGGAGGTAACCAATGTAGACCCGGACTATGGGGAGGAGACTGGAGGTAACCAATGTAGACCCAGACTATGGGGAGGAGACTGGAGGCAACCAATGTAGACCCGGACTATGGGGAGGAGACTGGAAGCAACCAATGTAGACCCGGACTATGGGGAGGAGACTGGAAGGCAACCAATGTAGACCCGGACTATGGGGAGGAGACTGGAGGCAACCAATGTAGACCCGGACTATGGGGAGGAGACTGGAGGCAACCAATGTAGACCCGGACTATGGGGAGGAGACTGGAGGCAACCAATGTAGACCCGGACTATGGGGAGGAGACTGGAGGCAACCAATGTAGACCCGGACTATGGGGAGGAGACTGGAAGCAACCAATGTAGACCCGGACTATGGGGAGGAGACTGGAGGTAACCAATGTAGACCCGGACTATGGGGAGGAGACTGGAGGCAACCAATGTAGACCCAGACTATGGGGAGGAGACTGGAAGCAACCAATATAGACCCGGACTATGGGGAGGAGACTGGAGGTAACCAATGTAGACCCAGACTATGGGGAGGGGACTGGAGGCAAACAATGTAGACCCAGACTATAGGCAGGAGACTGGAGGCAACCAATGTAGACCCAGACTATGGGGAGGAGACTGGAGGCAACCAATGTAGACCCGGACTATGGGGAGGAGACTGGTGGCAACCAATATAGAAACGGACTATGGGGAGGAGACTGGAGGCAACCAATGTAGACCCCGACTATGGGGAGGAGACTGGAGGCAACCAATGTAGACCCGGACTATGGGGAGGAGACTGGTGGCAACCAATATAGAAACGGCCTATGGGGAGGAGACTGGGGGAGGCAACCAATGTAGACCCGGACTATGGGGAGGAGACTGGAGGCAACCAATGTAGACCCGGACTACGGGGAGGAGACTGGAGGTAACCAATGTAGACCCGGACTACGGGGAGGAGACTGGAGGCAACCAATGTAGACCCGGACTATGGGGAGGAGACTGGAGGCAACCAATGTAGACCCGGACTATGGGGAGGAGACTGGAGGCAACCAATGTAGAAACGGCCTATGGGGAGGAGACTGGAGGCAACCAATGTAGACCCGGACTATGGGGAGGAGACTGGAAGCAACCAATGTAGACCCGGACTATGGGGAGGAGACTGGAGGCAACCAATGTAGACCCGGACTATGGGGAGGAGACTGGAGGCAACCAATGTAGACCCGGACTATGGGGAGGAGACTGGAAGCAACCAATATAGACCCGGACTATGGGGAGGAGACTGGAGGTAACCAATGTAGACCCGGACTATGGGGAGGAGACTGGAGGCAACCAATGTAGACCCGGACTATGGGGAGGAGACTGGAGGCAACCAATGTAGACCCGGACTATGGGGAGGAGACTGGAGGCAACCAATGTAGACCCGGACTATGGGGAGGAGACTGGAGGCAACCAATGTAGACCCGGACTATGGGGAGGAGACTGGAAGCAACCAATGTAGACCCGGACTATGGGGAGGAGACTGGAGGTAACCAATGTAGACCCGGACTATGGGGAGGAGACTGGAGGCAACCAATGTAGACCCAGACTATGGGGAGGAGACTGGAAGCAACCAATATAGACCCGGACTATGGGGAGGAGACTGGAGGTAACCAATGTAGACCCAGACTATGGGGAGGGGACTGGAGGCAAACAATGTAGACCCAGACTATAGGCAGGAGACTGGAGGCAACCAATGTAGACCCAGACTATGGGGAGGAGACTGGAGGCAACCAATGTAGACCCGGACTATGGGGAGGAGACTGGTGGCAACCAATATAGAAACGGACTATGGGGAGGGAGACTGGTGGCAACCAATGTAGACCCCGACTATGGGGAGGAGACTGGAGGCAACCAATGTAGACCCGGACTATGGGGAGGAGACTGGTGGCAACCAATATAGAAACGGCCTATGGGGAGGAGACTGGAGGCAACCAATGTAGACCCGGACTATGGGGAGGAGACTGGAGGCAACCAATGTAGACCCGGACTACGGGGAGGAGACTGGAGGTAACCAATGTAGACCCGGACTACGGGGAGGAGACTGGAGGCAACCAATGTAGACCCGGACTATGGGGAGGAGACTGGAGGCAACCAATGTAGACCCGGACTATGGGGAGGAGACTGGTGGCAACCAATATAGAAACGGCCTATGGGGAGGAGACTGGAGGCAACCAATGTAGACCCGGACTATGGGGAGGAGACTGGAAGCAACCAATATAGACCCGGACTATGGGGAGGAGACTGGAGGTAACCAATGTAGACCCAGACTATGGGGAGGAGACTGGAGGCAACCAATGTAGACCCGGACTATGGGGAGGAGACTGGTGGCAACCAATATAGAAACGGCCTATGGGGAGGAGACTGGAGGTAACCAATGTAGACCCGGACTATGGGGAGGAGACTGTAGGCAAACAATGTAGACCCAGACTATGGGGAGGGGACTGGAGGCAAACAATGTAGACCCCGACTATAGGCAGGAGACTGGAGGCAACCAATGTAGACCCCGACTATGGGGAGGAGACTGGAGGCAACCAATGTAGACCCCGACTATGGGGAGGAGACTGGAGGCAACCAATGTAGACCCGGACTATGGGGAGGAGACTGGTGGCAACCAATATAGAAACGGCCTATGGGGAGGAGACTGGAGGCAACCAATGTAGACCCCGACTATGGGGAGGAGACTGGAGGCAACCAATATAGAAACGGCCTATGGGGAGGAGACTGGAGGCAACCAATGTAGACCCGGACTATGGGGAGGAGACTGGTGGCAACCAATATAGAAACGGCCTATGGGGAGGAGACTGGAGGCAACCAATGTAGACCCGGACTATGGGGAGGAGACTGGTGGCAACCAATATAGAAACGGCCTATGGGGAGGAGACTGGAGGCAACCAATGTAGACCCCGACTATGGGGAGGAGACTGGAGGCAACCAATATAGAAACGGCCTATGGGGAGGAGACTGGAGGCAACCAATGTAGACCCGGACTATGGGGAGGAGACTGGTGGCAACCAATATAGAAACGGCCTATGGGGAGGAGACTGGAGGCAACCAATGTAGACCCGGACTATGGGGAGGAGACTGGTGGCAACCAATATAGAAACGGCCTATGGGGAGGAGACTGGAGGCAACCAATGTAGACCCCGACTATGGGGAGGAGACTGGTGGCAACCAATATAGAAACGGCCTATGGGGAGGAGACTGGAGGTAACCAATGTAGACCCGGACTATGGGGAGGAGACTGTAGGCAAACAATGTAGACCCAGACTATGGGGAGGGGACTGGAGGCAAACAATGTAGACCCCGACTATAGGCAGGAGACTGGAGGCAACCAATGTAGACCCCGACTATGGGGAGGAGACTGGAGGCAACCAATGTAGACCCCGACTATGGGGAGGAGACTGGAGGCAACCAATGTAGACCCGGACTATGGGGAGGAGACTGGGGGGCAACCAATATAGAAACGGCCTATGGGGAGGAGACTGGAGGCAACCAATGTAGACCCCGACTATGGGGAGGAGACTGGAGGCAACCAATATAGAAACGGCCTATGGGGAGGAGACTGGAGGCAACCAATGTAGACCCGGACTATGGGGAGGAGACTGGTGGCAACCAATATAGAAACGGCCTATGGGGAGGAGACTGGAGGCAACCAATGTAGACCCGGACTATGGGGAGGAGACTGGAGGTAACCAATGTAGACCCAGACTATGGGGAGGAGACTGGAGGCAACCAATGTAGACCCGGACTATGGGGAGGAGACTGGAGGCAAACAATGTAGACCCCGACTATGGGGAGGAGACTGGAGGCAACCAATGAAGACCCGGACTATGGGGAGGAGACTGGTGGCAACCAATATAGAAACGGCCTATGGGGAGGAGACTGGAGGCAACCAATGTAGACCCGGACTATGGGGAGGAGACTGGTGGCAACCAATATAGAAACGGCCTATGGGGAGGAGACTGGAGGCAACCAATGTAGACCCGGACTATGGGGAGGAGACTGGTGGCAACCAATATAGAAACGGCCTATGGGGAGGAGACTGGAGGCAACCAATGTAGACCCAGACTATGGGGAGGAGACTGGAGGCAACCAATATAGACCCGGACTATGGGGAGGAGACTGGAGGTAACCAATGTAGACTTGGACTATGGGGAGGGGACTGGAGGCAAACAATGTAGACCCAGACTATGGGGAGGAGACTGGAGGCAACCAATGTAGACCCCGACTATAGGCAGGAGACTGGAGGCAACCAATGTAGACCCAGACTATGGGGAGGAGACTGGAGGTAACCAATGTAGACCCAGACTATGGGGAGGAGACTGGAGGCAACCAATATAGACCCGGACTATGGGGAGGAGACTGGAGGTAACCAATGTAGACTTGGACTATGGGGAGGAGACTGGAGGCAAACAATGTAGACCCCGACTATAGGCAGGAGACTGGAGGCAACCAATGTAGACCCCGACTATAGGCAGGAGACTGGAGGCAACCAATATAGACCCGGCCTATGGGGAGGAGACTGGAGGCAATCAATGTAGACCCCGACTATGGGGAGGAGACTGGAGGCAACCAATGTAGACCCGGACTATGGGGAGGAGATTGGAAGCAACCAATATAGACCCGGCCTATGGGTAGGAGACTGGAGGCAACCGATGTAATCTTGGACTATGAGGAGAATGGTAGAGATCGCTGATCCGATCGGTGCTTCCTGTCTCTAGTCTGTACCCGGCGATTGGCTGCCACATAGTCGGCTCTTGGGTTCCACCACCCCCTGATCACTGTGGTGTCCACTCCTGGGTGCTCACCTATATGGCAGTTGTGTATCCAGATTCGGTGCCCGTCGTATTTGCAGTTGCATTTCATGGCATTGTTGGTGAAGTCGCTCTCTGCCACTTCAAAATTTGGGTTAATGACAACCTAATGAACAAAGGGAGATGGATGAGAACATGGGGTAGTCACTGACAACCTGACCAGTGGCCACTAACCTCCGAGCCTCTTACCTGAAGAATGTAGTTCCCCGGTTTCACATCTGTTATGTCAATCCACTGACAGTCAATGTCATGACGATACAAGTCCCAACATCCCACGGTGATGCCCTGCTCCCCAAAATTGGCACATTCATAGCGCTTACTGACCACTGTAAAGAGAGCACATACTTAATAGAGCTCTGTCTTGCTCTTCCAGTAGTGGTTATAGAGGGATCTGAACCCATCAGTGAGACACAAATAGACCTAGCATAGTCTAACAGTCATCGCTGCATTGTGGAGGGTCATTACTGTAACATCTCCACCACTGGAGGCCTCTGAGGGTTTCTGGGGCTACAGTGGCCTCAGTCCACACTGGCTATGACAATGTGTCTGCTGTTTGTGCCGCACTCCAACTGCAGAATGGTTTTGGATCAGCAGGAGCTGCAGTTCTGTGTAAGTCAGTGACAGCTACAGTTGTGATGTCATCGTTCATACCTATATGTCAATGTCACTTGGCCACTTCCTGCTCCTCCACCGATCTCTACTCCTCGCTCCATCCTGACACACAGGAAATCTCTGGCTCAGGTTGGTCATCACTGTGGCCAGGGATCGCCTGAGTGGGGGTCATCGCCATGGCAAGGGATCGCCTTAGAAGGGGTCATCGCTGTGGCCAGGGATCGCCTGAGCGGGGGGTCATCGCCGTGGCCAGGGATCTCCTGAGCGGGGGTCATCGCCGTGGCCAGGGATCGCCTGAGCGGGGGTCATCACCGTGGCCAGGGATCGCCTGAGCGGGGGTCATCACCGTGGCCAGGGATCGCCTGAGCGGGGGTCATCACCGTGGCCAGGGATCACCTGAGCGGGGGTCATCGCCGTTGCAAAGGATCTCCTTAGAAGGGGTCATCGCCGTGGCCAGGGATCGCCTGAGCGGGGGTCATCGCCGTGGCCAGGGATCACCTGAGCGGAGGTCATCGCCGTGGCCAGGGATCGCCGGAGCAGTCGTCTCTTGTGTGTCGAGAGAGAAGGCAGGAAGTAGAGACCAGCGAGGACTTCATTCTTTTACCCCCAATAGCTACACACATCACCAGTTTTTGCGCCCATTGATTTGGTGGGATCAGCTGACATTCTACAGTAAGAGGGGTCTGCCTGGACCCTCCAACCATCTCACTACAGAGAGGAGAGTACGCTCCGTACATGTTGTATGATGCGCCGACCTCTAAGGCTCGAAACAAACCTGGTAATGCACTTTAGATTTTCATTGAGTGAAATCGGCATAAAAATACCACAAATTATAGATATTGTTGGCTATATATGGTGGCAGGCTGGGGATGACAGAAGGTTGATGATAATGGCTGCAGGCTGGGGATGACAACAGGTTGGGGATGGCAGCAGGCTGAGGGTGGCGGCAGGTTGGGGATGGCGACAGGCTGGGGATGGCGACAGGCTGAGGGTGACGGCAGGTTGGGGATGGTGGCAGGCTGGGGATGACAGAACGTTGATCATGATGGCTGCAGGCTGGGGATGACAACAGGTTGGGGATGGCGGCAGCCTGGGGATGGCGACAGGCTGAGGGTGATGGCAGGTTGGGGATGGTGGCAGGCTGGGGATGACAGAACGTTGATGATGGCTGCAGGCTGGGGATGACAACAGGTTGGGGATGGCGGCAGGCTGAGGGTGACGGCAGGATGGGGATGGCGGCAGGTTGGGGATGGAGGCAGGTTGGGGGTGACGGCAGGTTGGGGGTGACGGCAGGTTGGTGATGACGGCAGGCTGAGGGTGACGGCAGGCTGGGGATGGCGACAGGCTGGGGTGGGAACAGCTCAGCTACAGAGATTTACTATAACCCATGCCAGAAAATGTGCAGTTTGCAGTTACAACTGAACTGCAGAAGGTTTTGGTTCTGGTGCATGGGATAAAACCAACACGCGGGACCTCCCACGGTGTGCAGAAGCCTCATAAGATACATTCATATGCCGCATTCCAAGTTATTATGCAAATCAGACTCAAGGGCCATAAGGATGGGATTGTTTTGTCTTTCCATTAACCTCGTGGCCAGTTTTGTGTCTTGGGCTCTTTGATGAGTTTTCCAGGTGACACCAATTACAGGAAACACCTGAAGAAGGTGCTCTGCATTACTAAGAAGCCTCAGGATTCATCCATATGGGTGGGGAATCACAAGGGCCGGGACAAGGGATGAAAACCTGAGATATTTCACCAGAGCTGAGGCCTGGTCCTGTGAGGAGATTTGTGGCTGGTTCAGAGCACAGACGGGTTCGTGCAGATAAAGGCAGAATGAGGAAGGTTTCTGCCCCACAGATTCATCAGATTAAGAGAGCGGCGGCAAACATCACCTCCCCCCCCCCCCCCCCACCCCGACGTGGCCCCCGCCGCCCCCCCCCCCCGCCGCCCCCCCCCGCCCCCGCCGCCGCCCCCCCCCCCCCCACCCCCCCCGCCGCCCCCCCCCCCCCCCCCCCCACCCCCCCCCCCCCCCCCCCCGCCCCCCCCCGCGGGGCCCCCCCCCTCGGCCTGGGCCGGCGCCCCCGCTGGTGGTTGGGGGGGGCAGTGACCCCCCCCCTTCTGTCCCGCCCTTTCATCCCTTTTACTTTTTTTTTTTTTTGGGGGGGGTTTTTTGTGGGGAAAAATATTCTTTTTGGGAGTTTTATCCCCTTTTTAGGGGGGGGGCCCCCCCCCGGAGCCCGTTGGCAGAAATGTATGTATGTATGTGTGTATATGCTGCTCTGTGTGTGTGTGTGTGATTGCTTGTGTGTGTGTGTGTGTGTGTGCTGCTGTGCTGTGTGTGTGTGCTGCTGTGTGTGTGTGTGTGTGTGTGTGTGTGTGTGTGTGTGTGTGTGTGTGTGTGTGTGTGTGTGTGTGTGTGTGTGTGTGTGTGTGTGCTGTGTGTGTGTGTGTGTGTGTGTGTGTGTGTGTGTGTGTGTGTGTGTGTGTGTGTGTGTGTGTGTGTGTGTGTGTGTGTGTGTGTGTGTGTGTGTGTGTGTGTGTGTGTGTGCCTGTGCTGTGCTGTGTGTAGTGTGTGTGTGTGTGTGTGTGTGTGTGTGTGTGTGTGTGTGTGTGTGTGTGTGTGTGTGTGTGTGTGCTGTGTGTGTGTGTGTGTGTGTGTGTGTGTGTGTGTGTGTGTGTGTGTGTGCTGTGTGTGTGTGTGTGTGTGTGTGTGTGTGTGTGTGCTGTGTGTGTGTGTAAAACGCTGCTATGTGTGCTGCTGTGTGTGTGTGTGTCAGTGTGTGTGTGTGTGTGTGTGTACAGCTGCCATGTATGTGTGTGTGTGTGCGTGCCTGTATGTATGTGTGTGTGTGTTTTTTTTTTTTTTTTTTTTTTTTTTTGGTGCTTTTTTTGTTTTTTTTTTTTTTTTCTTTCTTTTTTTTTTTGTGTGTGTGTTTTGTATGAATGCATGTTTGTTTATAAATTTATAAAAAGACGAGCTCTTTATGGGAGGGGGGGGGTTGTTCCTTTTTTTTTTTTGGTGGGGGGGGGGGGGGGCGCGCGGGGGGGGGGGGGGGGGGGGGGGGGGGGCCCCCCCCCCCCCGCCCTCCCCGGGGGGGGGGTTTTAGGATGGGGCCCTCCTTGCTTGGCGCCCGGGGGCCCCCAGGGGGGGGGGGGCTTTTTTGCCCTCGGCCACTTTTTTTTTGTTTGTGTGTGTGGAGGTATAGTATAAGAAAAAAGCGCAGCCACGGGCGATTGGGGGGGGCGGGCTCTTCCTTGTTTGTTTTGGGTGGGGGGGGGCCGGGCCGGGGGGGGGGGGGGGGGGGGGGGGGGGGCCCCCCCCCCCCCCCCCCCCCCCGGGGGGGGGGGAACCCCGGGTGGCCCCCTCCCCCTCCGCCCCCCGGGGCCCCCAGGCCGGAGCCGGCTTTTTGCCCCTCGGCCACTTTTGTTCCGTTGGGTGTCAGCAGATCATAGTGAGTGAAGATGTCCATGCTGTGGTAGTGCCTGCAGAGAGAAAGTCCATGCTGAGAGAGGGCAGCTGAGTACAAGTCTGCTATACTATGCTCATGTACATGGCGTCCAGCTGATGATGTCACCTGACCACCGTTCATGGTTTTCAACAATTAATAGGAAAGACAATTGTTCAGATTCCCCCAAGTCTAATGTCAATATAACATATAATATTGTATATTCAAGAATCCAACTGCGAGGTCTCAAGACGAGGCTTACGACCAGGCGGCAAGACTTCTAGCAGAGCTCAGCCGTGCTTACCCATGGCACTCGTGCCACACCCAGGAGTGTCTGCCCGCTTTGGGCCTGAAATCAGCTCGCCCATTATTGTGTATCTGAGAGGAGAAGCGTAGGAGGCGTCTATGTCCGTAGGGCCAGTTGGCATGGCGGGCAGAGCTGGACAGACAGTTCTCTTCAGCTGCACAGTATAGCATATGTAGTGGACGGTCTTCGATGTATGCGGTCTCCTGGACCAGAGCTGCGTGTAGGACCAGGTCGGAGGCGGCTGCAGACGACAGAAGATGATTACAATGGAGCTATGGTCTAGTCTGTGCGGGCAGAGGAGCCAGTGACTATGGTGGGTGGTTATGGGCGATGCTTACTCTCAGAGCAGATGACTCCAGCCGCGTGCCTGGTGCCCGTGTTCTTACAGCTGACTGCCTTGTGGCGGGAGCATTGCTGGAGAGACATTTCTGTGCCACTGCAGCGAACTCCACTCATAATCATCTCTGTCCCATTTGTGGCGTCCCAGTACCAGGTTTCCTGAGTGTAAAAAGTGACACATAACAGCAAAAAAGGAAGAAACGCACCCCACCCCATGCTATAAATCCTCTGCGATTCCCAATCCATATCGGATTGTGTGTAACATATAGTGGTCGTATGGTGCAGTGCTGCACATTACAAGTACGAGGAGGACATTCAGTCCTGACCACATCCTTACAATGGGTATCATTACTACTTAGACCGTAGATCATCTCCACCCAACACCTAAGATGGTCCTGTGCCACTACTCGCCTTCTCTGAGGCCCATTCCTACACTGCTTCCTCTTCAGTGTCATGTCTGTGAGACTCCACTGTACATACCGTCACTGCATGCAGAGAGTACCCCAAGCCGAGCTGCCGACATGCCACCATTGCTTCCTTAGTAGTCCAGCCATCACTGCACAGGTAGCCCCAAGAGTTTCCAAACTTCAGCTCCACGCGTCCCTCAAACTGTGTGCGCCCCCCGATAATGCGTATCTGATAGGGTCAGCCCAGGAGCAAAGGTAACAGCACATAACAAGAAGGACAAGACGTGAGCCAGACAAGTAGGGAGAAGCGTGTAAAGTAGTCAGTCTGCTCCATGGCACAGCAGTCGTAAAACATTGACAGAAATTTACACAAGGCAAATGTGAGACAGGACACGAAGATCTTACATCTTATACCAGACACTTTTATGGGTTTAAGTCATGCAGTATGATCTGTAAACCGTAAATCACCAACATAACACAACGTGACAGGACAGAGCACATACATGGCCAAAGCACACACAGACTCCACCTGACCAAGCACAACATGGTGGACTAGAGCACATACATGGCCAAAGCACACACAGACTCCACCAGACCAAGCACAACATGGTGGACTAGAGCACATACATGGCCAAAGCACACACAGACTCCACCAGACCAAGCACAACATGGTGGACTAGAGCACATACATGGCCAAAGCACACACAGACTCCACCAGACCAAGCACAACATGGTGGACTAGAGCACATACATGGCCAAAGCACACACAGACTCCACCAGACCAAGCACAACATGGTAGCGTAGAGCCAGATCCAGTACACAGACTGCTCCTGACCAAGCAAGAGCTTGTACGTGGCCCAAGCCAGCATCACATGGCAGAAGTACAGGAACAACCAGAAGGTGGACAATTATGAAAAGAGATGAGCGAACTGATTCATCACAAACCAGGACCGACCCGATTATTCCAAATCGCCAAATGGCGATTCACCTCGGACAAACTAAAATGGCCGCCGCCACATGTATTGCGCATAAAAATACATAGGAGACATGTCTTGTAAATCACTGTGATGTTCTAGCCCAACCTGACATCAGCTGACAGTCTCTCAGCCAATAGACAGTGGTAGTTGGACACCTTACATTGCTGATGTCATATACACTATATAGGGTGCTATAAGCATGAACATGAGGCATTACAGTAATGGTGGAGATAGTGAAGGGTCTGTGATTCATCTCACTGCATCATACAGAGCACAGGTCTGATGTCATATACACTATATAAGGTGACATTACAGTAATGGTGGAGATAGTGAAGGGTCTGTGATTCATCTCACTGCATCATACAGAGCACAGGTCTGATGTCATATACGCTATATAAGGTGACATTACAGTAATGGTGGAGATAGTGAAGGGTCTGTGATTCATCTCACTACATCATACAGAGCACTGAGTGCTCATGTCATATACACTATATAAGGTGGTATTACAGTAATGGTGGAGATAGTGAAGGGTCTGTGATTCATCTCACTACATCATACAGAGCACTGAGTGCTGATGTCATACACACTATATAAGGTGGTATTACAGTAATGGTGGAGATAGTGAAGGGTCTGTGATTCATCTCCCTGCATCATACAGAGCACTGAGTGCTGATGTCATATACACTATATAAGGTGACATTACAGTAATGGCGGAGATAGTGAAGGGTCTGTGATTCATCTCACTACATCATACAGAGCACAGGTCTGATGTCATACACACTATATAAGGTGACATTACAGTAATGGTGGAGATAGTGAAGGGTCTGTGATTCATCTCACTGCATCATACAGAGCACAGGTGTGATGTCATATACACTATATAAGGTGACATTACAGTAATGGTGGAGATAGTGAAGGGTCTGTGATTCATCTCACTGCATCATACAGAGCACAGGTCTGATGTCATATACACTATATAAGGTGACATTACAGTAATGGTGGAGATAGTGAAGAGTCTGTGATTCATCTCACTGCATCATACAGAGCACAGGTTTGATGTCATATACACTATATAAGGTGACATTACAGTAATGGCGGAGATAGTGAAGGGTCTGTGATTCATCTCACTACATCATACAGAGCACAGGTCTGATGTCATATACACTATATAAGGTGACATTACAGTAATGGTGGAGATAGTGAAGGGTCTGTGATTCATCTCACTGTATCATACAGAGCACAGGTCTGATGTCATATACACTATATAAGGTGGTATTACAGTAATGGTGGAGATAGTGAAGGGTCTGTGATTCATCTCACTGCATCATACAGAGCACAGGTCTGATGTCATATACGCTATATAAGGTGACATTACAGTAATGGTGGAGATAGTGAAGGGTCTGTGATTCATCTCACTACATCATACAGAGCACTGAGTGCTCATGTCATATACACTATATAAGGTGGTATTACAGTAATGGTGGAGATAGTGAAGGGTCTGTGATTCATCTCACTACATCATACAGAGCACAGGTCTGATGTCATATACACTATATAAGGTGGTATTACAGTAATGGTGGAGATAGTGAAGGGTCTGTGATTCATCTCACTACATCATACAGAGCACAGGTCTGATGTCATATACACTATATAAGGTGACATTACAGTAATGGTGGAGATAGTGAAGGGTCTGTGATTCATCTCACTACATCATACAGAGCACTGAGTGCTGATGTCATACACACTATATAAGGTGGTATTACAGTAATGGTGGAGATAGTGAAGGGTCTGTGATTCATCTCACTGCATCATACAGAGCACAGGTCTGATGTCATATACACTATATAAGGTGACATTACAGTAATGGCGGAGATAGTGAAGGGTCTGTGATTCATCTCACTACATCATACAGAGCACAGGTCTGATGTCATATACACTATATAAGGTGACATTACAGTAATGGTGGAGATAGTGAAGGGTCTGTGATTCATCTCACTGTATCATACAGAGCACAGGTCTGATGTCATATACACTATATAAGGTGACATTACAGTAATGGAGGAGATAGTGAAGAGTCTGTGATTCATCTCACTGCATCATACAGAGCACAGGTCTGATGTCATATACACTATATAGGGTGACATTACAGTAATGGTGGAGATAGTGAAGGGTCTGTGATTCATCTCACTATCATACAGAGCACTCAGTGCTGATGTCATATACACTATATAAGGTGACATTACAGTAATGGTGGAGATAGTGAAGGGTCTGTGATTCATCTCACTGCATCATACAGAGCACTCAGTGCTGATGTCATATACACTATATAAGGTGACATTACAGTAATGGTGGAGATATTGAAGGTTCTGTGATTCATCTCACTGTATCATACAGAGCACTCAATGGTGAACAGGATTACAAATTACAAGCAATAGAGCTAGAGAATCTTAGGAGTAGGAGAGTTTCATCATAAATTACAGACAGATTAGTGATAGAATATATGTGCTGCGTGAGCCTGACAGCAGCAGCCTGCACTAATACACAAAGCACAGTCAACCCTTTCATTGCCAAATAACATAATTTTGTCTGTCTGTTGTGCAATAGAGCAGTTTCAGTGTCATACACTATTTATTATAGATATATAGTCCTAGGAGCCCTGACAGTGTCATGCACTATGTGTTATAGATATATAGTCCTAGGAGCCCTGACAGTGTCATGCACTATGTGTTATAGATATATAGTCCTAGGAGCCCTGACAGTGTCATGCACTATGTATTATAGATATATAGTCCTAGGAGCCCTGACAGTGTCATACACTATGTTTTATAGATACATAGTCCTTAGAGGCCTGACAGTGTCATACACTATGTATTATAGATATATAGTCCTAGGAGCCCTGACAGTGTCATACACTATGTGTTATAGATATATAGTCCTAGGAGCCCTGACAGTGTCATACACTATGTGTTATACAGTAGATATATAGTCCTAGGAGCCCTGACAGTGTCATACACTATGTGTTATAGATATATAGTCCTAGGAGCCCTGACAGTGTCATACACTATGTTTTATAGATATATAGTCCTTAGAGGCCTGACAGTGTCATACACTATGTATTATAGATATATAGTCCTAGGAGCCCTGACAGTGTCATACACTATGTGTTATAGATATATAGTCCTAGGAGCCCTGACAGTGTCATACACTATGTGTTATACAGTAGATATATAGTCCTAGGAGCCCTGACAGTGTCATACACTATGTGTTATAGATATATAGTCCTAGGAGCCCTGACAGTGTCATACACTATGTTTTATAGATATATAGTCCTTAGAGGCCTGACAGTGTCATACACTATGTATTATAGATATATAGTCCTAGGAGCCCTGACAGTGTCATACACTATGTATTATAGATGTATAGTTCTAGGAGTCCTGACAGTGTCATACACTATGTATTATAGATATATAGTCCTAGGAGCCCTGACAGTGTCATGCACTATGTATTATAGATATATAGTCCTAGGAGCCCTGACAGTGTCATACACTATTTTTATAGATATATAGTCCTTAGAGGCCTGACAGTGTCATGCACTATGTTTTATAGATATATAGTCCTAGGAGCCCTGACAGTGTCATACACTATTTTTATAGATATACAGTATAGTCCTTAGAGGCCTGACAGTGTCATACGCTATGTTTTATAGATATATAGTCCTAGGCGCCCTGACAGTGTCATGCACTATGTTTTATAGATATATAGTCCTAGGAGCCCTGACAGTGTCATACACTATTTTTATAGATATACAGTATAGTCCTTAGAGGCCTGACAGTGTCATACGCTATGTTTTATAGATATATAGTCCTAGGCACCCTGACAGTGTCATGCACTATGTTTTATAGATATATAGTCCTAGGAGCCCTGACAGTGTCATACACTATGTATTATAGATATATAGTCCTAGGAGTCCTGACAGTGTTATACACTATGTATTATAGATATCTAGTCCTAGGAGTCCTGACAGTGTCATACACTATGTGTTATAGATATATAGTCCTAGCAGTCCTGGCAGTGTCATACACTATGTATTATAGATATATAGTCCTAGGAGTCCTGGCAGTGTCATACACTATGTTTTATAGATGAATAGTCCTAGGAGTCCTGACAGTGTCATGCACTATGTATTATAGATATATAGTCCTAGGAGCCCTGACAGTGTCATGCACTATGTATTATAGATATATAGTCCTAGGAGCCCTGACAGTGTCATGCACTATTTTTACAGATATGTAGTACTAGGAGCCCTTACAGTGTCATGCACTATGTTTTATAGATATGTAGTCCTAGGAGTCCTGACAGTGTCATACACTATGTATTATAGATATATAGTCCTAGGAGTCCTGGCAGTGTCATGCACTATGTATTATAGATATATAGTCCTAGGAGCCCTGACAGTGTCATGCACTATTTTTATAGATATATAGTACTAGGAGCCCTTACAGTGTCATGCACTATGTTTATATAGATATATAGTCCTAGGAGTCCTGACAGTGTCATACGCTATGTATTATAGATATATAGTCCTAGGAGCCCTGACAGTGTCATACACTATGTATTATAGATATATAGTCCTAGGAGTCCTGGCAGTGTCATACACTATGTATTATAGATGAATAGTCCTAGGAGTCCTGACAGTGTCATACACTATGTTATATAGATATATAGTCCTAGGAGTCCTGACAGTGTCATGCACTATGTATTATAGATATATAGTCCTAGGAGCCCTGACAGTGTCATGCACTATGTATTATAGATATATAGTCCTAGGAGCCCTGACAGTGTCATGCACTATTTTTATAGATATATAGTACTAGGAGCCCTTACAGTGTCATGCACTATGTATTATAGATATATAGTCCTAGGAGCCCTGACAGTGTCATACACTATGTATTATAGATATATAGTCCTAGGAGCTCTGACAGTGTCATACACTATGTTTTATAGATATATAGTCCTAGGAGCCCTGACAGTGTCATACACTATGTATTATAGATATATAGTCCTAGGAGCCCTGACAGTGTCATACGCTATGGTTTAAGCCAATTTAAGGTGTGGTTCGCACTGAACTTGTTGGATCAGTAGCAGATCTGGTTCTGTATATTTAGAACCTGAAACAAAATGAATCTTGAGCGTTTCGCTCATCTCTAGTTATGAAAGGTTTGGGGAATGATGTGAAATGGCTTTAATGGGATTTTCTCTATGATTCGCACATAGGCGTTCAGGAGGTTGGCCAGGTTCCCTACAGTGGATATCCTCCATCTGGTTCTTCATAGAGGCTGGCCTTATAAGAATCATTCACTTCATGTACCCAATGAAAATCTGGAGGCCGGGCCAGGGTACTATGGATTACTGGGTGTTCCTGTGAGTGGGAGACCATCATACATGAGGTTAGTAATAGAACAATGGTGGGTACATAGATACACATAGCAGTGAAGGTCTCACCTAGCATGACTCTGATCCCACACCCTGCTCAGTACCATCTGTATACCCTCCTGTATATGACCCTACCCCATCAGCCCAGGAACCAATACATACCTGAAGCGCACTGCTGACAAAACCAAGACCCAACTGTTGGCAGACAATTGCGGCCTCCTTTGTTCCCCAGCCTTCTCCACAAACATATCCCCAACGCTCTTCTCCACGAGGTCCCCACAAAACCTCTACCCGCCCCTCATGCTGGCTCCGACCCCCTGCCAGGCGGATCTGAGAGGAATAAGGAGCCCAATATAAAACAAATATCACCTTCTGGTTGATTCTTTCCTACATAGGCGGCAGTATTCTCCATGTTATACCTAACAAATACAGGCGGACACATTGACAGGTCACATAGTTCCCTGATTTTCCATCTTCTAGAATATAGTGGGAACTGTGCAGAGGGCAGATCCTAATCTCGGGGTGACATATCATGATGTTTGTATGTGTAGATGGGCGTCTATACACAGACTCTTACCATTACCTCCCCCAACATCAGGCTGATTAGAAATGATGTGCAAGACTTGTCCCACCAAGACATTGTACATGGGGTGATACATCATTAAAGATCACCTAAAGCCAGGAAAGTTCTAGAATAATAAAGGCTGCTTTAGTCACTTGCTGCTCCTCCCCCTTCGTTCTGGCACTTCTGGTCTCCATTTCCAGCGCTGCAGCAATGGTGTGACCGATCTTCCTACCTGACCACTGTGGTCAGTTATTGACTGCTGCTACCACCAGAAATAAGACTGCACCATGGACCTTGGGTGGTCCTAATTATAGAACAATGGCATAACTAGCTGCAATTCTTATCCTTAAGGGCCACATACATGGTTGCTGCCTGTCTAACACCCATCCTCCGCTCATGTGCTTAGATCCTTAGTTCAGTGGCCATGTGCTAGGTGATGACTTGTCCTCATCTGATCTTCTATACGGGAGTGTAGGACCAAATAGTGCATGGGGATATGCTGCAATACCATTACAGAGCCCATATCGATGGGTGGCGCTGTTCTGGCTAAGCGGTTTCAGGAGATCTTTTCCTACCATTATTCACTGTGTAGTCTCCAGGGCTCACCATTTACAATATCCTTACTTGCTGAATCCTGGGACTGAAAATCCATCTTGACCATGTTGAACTCAGACAGGAGCAGTGCTTGTTACAGTGTACTAGTGCTCTCCCCTATTTTCAGTTGGTTCCATCTCTGGATGTAGATAAGAATATTTCCAGTCACTAAGATCAAATTAAGATCTTGGACAGGGTAGTAAATAAAAAGGGGAAAAGTATCAAGGCCTGCACCCTAGAATCTGCATCTACATCTTCTTCATGCTCTTCTTCTCTATCCACACATTCTCCATGTTCTTGTCCTCCTTCTACACATTCTCCATGTTGTTGTCCTCCTTCTACACGTTCTTGTCCTCCTTCTACACGTTCTCCATGTTCTTGTCCTCCTTCTACACGTTCTCCATGTTCTTGTCCTCCTTCTACACATTCTCCATGTTCTTGTCCTCCTTCTACATTGTCCATGTTCTTGTCCTCCTTCTACACATTCTCCATGTTCTTGTCCTCCTTCTACATTGTCCATGTTCTTGTCCTCCTTCTACACATTCTCCATGTTCTTGTCCTCCTTCTACATTCTCCATGTTCTTGTCCTCCTTCTACACATTCTCCATGTTCTTGTTCTCCTTCTACACGTTCTCCATGTTCTTGTCCTCCTTCTACACGTTCTCCATGTTCTTGTCCTCCTTCTACACGTTCTCCATGTTCTTGTCCTCCACCTACACGTTCTCCATGTTCTTGTCCTCCTTCTACACGTTCTCCATCTTCTTGTCCTCCTTCTACACGTTCTCCATGTTCTTGTCCTCCTTCTACACGTTCTCCATGTTCTTCTCCTCCATCTACATGTTGTACTACTCGATCTACATATAGTTCTCCTCCGTCTACATCTTCTCTATGTTCTTCTCCTATTTCTACACCTCCTCTAATGATCTTCAGGATGTAGTAGACACCATAGTGATGATTACTGTGACAGACAGGTGGACAGGTAACAGACCTGTATGTTTTTCTCCTTCATCTACATCTTCCATACATACTACTACTGTCTCCACACATTTCCTAGGTTCTTCTCCTCCATAAACATTTTCTCTATGGCCATGGGTAACATCATGTCCACCATGACACACCTGGCTATAAATGTACAGCAGTGATGGGGCAGATTTATTAAGACAGGAATATCATATGCCAGTCTTAATAAAGGCCGCCAACTGACGTTGATTTATGAGGAGGCTCCAGCTTCTTCATAAATAGACTACACATCACCGGGGCCAGAATGGAGATGCCAGTTAAGATCAGTGTGGTGAGTGAGACACTGAACGGGGTTGTGGCACACGTTTGGCAAAAAAAAGGGTCTTACCACAAATGTGTGCCACAATATCATCAGAACACTGGTATAGAGGGACTGAAAAATCTGCTCCATCATCTCTCCTCAGTAACTCCAACATCTGCATGACAACCATAAGAAACACTGAAACGCGGCAGTACACAATCTGTGGTGGACATGGGCTATACATCTAGTATTCCTTACCAATCTGAGGGACATCCTATCTGGTGACCGCACTGCACACACTGGTAGGATTCATGATGTCATAGTGGTGACATCTGTTATCAGTGTATTTTATAGAGGGACATCCTATCTGGTGACTGCACTGTACACACTGGTACCATTCATGATGTCATAGTGGTGACATCTGATTATCAGTGTATTTTATAGAGGGACATCCTATCTGGTGACCGCACTGCACACACTGGTAGGATTCATGATGTCATAGTGGTGACATCTGTTATCAGTGTATTGTATAGACGGACATCCTATCTGGTGACTGCACTGCACACACTGGTACCATTCATGATGTCATAGTGGTGACATCTGTTATCAGTGTATTGTATAGACGGACATCCTATCTGGTGACCGCACTATACACATTGGTACCATTCATGATGTCATAGTGGTGACAACTGATTATCAGTGTATTGTATAGACGGACATCCTGTCTGGTGACCGCACTGCACACACTGGTACCATTCATGATGTCATAGTGGTGACATCTGTTATCAGTGTATTGCATAGACGGACATCCTATCTGGTGACTGCACTGTACACACTGGTACCATTCATGATGTCATAGTGGTGACATCTGTTATCAGTGTATTGTATAGACGGACATCCTATCTGGTGACTGCACTGTACACACTGGTACCATTCATGATGTCATAGTGGTGACATCTGATTATCAGTGTATTGTATAGAGAGACATCCTATCTGGTGACTGCACTGTACACACTGGTACAATTCATGATGTCATAGTGGTGACATCTGATTATCAGTGTATTGTATAGACGGACATCCTATCTAGTGACCGCACTGTAAACACTGGTACCATTCATGATGTCATAGTGGTGACATCTGTTATCAGTGTATTGTATAGACGGACATCCTATCTAGTGAACGGACTGCACACACTGGTACCATTCATGATGTCATAGTGGTAACATCTGATTATCAGTGTATTGTATAGAGAGACATCCTATCTGGTGACTGCACTGTACACACTGGTACCATTCATGATGTCATAGTGGTGACATCTGATTATCAGTGTGTTGTATAGACGGACATCCTATCTGGTGACTGCACTGCACACACTGGTACCATTCATGATGTCATAGTGGTGACATCTGTTATCAGTGTATTGCATAGACGGACATCCTATCTGGTGACTGCACTGTACACACTGGTACCATTCATGATGTCATAGTGGTGACATCTGTTATCAGTGTATTGTATAGACGGACATCCTATCTGGTGACTGCACTGTACACACTGGTACCATTCATGATGTCATAGTGGTGACATCTGATTATCAGTGTATTGTATAGAGAGACATCCTATCTAGTGACCGCACTGTACACACTGGTACCATTCATGATGTCATAGTGGTGACATCTGTTATCAGTGTATTGTATAGACGGACATCCTATCTGGTGACTGCACTGTACACACTGGTACCATTCATGATGTCATAGTGGTGACATCTGATTATCAGTGTATTGTATAGACGGACATCCTATCTAGTGACCGCACTGTACACACTGGTACCATTCATGATGTCATAGTGGTGACATCTGTTATCAGTGTATTGTATAGACGGACATCCTATCTAGTGAACGGACTGCACACACTGGTACCATTCATGATGTCATAGTGGTGACATCTGATTATCAGTGTATTTTATAGACGGACATCCTATCTGGTGACTGCACTGCACACACTGGTACCATTCATGATGTCATAGTGGTAACATCTGATTATCAGTGTATTGTATAGAGAGACATCCTATCTGGTGACTGCACTGTACACACTGGTACCATTCATGATGTCATAGTGGTGACATCTGTTATCAGTGTATTGTATAGACGGACATCCTATCTGGTGACCGCACTGCACACACTGGTACCATTCATGCTGTCATAGTGGTGACATCTGATTATCAGTGTGTTGTATAGACGGACATCCTATCTGGTGACCGCACTGCACACACTGGTACCATTCATGATGTCATAGTGGTGACATCTGATTATCAGTGTGTTGTATAGACGGACATCCTATCTGGTGACCGCACTGCACACACTGGTACCATTCATGATGTCATAGTGGTGACATCTGATTATCAGTGTGTTGTATAGACGGACATCCTATCTGGTGACCGCACTGCACACACTGGTACCATTCATGATGTCATAGTGGTGACATCTGTTATCAGTGTATTGTATAGACGGACATCCTATCTGGTGACTGTGTAAGAGACAGCCAATGTTGTCCTAAGCTTCATTTGTCTGTATAAACTGTTAATGTTGAATGTATTTCTGTGATTCTGTTCCTTTAAGACAGCAGCCATTGTAATTGTGACATGATGCTGGAGTGACTTCCCCCCCCTTTTATGTCAGCTTGCCTGTTCTGCAGACAGAGTGTGAGCAGAGAAGCAGGAAGTGACGAGACAGAGAGCAGCAGCATCTTAGCAAGTGTTGTATTGAACTGGTGTGGAGATTTTTCTGTACAGCTAAGCTGTATCTTGGTCCAGAGACAAACAGAGTGTAAAGAGACAACAGGACTAGTGAGTCCACGTGAAAGGAACTGTGCTCAGTGGCTGATCAGTGAGACTGACATTGTGACTGTGTATATGGATACCACAGATAGAGACTCGCAGTGCTGTTGATGTACTGGACAGCACCTGCTAAACCCCGGCTTACATCCCAGCTCAGTGTATGGATTCGGCAGGACTGTCAGTGTGCTGAGTGGAATCTGCTGTTGGATTACATTGCATTCATTGGGTTTCCCTGTTAAAGAGGACTTCATTTCTCCCAAGATCCTGATAACCGTGAGGGGAGGACGCTTCACTATAAAAGAAAGGAACGACTTTGGGCCCCACCGCGCGCTTCTACAGACTGTAAGTGGTCCACCTGGACCACTGGGGAAAAGGGGGTGCACCCAAATGTGAAGTCAGGGTCAGTTAGGGATAGTTTTGAGTATATTGTTCATTCAGTGTCCATACTGCAGAATTGGACAGAGTAAAAGTAGAAACCATTGCAGAATTTGCCTTGAAATTGTTCATGATATATTGTATATTTTGCTTGTCTTTATCCCTGTCATTTTACCTTCAAATAGCCTTTATTAACTTATAGTAAATATATATTTTTTTCTTGAACTACCGCGTGTGCGTTCATTTCTGGTTGCGGAGTCCAAACCACCTGCCTTGCTCTCGGTTCACAAATTGGCGTAGTCGGCAGGATCCGCTTACCAGAATGGACGGTGACGCACCCGTTCGGGAGAATGGTGCTGGAGGAAGAATGCCAGCAGGGGCTATAATGAGTCAGTTAGCTAAATTTGATGGCAATAATATGTCAGTGAGTATGTGGGTGGAACAGATATGAATGATACAGCGAATGTACCAGACCGCACCAGAAGTACTAGTAGAGCTAGCAATATTGACATTACAAGGGGATGCTAAGACCACGGTGATATTGAGGCCATTTGAACAAAGGCAGACATTTGAGCAAGTAGTCCAGGTTCTAGAAACCATTTATGGAGAAACTGCATTGCTGGGGTCTCTGCAGGCTCGGTTCTTCCAGAGGGTACAACAGGAGAATGAAAGCCTTCCCCAATATGCAAATGCCCTACAAGAACTGCTCCGAGATATTCAAGTGAAGGAAAGAGGGGGCTCGCCAGCCTTCTGTAACCCTGATCGGACTCTCCGTGACCAGTTTGTCCTGGGGATACGTGACGGCAGTTTAACTGTGACTATGCAGGATTTTATACGACGAGAGACTGATGCTAAATTCCATGATGTACAGGTAGAGGCCATCTCCCGTGCCAATAGTATGTTCCCGAAGCCCCAGACCGCAGTTGGAGTTACTTTGTCACAGGGGGCTAGTTCTGGCTCAGAGACAGTAGAAAAGGGGACGGTTAAAGAAATTCTCACAGTAATGCAGAAACTGCAAGAGCAAATGGAACACTTGCACACCCGTTGTGATGAACATTCTATGAAAATTGCAGACTTCCAGAAAACTGGAGGTGAAAGGGTGAGCCGTCCATACCCAGAAAATCAGAATCACCCACCACCCCGCTGGAGGGATGAGGATAGGACCTACCGAAGGGGTCCAAATCAGTTAATGCAGTGCTCAGGAGAAATCGAAGGGGCTTACCGAAGGGGCCCAAACAGATGGCCAGAACGACGGGAGATACGCTGCTGGGAGTGTGGACGGATGGGCCACGTTGCTGCTAGATGTCCAGAGCAGCGACAAACTTATGAGAGACCGCCGTTAAACTGAAGTCCCCTGCTGCTGTAGGGCGTGTAGTAGGGGAGACTGACAAGGAGACTATGTGGGGAGAATGCCCTAATGATGACCTGATCGCTGCAAGTCCTGTTATACAGGTGGAAATGGAGGGTATTCCGGTTACCGGGATGATTGACACGGGTTCCCAAGTAACGACCTTGAGTAGAGACTGTTATGAACGGTACTTCCAGCAACATGTGAAATATGATCCCCATACATTCGTACGAGTGGTCGCAGCTAACCAGTTACCAGTTCCAGTCGTGGGAGTGGCCTGGATGAATGTCCGGGTATGTGGCCAAGATCTGGGTAGGAAAGGCATTGTGGTGGTACAGGAGTCACATGAAGTAAAGGTCCCTGTCATTTTGGGGATGAATGTGTTAAAAGAATTAGATCAGATCCTCTTTGAAAAGAAAGGTCACGGTTATTGGAAAGAAACCACCACCCATCGACCTACTCAAACAGCTTTCCAGCGGCTGATCCGGACATGTGGCTTACAGAAAAGTTCGGATGCACAGCGTCCTCTGGCTCGAATTTCAGTTCCTTTGCATACAAAAGTTACACTGCCACCCAGTCGGGAGACAATAGTGTCTATGCCCGTAGGCACCTGTCGGAAACTAGAGGGCATAGCTGTGTTGGTAGAACCACTGCAGGCAGCCGAAGGAGGTGTTGATCCGCTAGTGGCCCGTTCCTTGGCAATAGTTCGCAATGGAAGAGTACCACTTCGATGTGTAAACACTCAGGACCAGAGTGTGGACCTGACCCCAGGGAGGCAGCTGGCTAACATCTATGTGACTCCGGAGGAAGTAAGGAAAGTAACTCCAATGCAGCTGAAGCCGACTGAAAGGGATGAGTGGACCGTAACTGTGTCCATGGGAGAAGATGAGGAACCCACCTCTGAATGGAATGGCCGTGCAATTCGAGAACAGATGAAGATGGATGCAAGTTCATGTTCTCTGGAATGTGTGCAGAAGGTAGATGAACTGTTGTGGGAGAACCGTGCCGCCTTTTCACGGTATGCTGAAGATTTTGGATGTACCACAGGGATTTACCATGAGATTCCCACAGGAGACACCCCTCCAATTAGAGAGCGCTACCGACAAATTCCTCCACAGTTGTATCAGGAAGTAAAAGAACTGTTAGCTAAGATGCTACAGGGTGGGATCATCCAAGAAAGCCAGAGTCCCTGGGCAGCTCCTGTGGTGTTAGTAAGAAAAAAAAGATGGGTCCATCCGATTTTGCGTAGACTATCGGAAGTTAAACGCTTGCACCGTACGAGATTCCTACCCCTTGCCACGGATTGAGGAGTCCCTCTCAGCGCTGGGGAGAGCCCGGTACTTCTCCTCACTAGATCTGGCTAGTGGGTATTGGCAGGTGCCGATGGCCACAAAAGACAAGGAGAAGACGGCATTCATCTTGCCCATGGGACTATACGAATTTAACCGGATGCCCTTCGGGTTGACAAATGCACCCGGAACGTTTCAGCGGTTGATGGAGAAATGTCTCGGTGACTTCAACTTTGAGTTCACTCTCATCTACTTGGATGACATTATAGTGTATTCTGCGACCTTTGAAGACCATCTCCACCAGTTGGGGCAAGTATTTCGAAGATTGCGGGAACATGGGCTCAAATTGAAACCCAGTAAATGTCGGTTGTTCCAATCTGAAATTGATTACTTGGGTCACCGCGTATCAGGAGAAGGGGTGAGACCATCAAGAGACAAGATAGCGGCTGTTCAAGATTGGCCAATACCGACTACCCTGCGAGAAGTGAGGGCGTTCCTTGGAGTAGCCGGTTACTATCGACGGTTTATTAAGGATTTCGCCAAGGTAGCAGCACCACTTAATGCTCTCCTACGAGGCACATCCGGTGGTCCAAAGAACCGGTCCGTGAAGTGGGGACCTGAACAGGAACAAGCCTTCCAGGCATTAAAGGATGCACTGACAACAGCCCCAATCTTGGCATATGCTGATTACCACTTGCCGTTCCAGCTGTATACGGATGCAAGCCTGTATGGTCTTGGAGCAGTGCTTTCCCAGCTTCAGGATGGCCAGGAGAGGGTCATAGCGTACGGCAGCCGGTCTTTGAGAGATTCTGAAAGAAACCCCGAGAATTATAGTTCATTTAAGTTGGAGCTGTTGGCACTGGTATGGGCCATGACCGAGAAATTCTCTGAATATTTGACCGGTGCTGAAGTTTTAGTACTGACTGACAACAACCCACTAGCTCACCTGGAAAATGCCAAGCTTGGGGCGTTAGAGCAGAGGTGGATAGCCCGAATGACTAAGTTCAATTACCGCATTAAGTATCGGTCCAAGACAGAGAACCAGAATGCTGACGGGCTTTCTAGGGTAACCGCCCAGACCCCCACAGTAGACATGGATCATGAGTTGGAGCATGTGGAGGTGCCCGACTTCAGCAGATTTTCACAGGCCTTGGCCGCCGCTAATCAGTTTGAGTTGGAGGGGACTGAAACGGCTCCTTTCTTTGGTCCCTCACGACAGGAATGGGCACAGATACAACAGACCCATGAGGGGCTGGCACAGATGATCAAGTGTGTTGAGAAAGGCCAGAAGCCCTGTAGAGAGGAAAGAGAACGACTGACACGTGAGATATTATCTGTTCTGAGTCAGTGGGAAAAGTTGGAGATGAAAAATGGAGTGCTATGCCGAAAGGTCTATTTACCTTCTGAGATCGACATTCGATACCAAATTGTGGTGCCTAGTGAACTGGCTCGCTCCTTGGCAGTTGAGGCTCATAATAAGAATGGACATTTTGGTCATGAGAAGACCTTTCGTTGGTTACAGCGATTGATTTACTGCCCTGGTCTTCGTCAAATGGTCGAAGAAGTATGCCGCAGCTGTCGAACTTGTGAGATCCATAAGGCAATAGAACAGAGAGCTCCCCTGCAAACCATCGTGACCCAGGAACCTTTAGAAATTGTCATGATAGACTATCTAATGGTGGGCCCATCCAATAGCGGACACCAGTATTGCCTCGTAATGGTGGATCACTTCACCAAATTTGCGGTGGTAACCGCCACCAAGGACCAGACAGCTGAGTCAGCAGCTCGTGCTCTGTGCCAAGATTTCATTCGAGTATATGGGTGCCCTAAACGCATCCACTCCGACCAGGGTGCCTGCTTTGAGGGACACGTAATGAAAGAAGTTCAACGTATCTACGGGATAAAGAAGTCGCACACGACTCCATACCACCCTCAGGGAAATGGGGCCTGTGAAAGATTCAACAGAACTCTGCTACAGATGCTGCGGACTCTGGAGGAAGACAAGAAGTTACAGTGGCCTCAGTTCTTGTCTGAAATGGTGTGGGCCTATAACAATCAGGTCCATTCTACAACGGGGTACTCTCCTTATACACTTCTCTTTGGGCGGTCTGGGCGAAGTGTAGGAGAATTACAGTTGGATGATGTGGATGGGTTCCCTCCGAGGGATCCAACCTCTTGGGTGCGGGCGCACCGGCAGAGACTTGAGACGATCCATCGATTGGTGCGGCAGCGCCTGCAAGAACATCCCCATCCTGATAAGACCCCAGTGCAAGAAGCACCATTGCAACCAGGCGACCTGGTGCTAGTTCGTGTCAAGAAACCCCAAGGGAAATTGGAAAGCCGATGGGAGGCTTTGCCGTATCGTGTTGTTGGCCGCAAGTATGCGAATGGGCCAGTGTACCAGGTCCAGAAAGAAGGAACTGATTGTGTTCGAGTACTTCACCGAAATATGTTGCGCCTGTGTCATTCTGAAGGTCCAAATCATGATGGGCTTGCCAATGTGAATGAGCTCCCACAGTCAGAGAATGGAGGTGCGGAATGGGCCTCAGACGAGGAGGATGATTGTTGGCCGATCCCTGCTCCTGGAGATGTTCCACCTGTGACTACTGTATCTCCGGCCTGTGCCCCCTCTGGTGCGGAATCCGCTGGTCCTTCTCAGCCCATAGCTGCAGCACCCCATAATATACCACCGGTCCTCAGACGGACCACTAGGCCAAATGCTGGTATTCCCCCTGTTCGGTATGCGCAGGATGAGTTTGTTTGGCCTGCCATACATCGGTATACTACCACCCTGTGCATAAAAGTACAACCCTCTGGATATACAGTCATAGGCAGGGACTGCCAATCTTAAAGTGGGGGGGGAATATGTAAGAGACAGCCAATGTTGTCCTAAGCTTCATTTGTCTGTATAAACTGTTAATGTTGAATGTATTTCTGTGATTCTGTTCCTTTAAGACAGCAGCCATTGTAATTGTGACATGATGCTGGAGTGACTTCCCCCCCCTTTTATGTCAGCTTGCCTGTTCTGCAGACAGAGTGTGAGCAGAGAAGCAGGAAGTGACGAGACAGAGAGCAGCAGCCATCTTAGCAAGTGTTGTATTGAACTGGTGTGGAGATTTTTCTGTACAGCTAAGCTGTATCTTGGTCCAGAGACAAACAGAGTGTAAAGAGACAACAGGACTAGTGAGTCCACGTGAAAGGAACTGTGCTCAGTGGCTGATCAGTGAGACTGACATTGTGACTGTGTATATGGATACCACAGATAGAGACTCGCAGTGCTGTTGATGTACTGGACAGCACCTGCTAAACCCCGGCTTACATCCCAGCTCAGTGTATGGATTCGGCAGGACTGTCAGTGTGCTGAGTGGAATCTGCTGTTGGATTACATTGCATTCATTGGGTTTCCCTGTTAAAGAGGACTTCATTTCTCCCAAGATCCTGATAACCGTGAGGGGAGGACGCTTCACTATAAAAGAAAGGAACGACTTTGGGCCCCACCGCGCGCTTCTACAGACTGTAAGCGGTCCACCTGGACCACTGGGGAAAAGGGGGTGCACCCAAATGTGATGTCAGGGTCAGTTAGGGATAGTTTTGAGTATATTGTTCATTCAGTGTCCATACTGCAGAATTGGACAGAGTAAAAGTAGAAACCATTGCAGAATTTGCCTTGAAATTGTTCATGATATATTGTATATTTTGCTTGTCTTTATCCCTGTCATTTTACCTTCAAATAGCCTTTATTAACTTATAGTAAATATATATTCTTTTCTTGAACTACCGCGTGTGCGTTCATTTCTGGTTGCGGAGACCAAACCACCTGCCTTGCTCTCGGTTCACAACTGCACTGCACACACTGGTACCATTCATGATGTCATAGTGGTGACATCTGTTATCAGTGTATTGTATAGACGGACATCCTATCTGGTGACTGCACTGCATACACTGGTACCATTCATGATGTCATAGTGGTGACATCTGTTATCAGTGTATTGTATAGACGGACATCCTATCTAGTGAACGGACTGCACACACTGGTACCATTCATGATGTCATAGTGGTGACAACTGATTATCAGTGTATTGTATAGACGGACATCCTGTCTGGTGACCGCACTGCACTCACTGGTACCATTCATGATGTCATAGTGGTGACATCTGTTATCAGTGTATTGCATAGACGGACATCCTATCTGGTGACTGCACTGTACACACTGGTACCATTCATGATGTCATAGTGGTGACATCTGATTATCAGTGTATTGTATAGACGGACATCCTATCTGGTGACTGCACTGTACACACTGGTACCATTCATGATGTCATAGTGGTGACATCTGATTATCAGTGTATTGTATAGACGGACATCCTATCTAGTGACCGCACTGTACACACTGGTACCATTCATGATGTCATAGTGGTGACATCTGTTATCAGTGTATTTTATAGACGGACATCCTATCTGGTGACTGCACTGCACACACTGGTACCATTCATGATGTCATAGTGGTGACATCTGATTATCAGTGTGTTGTATAGACGGACATCCTATCTGGTGACTGCACTGCACACACTGGTACCATTCATGATGTCATAGTGGTGACATCTGTTATCAGTGTATTGTATAGAGAGACATCCTATCTGGTGACCGCACTGCACACACTGGTACCATTCATGATGTCATAGTGGTGACATCTGTTATCAGTGTATTGTATAGAGAGACATCCTATCTGCTATCTCTCATACAAGGAATATCCAGACTGTTCCGGATGTTTCCATTACTGAAGGTCTCCCCAGTAGAGGCATCTCTAGTTATTCACGTTGGGCTGGCGCTTGTGTCCTGTTACACTTACAGGCGGTCATTCATTGCTGCTATGTGTAATCTGGACAAGAAGGCCATTTCCATTCTGGATGTTTTGCCTCGAGAGCTGCCGGTTCTGTAATGTGTTTCCAGCTCTTCCCATCCAAGGTAAATAGAAGCTTCTGTCCATGTGTTGTGTCTGGTGCTGAGGAGATGACTAAGACCTGGACACAGGAGCACAGAGGAGACCAACCAGAAGAAGCACCAAGGAGAACAATGAGAAGGGAACCGAGGAAGAGGAGAATAATCCGGATACCAAGTCCAAAGACAGGACAATTCTTCATCTACTTGTCATCAGCACAGAGATCTAGTGGAGTCCAGGTCTGGAGGGGTCAGATACCACAGGACACTGCAGAGATCTAGTGGAGTCCCAGTCTGGGAGAGGTCAGATACCACAGGACACCTGCAGAGATCTAGTGGAGTCCAGGTCTGGAGGGGTCAGATACCACAGGACACCTGCAGAGATCTAGTGGAGTCCAGGTCTGGAGGGGTCAGATATCACAGGACACCTGCAGAGATCTAGTGGAGTCCAGGTCTGGAGGGGTCAGATACCACAGGATACCTGCAGAGATCTAGTGGAGTCCAGGCCTGGAGGGGTCAGATACCACAGGACACTGCAGAGATCTAGTGGAGTCCAGGTCTGGAGGGGTCAGATACCACAGGACACTGCAGAGATCTAGTGGAGTCCAGGTCTGGAGGGGTCAGATACCACAGGACACTGCAGAGATCTAGTGGAGTCCTGGTCTGGAGGGGTCAGATACCACAGGACACTGCAGAGATCTAGTGGAGTCCAGGTCTGGAGGGGTCAGATACCACAGGACACTGCAGAGATCTAGTGGAGTCCAGGTCTGGAGGGGTCAGATACCACAGGACACCTGCAGAGATCTAGTGGAGTCCAGGCCCGGAGGAGTCAGATACCACAGGATACCTGCAGAGATCTAGTGGAGTCCAGGCCTGGAGGGGTCAGATACCACAGGACACTGCAGAGATCTAGTGGAGTCCAGGTCTGGAGGAGTCAGATACCACAGGATACCTGCAGAGATCTAGTGGAGTCCAGGCCTGGAGGGGTCAGATACCACAGGACACTGCAGAGATCTAGTGGAGTCCCAGTCTGGGAGGGGTCAGATACCACAGGACACCTGCAGAGATCTAGTGGAGTCCAGGTCTGGAGGGGTCAGATATCACAGGACACCTGCAGAGATCTAGTGGAGTCCAGGCCCGGAGGAGTCAGATACCACAGGATACCTGCAGAGATCTAGTGGAGTCCAGGCCTGGAGGAGTCAGATACCACAGGACACTGCAGAGATCTAGTGGAGTCCCGGTCTGGGGGGGGGGTCAGATACCACAGGACACTGCAGAGATCTAGTGGAGTCCAGGTCTGGAGGGGTCAGATACCACAGGACACTGCAGAGATCTAGTGGAGTCCAGGCCCGGAGGAGTCAGATACCACAGGATACCTGCAGAGATCTAGTGGAGTCCAGGCCTGGAGGGGTCAGATACCACAGGACACTGCAGAGATCTAGTGGAGTCCAGGCCTGGAGGGGTCAGATACCACAGGACACTGCAGAGATCTAGTGGAGTCCAGGCCCGGAGGAGTCAGATACCACAGGACACTGCAGAGATCTAGTGGAGTCCAGGCCCGGAGGAGTCAGATACCACAGGATACCTGCAGAGATCTAGTGGAGTCCAGGCCTGGAGGGGTCAGATACCACAGGACACTGCAGAGATCTAGTGGAGTCCAGGCCTGGAGGGGTCAGATACTACAGGACACTGCAGAGATCTAGTGGAGTCCAGGCCAGGAGAGGTCAGATACCACAGGACACTGCAGAGATCTAGTGGAGTCCAGGTCTGGAGGGGTCAGATAGCACAGGACACTGCAGAGATCTAGTGGAGTCCAGGCCTGGAGGGGTCAGATAGCACAGGACACTGCAGAGATCTAGTGGAGTCACTTACTGGTGGTCTGGTTTTCCTGGCGGACACAGTGGCCACCACATCTCATGCACTCGTCACGTCTCCACCACACACCCATCAGCCATCCCGGCACTCCATTTCTTCTGCCATACTGACCGTTTTGTCATAACCCATGTACGGGATGTTGCACTTGATGGCGGCGTCCTCGCTGTGCTTACAGTCCTCCTGGGTGATGTTCTTGTACTGACAGTCAAAGAGGGACTGCTCATTGCCGGAGCACCGCACCTCATTCATGTGGATGGAACCCATACCTGTCCACCAGGAAGAAGAGCATTAATATGGTGCTATGGTCATAGCTCGAATATGGCGGTATGAAGGAGGCCTCTAATAGGGAGCAGAGTGTATAGTGATAGTGTGGTATGAAGAAAGTATTATTACAGAGTGATAACACATATATGGTGGTATGAAGATAGTATTATTACAGTGCGATAACACATATATAGCGGTATGAAGATATTACTATTACAGTGTGATACCATGTATATGGCGGTATGAAGAAGGTATTATTACAGTGTGATACCATAGCGGTATGAAGATATTATTATTACAGTGTGATAACACATATATGGCGGTATGAAGATAGTATTATTACAGTGCGATAACACATATATGGCGGTATGAAGATATTACTATTACAGTGTGATACCATGTATATGGCGGTATGAAGAAGGTATTATTACAGTGTGATACCATAGCGGTATGAAGATATTATTATTACAGTGCGATAACACATATATGGCGGTATGAAGATATTACTATTACAGTGTGATACCATGTATATGGCGGTATGAAGAAGGTATTATTACAGTGTGATACCATAGCGGTATGAAGATAGTATTATTACAGTGTGATAACACATATATGGCGGTATGAAGATAGTATTATTACAGTGTGATAACACATATATGGCGGTATGAAGATATTACTATTACAGTGTGATACCATGTATATGGTGGTATGAAGATAGTATTATTACAGTGTGATACCATGTATATGGCGGTATGAAGATAGTATTATTACAGTGTGATAACACATATATGGCGGTATGAAGAAGGTATTATTACAGTGCGATAACACATATATGGCGGTATGAAGATATTACTATTACAGTGTGATACCATGTATATGGCGGTATGAAGAAGGTATTATTACAGTGTGATACCATAGCGGTATGAAGATATTATTATTACAGTGCGATAACACATATATGGCGGTATGAAGATATTACTATTACAGTGTGATACCATGTATATGGTGGTATGAATATAGTATTATTACAGTGTGATAACACATATATGGCGGTATGAAGATAGTATTATTACAGTGCGATAACACATATATGGCGGTATGAAGAAGGTATTATTACAGTGCGATAACACATATATGGCGGTATGAAGATATTATTACAGTGTGATAACACATATATGGCGGTATGAAGATAGTATTATTACAGTGTGATACCATGTATATGGCGGTATGAAGAAGGTATTATTACAGTGTGATACCATGTATATGGCGGTATGAAGATATTATTATTACAGTGTGATAACACATATATGGCGGTATGAAGATAGTATTATTACAGTGTGATACCATGTATATGGGGGTATGAAGAAGGTATTATTACAGTGTGATACCATAGCGGTATGAAGATATTATTATTACAGTGTGATACCACATGAGTAATAATAATAACACACACTACAGTACAGTACTATGCAGCACAACAGGATGGAGCTGGCTTCTCTGGATTCACATCTGCTCGGGGAGGGGGCGCTCTGGAGCCACTGCATATTATTCCCCCGCCACATCACGCTTTCCCCGGATTTAGGCCCCTTTTCTATGATGTGTCAGCCACTTGTGATGACTGTAGTATATACTTGCAGTATATACAGTATACATCTCCATGTGAGTATTATTGGGCCTCTGAAGCCACTTCCACATGTGCAGCCGGTTACAGAGTCTGGGCCCGCAGCCAGCGTTGATGACTTCCAGATGTCTCTTCACATTGCTGTCACCAGTGCACAGTATATGGGTGGATCAGCAGTATACAGACAGGACATACGGAGCAGGAGATGGACAGCTCTACCAGATGAAGCTTTCAGGACTTTCCATCTGTTCCTAATCCTCCCCCCATGTCCTAGCAGACTCAGAGTCCCAGCGGGGTTAGGTAACTACTCAGCTATGACATTCTATAGTTTGGTGGAGCTAGCCCACCAGTACTTCCTGCTGGCCACTCACCCTGACCCATGCGAGCACCCGTCAAGGCTTCTTTCGCACTTCCAAAGCCCAGTTCTCTGCAGACCACACTGGCTCCTTGCAGATCCCAGCGGTCGTCACACACGGTGCCCCACTGCCCGTTCTTCAGCACTTCCACACGACCCTCACCAGGACGAGAACCTCCCTTTAATCGGATGATGTCCTGTAGGACACAGCAGAAGACAAGCGTGAGGGCAGAGGACCTGTCAGTGATAGCGCCCTGACGTGTGCCCTTCTCGTACTGACCTCTTGCTGGGGCTGTTGCACCACTTTCTTCTTCTTCATTGGGGCCTGTGCTGCACTTTGTGCTGCAAATGCAGGCCCAAGAACACAACTTACGACCACGGGGCCCCCGTCCGCACAGGCTGCAGAGCTATTCACCTTGTAGAATTCAAGAGGGCAGAGAGACAAGTGAACCTCCGTACCCAAGCACTTTACTGAGTGCAAGCGGAAGGATGGCTTTTGTTTGTCCAGGTAAAGCCTGTGAGAGAGAGATCAAGTCATGAGGAGACTAATGAACATCACAAGGACAAGAATAACCCCCCTTTCTCCCTGTGTAAGCTGGCCATACATCAGATACCTGTCAGCCAAAAGACAGCTATCTCTCCTGACCCTCCCTTATACATGCATGCTTAGCTCAGTATGCAGCAGCTCCTTCAGCAGGGGCTCATCACTCCCGCAACAAAAGCATTGGGTATGTTCAATTTCACTTCCCTGTTCCAATATCTGCTGTTGGGAGAAGTCAGGAGGAACCTATTCACATTAGATGGCTGGTCCTGCCGAAATTGGTTGACATACCCCTAATGTGTATAGCCACTTAACAGATGTATGGTCACACATAGCTGTGAGCGAGGACAAGTATGTCCGCTTATGAAGTCTTTGCGGGACCACTGAGGATTTCATAAGATGACAGGTGACATATACAAGAAGGACTGAAGTCCCCAATCCACCTCAAGGTGAAGGAGAAAAAACTCCCAGATTCACTACATGAAGAGAAGGGTTAAACAAGAAGGCACCTCAGAAGCAACCACAGCTCATGAGAAGATCTTCAGGACAATCAATGGAGAACCAGAGCTAAAGAGCTCAGAATGTGCACTATGGGGTCATCGGGCCTCGTATATAATCCTCACACATGATTCACTATACTGGAAGAACATATAGCCTGGGAGGAGCCCAAGATGGTGTCACCCAAAAAGTGGGCAAGCCTCTGGACAACAGAACAAAAGGGTCAAGGATGAACTCAAAGAAAGTAGACAGGAGAAGAGATCTACCGGAAGAAAAGAGAAGAGATGAAGAGATAAAAAGAGATCTACTGGAAGAGAGTAGAAGAGATCTACTGGAGGAGAGGAGATCTACTGGAAGAAAAGAGAAGAGATGAAGAGATAAAAAGAGATCTACTAGAAGAGAGGAGACGAGATCTACTGGAGGAGAGGAGAAGAGATCTACTGGAAGAAAAGAGAAGAGATGAAGAGATAAAAAGATCTACTGGAAGAGAGGTGAAGAGATCTATTGGAGAAGAGGAGAAGACATCTACAGGAAGAGAGAAGAGATCTACAGGAAAAGAGGAGAAGAGATCTACAGAAAGAGAGGAGAATATATCTACTGGAGGAGAGGAGAAGAGATATAATGGAGGAGAGGAGAAGAGATGTACTGGAGGAGAGGAGATCTACTGGAGGAGAGGAGAAGAGATTTAGAGGCAGAAAGTAGAATAGATCTACAGGCAGAGACGAGAAGAGATCTACTGGAGGAGCAGGGAAGAGATATACTGGAAGAGAGGAAAAGAAATAAAGAGAGGAAAAGAGATCTACTGGAGCAGAGGAGAAGAGATCTACTGGAGGAGAAGAGATCTACTGGAGGAGAAGAGATCTACTGGAGGAGAGGTGAAGACATAGAAGAGAGGAGAAGATCTCAGAAGAGATGAAGAATGAGAAGAGATCTACCAGAAGAGAGGAAAAGAGATCTACTGGAAGAGAGGAGAGGAGATATATCCCGGAAGAGTGGAGAAGAGATATACAGGAAAAGAGGAGAATAGATCTACAGGAAGATACGAGAAGAGATTTACAGGAAGAAATGAGAAGAGATCTACTGGAAGAGAGGAGACAAGATATACAGATGAAGCAGGGAAGAGATCCCCTGGAAGAGAGGAGAAGCGATATACTGGAAGAATAGAGAAGACATATACAGGAAGAGAGGAGAAAAGATCTACTGGAATGGAAGAGGTGAGAAGAGATCTACTAGAAGAGTGGGGATGAGATATACTTGAAGAGCAGAAAAGAGATTAAGAGATGAGACAAGATACACAGGAGAAGCAGGGAAGAGATATCCAGGAAAAGAGGAGAAGAGAGCTACTGAAGAAGGAAGAAGAGCTCTACTGGGAGAGATGAGACAAGATATACCGGAGAAGCAGGGAAGAGATCTCCAGGAAGAGAGGGGAAGAGATCTACTGGGAGAGATGAGACAAGATATACCAGAAGAGAGGAGAAGAGATCTACAGGAAGAGAGGCAAAGAGATCTAGAGGAATAGAGGAGAAGAGATCTACTGGAATGGAAGAGGGGAGAAGATATCTACTAGAAGAGTGGGGATGAGATATATTTGAAGAGCAGAAAGGAGATTAAGAGATGAGAAAAGATATACTGGAGAAGCAGGGAAGAGATATCCTGGAAAAGAGAAGAGATCTACTGGAGGAGAAAAAAAAATATCTACTGGAAGAGATGAGACAAGATATACCAAAGAAGCAGGGAAGAGATCTCCTAGAAGAGAGGAGAAGAGATATACAGGAAGAATAGAGAAGAGATATACCGGGAGAGAGGAAGAGAGATCTTCTGGAGGAGAGATCTTCTGGAGGAGAGGAGAAGAGATCTACAAAAAGAGTGGAGAAGAGAGCTACTGGAAGAATAGAGAAGAGATCTACTGGAAGAACGGAGAAGAGTTATACAGGGAGGGTGGAGAGATGCTATACTGAAAGAGTGAGGAAGAGAAAGGTCAGAAGACTGGAGAAGAGATGAGAAGAGATTTACTGTTTTTATCACATCCTGACCAGGGTACCATGATTGAACCTTACAAGGTTGGATTATGCCCAAGATAAAGTGGACAGGACAAATGTCTATAGTCAGTAGAGGTTATGGGGGGCATCTTCTCCAAGTTTCTCCATTATTGGCTGAGTGAATGAAATCTGTCTCATGAGATCATCTGTTGATAATTGTGTATATTAGTAGAGAAGGTAAGTGGATGTCACAATCTAACTGACATGGAAAGAGTGTCCACCATAGAGACATCTGTCCCCGAGTCTACATGCAGAGGTTATTAAGGACCATCGCCCCCAACCTCCTACGAATTGTACAAAGCCCTCATTAGTCAAACAATCACCAGGAGAACAACTCCACCAGGACCACCAAAGCCACAAGCCAGATGTAATATGAGGGTGCGGCTAAAGATGAGCAGGTGCATGGCTTCAGTGCTGACATGTCTACACACCACCATCCCTATTACTGTAGGTTTGTCACACTGAACAATTTCTTATGGCATTTAGCTAACCTCAGTATTACCTGTATGAGAAAACAAGTAGGCCCCTCTACTGAACTTCTACAAACTCACGATATGTCCTAATCCCTCAAAGACAAAGAATCCAAAGATTAGGCCTGCAGGGGACTGAGGAGACACAACAAGAATGTCTTTGTGACACAGCACTGACCTGAACCTAACACAGGCCTGAAATACACAGTTTATGCAGAGAAACCTCCCAGGAAGTTCTCTAGAAAAGGTTGGAAGGCAATGTCCTCCTCCATATGGTTAATGTGAAGGCTCATGAAGTGTTCTCAGCCTAGCTTCATCTAGGGAAACATATGGCAAGTCCTCTAGAGAAGGACAGGAGACAATGTCCTCCTCCATGCAGCTGATGTAATGGACCATGACGTGGTCTTAGCCAGCCTAGCTTCATCTAGGGAAACATATGGTAAGTTCTCTAGAGAAGGAGATGAGACAATGTCCTCCTCCATGTGGCTGATGTAATGGACCATGATGTGGTCTCAGCCTACCTTCATCTAGGGAAACATATGGTAAGTTCTCTAGAGAAGGACACGAGGCAATGCCCCGCTACATATGGCTGATATAATGGACCATGACGTGGTCTCAGCCTATCTTTATCTAGGGAAACATATTGTAAGTCCTCTAGAGAAGGACACAAGGCAATGTCCTTCTCCATGTGGCTGATGTAAGGACTCATAATGTGGTGTTAGCCTATCTTCCTCTAGGGAAACATATAGTAAGTCCTCTAGAGAAGGACACGAGGCAATGTCCTCCTACATGTGGCTGATATAATGGACCATGACGTGGTCTCAGCCTACCTTCATCTAGGGAAACATATGGTAAGTCCTCGAGAGAAGGACAAAAGGCAATGTCCTCCTCCATCTGGCTGATATAATGGACCATGACGTGGTCTCAGCCTAGATTCATCTAGGGAAACATGTGGTAAGTTCTCTAGAGAAAGACAGGAGGCAATGTCCTCCTCCATGTGTCTGATGTAATAGACCATGACGTGGTCTCAGCCTATCTTCCTCTAGGGAAACATATGGTAAGTCCTCTAGAGAAGGACAAAAGGAAATGTCCTTCTCCATGTGGCTGATGTAAGGACTCATAATGTGGTGTTAGCCTACCTTCATCTAGGGAAACATATGGTAAGTCCTCTAGAGAAGGACACAAGGCAATGTCCTTCTCCATGTGTCTGATGTAATGGACCATGACGTGGTCTCAGCCTACCTTCATCTAGGGAAACATATGGTAAGTCCTCTAGAGAAGGACACGAGGCAATGTCCTCCTACATGTGGCTGATATAATGGACCATGACGTGGTCTCAGCCTACCTTCATCTAGGGAAACATATGGTAAGTCCTCATGAGAAGGACAAAAGGCAATGTCCTCCTCCATCTGGCTGATATAATGGACCATGACGTGGTCTCACCATATGTTTCCCTAGATGAATCTAGGCTGAGACCACGTCATGGTCCATTATATCAGCCAGATGGAGGAGGACATTGCCTTTTGTCCTTCTCATGAGGACTTACCATATGTTTCCCTAGATGAAGGTAGGCTGAGACCACGTCATGGTCCATTATATCAGCCACATGTAGGAGGACATTGCCTCGTGTCCTTCTCTAGAGGACTTACCATATGTTTCCCTAGATGAAGGTAGGCTGAGACCACGTCATGGTCCATTACATCAGACACATGGAGAAGGACATTGCCTTGTGTCCTTCTCTAGAGGACTTACCATATGTTTCCCTAGATGAAGGTAGGCTAACACCACATTATGAGTCCTTACATCAGCCACATGGAGAAGGACATTTCCTTTTGTCCTTCTCTAGAGGACTTACCATATGTTTCCCTAGAGGAAGATAGGCTGAGACCACGTCATGGTCCATTACATCAGACACATGGAGGAGGACATTGCCTCCTGTCTTTCTCTAGAGAACTTACCATATGTTTCCCTAGATGAATCTAGGCTAAGTTCTGTAGAGAAAGACAGGAGGCAATGTCCTCCTCCATGTGTCTGATGTAAGGACTCATAATGTGGTGTTAGCCTACCTTCATCTAGGGAAACATATGGTAAGTCCTCTAGAGAAGGACACAAGGCAATGTCCTTCTCCATGTGTCTGATGTAATGGACCGTGACTTGGTCTCAGTCTCCTATCAAGTAATATAATATTATAAGATCAGAAACGGTTCAGTGTGACAAACAAAAGACCCGATCTGGCCCATTCTTATACAATCAATGTAGATTGGGGAAATCTTCATTTTTGTGAACTCTTGGTTGGTTTGCTCATCTTTAGCCACAATTGGTGGATGTTTTGTGTTCCTGGTACCTGTTGCTGGTCTTCAGGTCCTTCTTTTTTGGATCCTGGTTAGGAGGGGATCTGTCAGACAGAGGGCAGGAGATCACATACCGCTTGAAATAAGAGTCGTTACTAAGCTGACTAGTCAGAGTTCTCCACGTAGCCTTATATTCCATGTCTCTTATATACCACACCTATCCAGGACGTATTGTCCATTGGTTTATCTGTACCATAAAGAGCAGAGTTCTGTCCTGATAGAGAAGGGATCGGACCGATGACCACAATACTGACCGCTAAAGACATGTCACCAGCTATGGGAACATGGATGGCTGAGGAATGTGGTCTAGGGGTGGTTTAGCTGGAGCGGTCCAAGGTGTGAACTCTCAGCAAGTCTCCAGGGACCAGAAAAGACACAAGTCAAGCAGCACAATGGCTCAGTGGTTTGTACTGCTATCTTACATGCTGGGGCCGAGTACTAAATCTGCCTGAAGTCTGAACGTGGTCCTGGTTTTACTTGTACAATCCAGAGAATATTGAGGTCGGAAGATGAGATTGGGGAGGGAGAGGTACTCATGTGCATCATGATAGTTATACATTGTACAGCATTGTGGACTACGCTGGTGCTCTGAGTCATGGAGCCATGCACCAATGACTCGTATGATGGTGACATGTAATATAGAGGAGTGGCCACCGCCACATGCTCCAGTCTGACATATATCAGCAGTAGGACTCATATGATTAACCACGTCCAGACCATAAGCCTGTGCCAGATGCCAGGAGGGCACGTATAGTGAAGAGGACTGGTTCTTTCTGTACGATGGGGTAACTAGTATCAGGGGAGGAGGACATAGGTCCTCAGGGTGCGAGAAGTGGGTAAGGATCTTGTATAGACAGAAGTTTATTCTCCGATCCTTCCAGTGAAGGAATCTCAGGACATAAACTCTCTGATACCTTGGGTTTGGAGCCGCCATCTTGGAGACCCGTTTAGAGGCGGCTTGTTTCTTCACACGTCTGAGGGGAGATAATACGGAGGTGAAGGTATTATAACATTAGGCAGGGTTAGTAAGTGGCGGGGCGGGTGGAGGCAGCACATCATGGAGGTCAATGACCACATGGCAGGCTACAGCCACAGCTCTGAACGATAGACCTAGGTCTCAGCATTGGGCAAAGGCTTTAGCCTGAGCATGGTCAGAGATTGTTCCTCTAACATTAGCGTGATCTGAGTGGTCAGAGTGGCCCCTGGGGGGCTCTGTAGTGCCGCAGGTTAGTACAGCACATCATGGGAGTTTATTTGCACTTGTGAAATAAACTGCCCGCAGTTACCTTCTGGGCTGACGCTTTGTCTTGGTGGAACGTTTTTTGTCAGAAGACGTTTTAACTTGTCTGAAAAATGTGAGATTGAAAAATGTCACGGGAGGAAAGGAGCCAAAACAAAAACCAGCCATCCGTGCACCCCGAAGACCCCCAGACATGGAGCAGACACAGCTCCCTATGGAGAAGCAGACCACCACTGGTCCATGCTCGTGGGCAGGGGGGGGAATCACGTCCATCTGAAGTGGCTGAGTGTCCCAAGTGTGGGACAGCTTGGCTCTTCACCTGTGACTTTGGGGGTTCTTTTCTGATGGATTTCCGCAAACTCTAAATATGACTTACCTATAACTCATACAGTGAAGGACCAAATCCAAAATCTAAACCGGATTATGGTTGAAGTAGTGGAACTGTGCTCGTCCAGATGTATAATGTTCAAAAACAGCTTTATTTAATGTGTGTGGATAGGACAAAGCTGTTTTTGAACATTACACGTCTGGACTAGTGCAGTTCCACTACTTCAACCATAATCTGGTTCAGATTTGAGAGTTGGTCCTTCACTCTATGTTCCTCGACACCTTTGGGTGGCCATTGGTTCCTGCTGCTCCAGTTGCTCCAGACACCAGTTCTTCTGGTATATAGGTGACCTATTTCACTACTTAACAAGGTGAGAGCCCTACCACATTTTTCTTCACCATATTACCCTACTGTTTAGCAGTATTACACTACGCGCTGCTTGGTGCTGTCTACTTGATTTATTCATGGTGGAGTTATAAAACCATCCACAGGCAAATGTGGGAAGAGGATAATAAGTAGATACACAACCCCTCTGTCTCTTCTGTCCATTCAACATGCCCTCTATCCTCGCTAGACTCATCTGTCCTCCTCCAGACCCCTCTATCCCTTAACATGCCCTCTGTCATCTCTAGACTCCTCTGTCCTCCTCCAGACTCCTCTGTCCTCCTCCAGACCCCTTTGCCCTTTCTAGACCCTTCTATCCTCCTCCAGACCCCTTTGTCGTTGCTAGCCTCCTCTGTCCCCCTCCAGACCCCTCTTTGCTTGCTAGTTTCCTCTGTCCCTCTCCAGACTCCTCTGTCCTCCTCCAGACCCCTCTGTCCGCACTAAATTCCTCTGTCTCCATCCAGACCACTCTGTCCTCACTAGACTCCTCTGTCCTCCTCCAGACCCCTTTGCCCTTTCAAGACCCTTCTCTCCTCCTCCAGACCCCTCTGTCCTCTCTAGACCCCTCTGTCCTCCTCCAGACCCCTCTGTCCTTGCTAGTTTCCTCTGTCCTACTCCAGACCCCTCTGTGCTTGCTAGTCTCCTCTGTCCTGCTCCAGACCCCTCTGTCCGTACTAAATTCCTCTGTCTCCATCCAGACCACTCTGTCCTCACTAAACTGTCCCCATTCAGACTCCTCTGTCGCCCCTCCAGACCCACTATCCACAGTCACAAGAGGAATCTGATGATATTACAGTGAGTGTAGATAATGCACATATAATGTATATAATGACCAGCACATCCAGAGCAGGCAAAGTAGGTATAATGTACAGAAGCACTACTGAAGATACGTTATCATATAACCGGCCACACATTATAGTGCAGATAATGATGTAATACAGCCAGTGTCCAATTGTAGTACAGATTATATCATAGAAACAGCTACAGAATACAAATGACATCACACAACCAACATCGTATTATAGAGCAGATTACATCACACAACTCATATCATATTATAGTAGAGATTACACCACCATCATTATATATGTCATCTATACTGAGGACCCTGGAGATGATCTCCTCACCACCATCATTATACTGAGGACCCCGGAGATGATCTCCTCACCACCATCATTATACATGTCATCTATACTGAGGACCCCGGAGATGATCTCCTCACCACCATCATTATATATGTCATCTATACTGAGGACCCTGGAGATGACCTCCTCACCACCATCATTATATATGTCATCTAGACTGAGGACCCCGGAGATGATCTCCTCACCACCATCATTATACATGTCATCTATACTGAGGACCCCGGAGATTATCTCCTCACCACCATCATTATACTGAGGACCCCGGAGATGATCTCCTCACCACCATCATTATATATGTCATCTATACTGAGGACCCAGGAGATGATCTCCTCACCACCATCATTATACTGAGGACCTCGGAGATGATCTCCTCACCACCATCATTATACTCTCGAGGACGGGGCCTCACCACCCCGGCGAGATGATCTCCTCACCACCATCATTATATATGTCAACTATACTGAGGACCCAGGAGATGATCTCCTCACCACCATCATTATACAGAGGACCCCGGAGATGATCTCCTCACCACCATCATTATATATGTCATCTATACTGAGGACTCCGGAGATGATCTCCTCACCACCATCATTATACTGAGGACCCCGGAGATGATCTCCTCCCCACCATCATTATACATATCAACTATGCTGAGGATCCGGGGGATGATCTCCTCACCACCATCATTATACATGTCATCTATACTGAGGACCCCGGAGATGATCTCCTCACCACCATCATGATACATGTCATCTATTCTGAGGACCCCGGAGATGATCTCCTCACCACCATCATTATACATGTCATCTATACTGAGGAGCCCGGAGATGATCTCCTCACCACCATCATTATACTGAGGACCCCGGAGATGATCTCCTCACCACCATCATTATACATGTCATCTATACTGAGGACCCCGGGGGATGATCTCCTCACCACCATCATTATACTGAGGACCCCGGAGATCATCTCCTCACCACCATCATTATACTGAGGACCCCGGAGATCATCTCCTCACCACCATCATTATATATGTCATCTATACTGAGGACTCCGGAGATGATCTCCTCACCACCATCATTATACTGAGGACCCCGGAGATGATCTCCTCCCCACCATCATTATACATATCAACTATGCTGAGGATCCGGGGGATGATCTCCTCACCACCATCATTATACATGTCACCTATACTGAGGACTCCGGAGATTATCTCCTCACCACCATCATTATACATGTCATCTATACTGAGGACCCCGGAGATCATCTCCTCACCACCATCATTATACATGTCATCTATACTGAGGACCCCGGAGATGATCTCCTCACCACCATCATTATACTGAGGACCCCGGAGATGATCTCCTCACCACCATCATTATACATGTCATCTATACTGAGGACCCCGTGGATGATCTTCTGACCACCATCATTATACTGAGGACCGCGGAGATGATCTCCTCACCACCATCATTATACTGAGGACCCCGGAGATAATCTCCTCACCACCATCATTATACATGTCATCTATACTGAGGACCCCGGAGATAATCCCCTCACCACCATCATTATACATGTCATCTATACTAAGGACCCCGGAGATGATCTCCTCACCACAATCATGATACATGTCATCTATTCTGAGGACCCCGGAGATGATCTCCTCACCACCATCATTATACATGTCATCTATACTGAGGACCCCGTGGATGATCTTCTGACCACCATCATTATACTGAGGACCGCGGAGATGATCTCCTCACCACCATCATTATACATGTCATCTATACTGAGGACCCCGGAGATAATCCCCTCACCACCATCATTATACATGTCATCTATACTAAGGACCCCGGAGATGATCTCCTCACCACAATCATGATACATGTCATCTATTCTGAGGACCCCGGAGATGATCTCCTCACCACCATCATTATACATGTCATCTATACAGAGGACCCCGGAGATGATCTCCTCACCACCATCATTATACATGTCATCTATACTGAGGACCCGGAAGATGATCTCCTCACCACCATCATTATACATGTCATCTATACTGAGGACCCCGGAGATGATCTCCTCACCACCATCATTATACTGAGGACCCCGGAGATGATCTCCTCACCACCATCATTATACATGTCATCTATACTGAGGACCCCGGAGATGATCTCCTCACCACAATCATGATACATGTCATCTATTCTGAGGACCCCGGAGATGATCTCCTCACCACCATCATTATACTGAGGACCCCGGAGATGATCTCCTCACCACCATCATTATACATGTCATCTATACTGAGGACCCCGGAGATGATCTCCTCACCACCATCATTATACATGTCATCTATACAGAGGACCCCGGAGATGATCTCCTCACCACCATCATTATACATGTCATCTATACTGAGGACCCCGGAGATGAGCTCCTCACCACCATCATTATACTGAGGACCGCGGAGATGATCTCCTCACCACCATCATTATACTGAGGACCCCGGAGATGATCTCCTCACCACCATCATTATACTGAGGACCCCGGAGATGATCTCCTCACCACCATCATTATATATGTCATCTATACTGAGGACCCCGGAGATGATCTCCTCACCACCATCATTATACATGTCACCTATACAGAGGACCCCGGAGATGATCTCCTCACCACCATCATTATACTGAGGACCCCGGAGATGATCTCCTCACCACCATCATTATACTGAGGACCCCGGAGATGATCTCCTCACCACCATCATTATACTGAGGACCCCGGAGATGATCTCCTCACCACCATCATTATATATGTCATCTATACTGAGGACCCCGGAGATGATCTCCTCACCACCATCATTATACTGAGGACCCCGGAGATGATCTCCTCACCACCATCATTATACTGAGGACCCCGGAGATGATCTCCTCACCACCATCATTATACTGAGGACCCCGGAGATGATCTCCTCACCACCATCATTATACTGAGGACCCCGGAGATGATCTCCTCACAACCATCATTATATATGTCATCTATACTGAGGACCCCGGAGATGATCTCCTCACCACCATCATTATACATGTCACCTATACAGAGGACCCCGGAGATGATTTCCTCACCACCATCATTATACATGTCATCTATACTGAGGACCCCGGAGATGATCTCCTCACCACCATCATTATTCTGAGGACCCCGGAGATGATCTCCTCACCACCATCATTATACATGTCATCTATACAGAGGACCCCGGAGATGATCTCCTCACCACCATCATTATACATGTCATCTATACAGAGGACCCCGGAGATGATCTCCTCACCACCATCATTATATATGTCATCTATACTGAGGACCCCGGAGATGATCTACTCACCACCATCATTATACTGAGGACCCCGGAGATAATCTCCTCACCACCATCATTATACATGTCACCTATACAGAGGACCCCGGAGATGATTTCCTCACCACCATCATTATACATGTCATCTATACTGAGGACCCCGGAGATGATCTCCTCACCACCATCATTATTCTGAGGACCCCGGAGATGATCTCCTCACCACCATCATTATACATGTCATCTATACAGAGGACCCCGGAGATGATCTCCTCACCACCATCATTATACATGTCATCTATACAGAGGACCCCGGAGATGATCTCCTCACCACCATCATTATATATGTCATCTATACTGAGGACCCCGGAGATGATCTCCTCACCACCATCATTATACTGAGGACCCCGGAGATAATCTCTTTACCACCATCATTATACATGTCATCTATACTGAGGACCCCGGAGATGATCTCCTCACCACCATCATTATACTGAGGACCGCGGAGATGATCTCCTCACCACCATCATTATACTGAGGACCCCGGAGATAATCTCCTCACCACCATCATTATACATGTCACCTATACAGAGGACCCCGGAGATGATTTCCTCACCACCATCATTATACATGTCATCTATACTGAGGACCCCGGAGATGATCTCCTCACCACCATCATTATACATGTCATCTATACAGAGGACCCCGGAGATGATCTCCTCACCACAATCATTATACTGAGGACCCCGGAGATAATCTCTTTACCACCATCATTATATATGTCATCTATACTGAGGACCCCGGAGATGATCTCCTCACCACCATCATTATATATGTCATCTATACTGAGGACCCCGGAGATGATCTCCTCACCACCATCATTATACTGAGGACCCCGGAGATAATCTCTTTACCACCATCATTATATATGTCATCTATACTGAGGACCCCGGAGATTATCTCCTCACCACCATCATTATACATGTCATCTATACTGAGGACCCCGGAGATGATTTCCTCACCACCATCATTATACATGTCATCTATACAGAGGACTCCGGAGATGATCTCCTCACCACCATCATTATACTGAGGACCCCAGAGATGATCTCCTCACCACCATCATTATACTGAGGACCCCAGAGGTGATCATCATCTACACTGATGATGTCACACATTTGGCAGCCCCCTCCTCTTTGCTTACTTGTAGAAGTTTTTGTTGTATTTCTTGTCAGATGGAAATCCCAGCATTCCACACACCACATGACTGTTCTTCTGGGTCCACCCCACGTCACACACCTGTTCCCAGGTGTCACTGTATTTGATTTCCAGGATTCCCTCATTGATGGGCAGTCGGTTCTTGGCGTTGGCAACGACAGGTCGTAGTCGGATCTCTTCCAGCTGTCTCTGTTCTGTCTGTAGGGACAAGGAGACCTGAGCAAGAGCTTCACAGGAAGTACTGCATAAATCTATTACTCTCTGTTATCAGCCATGTCAGGAGGGGAGAGGCCGACTGTAGGACAGGGGAATACAATCTATTACTATCTGTTATCAGCCATGTCAGGAGGGGAGAGGCCGACTGTAGGACAGGGGAATACAATCTATTACTATCTGTTATCAGCCACGTCAGGAGCGGAGAGGCCGACTGTAGGACAGGGGAATACAATCTATTACTATCTGTTATCAGCCACGTCAGGAGGGGAGAGGCCGACTGTAGGACAGGGGAATACAATCTATTACTATCTGTTATCAGCCATGTCAGGAGAGGAGAGGCCCACTGTAGGACAGGGGAATACAATCTATTACTATCTGTTATCAGCCATGTCAGGATAGGAGAGGCCGACTGTAGGACAGGGGAATACAATCTATTACTATCTGTTATCAGCCATGTCAGGAGGGGAGAGGCCGACTGTAGGACAGGGGAATACAATCTATTACTATCTGTTATCAGCCACGTCAGGAGGGGAGAGGCCGACTGTAGGACAGGTGAATACAATCTATTACTATCTGTTATCAGCCATGTCAGGAGAGGAGAGGCCGACTGTAGGACAGGGGAATACAATCTATTACTATCTGTTATCAGCCATGTCAGGAGGGGAGAGGCCGACTGTAGGATAGGGGAATACAATCTATTACTATCTGTTATCAGCCACGTCAGGAGAGGAGAGGCCGACTGTAGGACAGGGGAATACAATCTATTACTATCTGTTATCAGCCACGTCAGGAGAGGAGAGGCCGACTGTAGGACAGGGGAATACAATCTATTACTATCTGTTATCAGCCACGTCAGGAGAGGCCAACTGTAGGACAGGAGACTACAATCTATTACTATCTGTTATCAGCCATGTCAGGAGGGGAGAGGCCGACTGTAGGACAGGGGAATACAATCTATTACTATCTGTTATCAGCCACGTCAGGAGGGGAGAGGCCGACTGTAGGACAGGGGAATACAATCTATTAGTATCTGTTATCAGCCATGTCAGGAGAGGAGAGGCCGACTGTAGGACAGGGGAATACAATCTATTACTATCTGTTATCAGCCACGTCAGGAGAGGAGAGGCTGACTGTAGGACAGGGGAATACAATCTATTAGTATCTGTTATCAGCCATGTCAGGAGAGGAGAGGCCGACTGTAGGACAGGGGAATACAATCTATTACTATCTGTTATCAGCCATGTCAGGAGAGGAGAGGCCGACTGTAGGACAGGGGAATACAATCTATTACTATCTGTTATCAGCCACGTCAGGAGGGGAGAGGCCGACTGTAGGACAGGGGAATACAATCTATTACTATCTGTTATCAGCCACGTCAGGAGAGGAGAAGCCGACTGTAGGACAGGGGAATACAATCTATTACTATCTGTTATCAGCCATGTCAGGAGAGGAGAGGCCGACTATAGGACAGGGGAATACAATCTATTACTATCTGTTATCAGCCATGTCAGGAGGGGAGAGGCCGACTGTAGGACAGGGGAATACAATCTATTACTATCTGTTATCAGCCATGTCAGGAGGGGAGAGGCCGACTGTAGGACAGGGGAATACAATCTATTACTATCTGTTATCAGCCACGTCAGGAGGGGAGAGGCCGACTGTAGGACAGGGGAATACAATCTATTACTATCTGTTATCAGCCATGTCAGGAGGGGAGAGGCCGACTGTAGGACAGGGGAATACAATCTATTACTATCTGTTATCAGCCACGTCAGGAGGGGAGAGGCCGACTGTAGGACAGGGGAATACAATCTATTACTATCTGTTATCAGCCATGTCAGGAGGGGAGAGGCCGACTGTAGGACAGGGGAATACAATCTATTACTATCTGTTATCAGCCAGTAGGGGAGGCCGACTGTAGGACAGGGGAATACAATCTATTACTATCTGTTATCAGCCACGTCAGGAGAGGAGAGGCCGACTATAGGACAGGGGAATACAATCTATTACTATCTGTTATTAGCCACGTCAGGAGGGGAGAGGCCGACTGTAGGACAGGTGACTACAATCTATTACTATCTGTTATCAGCCACGTCAGGAGAGGCCAACTGTAGGACAGGAGACTACAATCTATTACTATCTGTTATCAGCCATGTCAGGAGAGGAGAGGCCGACTGTAGGACAGGGGAATACAATCTATTACTATCTGTTATCAGCCATGTCAGGAGAGGAGAGGCCGACTGTAGGACAGGGGAATACAATCTATTACTATCTGTTATCAGCCACGTCAGGAGGGGAGAGGCCGACTGTAGGACAGGGGAATACAATCTATTACTATCTGTTATCAGCCATGTCAGGAGAGGAGAGGCCGACTGTAGCACAGGTGACTACAATCTATTACTATCTGTTATCAGCCACGTCAGGAGGGGAGAGGCCGACTGTAGGACAGGGGAATACAATCTATTACTATCTGTTATCAGCCACGTCAGGAGGGGAGAGGCCGACTGTAGGACAGGGGAATACAATCTATTACTATCTGTTATCAGCCATGTCAGGAGGGGAGAGGCCGACTGTAGGACAGGGGAATACAATCTATTACTATCTGTTATCAGCCACGTCAGGAGAGGAAAGGCCGACTGTAGGACAGGGGAATACAATCTATTACTATCTGTTATCAGCCACGTCAGGAGGGGAGAGGCCGACTGTAGGACAGGGGAATACAATCTATTACTATCTGTTATAAGCCATGACATCTGTTGCCCTCATTTAGTGTGTAGCTGGGTGTTGCACTCCCCTCCCTTTTACCTCTATAGTGTTGGGCTCCACATAACCAGGAATCCTCTCGTCCTTACACACCACCCCGGCATCCTCCTCATGGGTGCAGTCACTGTTGCCCCAGCCCCGGGACTTGCAGTCAGCGATGCTTTTCTCACTTCCTGAACAAATGACATTATCCAGCCAGATCCGTCCTATCAGAGGATATTACAGGTGTGATATAAGCAGTGATGTGCCGCAGCAGCTACTAGTAAGTGATTTATTTCCTCCTTCTATACAGTGTTAGAGCTTTATATACATCTCTTCTTCTCCCCTCTCCATTGACTTCTATGTGGCCTGGTAAATAAGACATATTACAAAGATTCTGATATTGTCATGTACTATCCTTTTATGAAAAGCCCTGTTACCCTAGAACATTAAGGACATAACCATTAAGCCTTTCCCTAGCCTAGATCACCAGATTTGTAGCCATTAGTCTATTGTCTGGTCACTGACAGACCATCTGTGTTACATCAGTAATGTCTGACACTCAGGGTCCCCGCTGATCTCATGATCGTGGTGCTTGGGTGAGCTTCACTTCTTCTTCTCAGGCAGTAAAGCGCCATCCATTGGTGATATAGCCAAACAGCCACTTAGTCAAATGAAATGAATGGAGCTCAGCTGCACTACAAAGCCCAGCCACTATACAATGCAAGCAGTGCAGGCTGTAGCGCAGCTTTAGTCACCTGATCTGTGAAGGACCCCAACCCACCTAAGGACAATCAGAGGACAGAGCTATTACCTGCTGTTATCAGCTCCTCTCCTGCCTGGCTCCGCCCACTCACAGATCGGAATACATTGTGGTCTATGAGAGGGGGAGGAGCTAGCAGAGAGGATCCAGCGGCTGGAGGAGGACATAGTAACGCTTCTGTATTTTATATCACTCTTTATAGCAGCTCTTCAGCATCACTGAGTTATATAGATGTGAATAAAGCTGTGGTGAGGGAGAAATCTTACTGTAATCTGCTCGAAGATTCACTCTTCCTCCATAGCATTGTATGTACTGCAGCCTGCCTCCTCCTCCTCCCCTCTCCATAGCATTGTATGTACTGCAGCCTGTCTCCCCCTCCTCCATAGCATTGTATGTACTGCAGCCTGTCTCCTCCTCCTCCATAGCATTGTATGTACTGCAGCCTGTCTCCCCCTCCCCTCTCCATAGCATTGTATGTACTGCAGCCTGTCTCCTCCTCCTCCATAGCATTGTATGCACTGCAGCCTGTCTCCTCCTCCTCCCCTCTCCATAGCATTGTATGTACTGAAGCCTGTCTTCTCCTCCGATCTCCACAGCATTGTATGCACTGCAGCCTGTCTCCTCCTCCCCTCTCCACAGCATTGTATGTACTGCAGCCTGTCTCCCCCTCCCCTCTCCATAGCATTGTATGTACTGCAGCCTGTCTCCCCCTCCTCCATAGCATTGTATGTACTGCAGCCTGTCTTCTCCTCCCCTCTCCACAGCATTGTATGTACTGCAGCCTGTCTCCCCCTCCCCTCTCCATAGCATTGTATGTACTGCAGCCTGTCTCCTCCTCCTCCATAGCATTGTATGTACTGCAGCCTGTCTCCCCCTCCCCTCTCCATAGCATTGTATGTACTGCAGCCTGTCTCCTCCTCCCCTCTCCACAGCATTGTATGTACTGCAGCCTGTCTCCTCCTCCTCCATAGCATTGTATGTACTGCAGCCTGTCTCCTCCTCCTCCATAGCATTGTATGTACTGCAGCCTGTCTCCCCCTCCCCTCTCCATAGCATTGTATTTACTGCAGCCTGTCTCCCCCTCCCCTCTCCATAGCATTGTATGTACTGCAGCCTGTCTCCTCCTCCTCCATAGCATTGTATGTACTGCAGCCTGTCTCCCCCTCCCCTAGAGCATTGTATGTACTGCAGCCTGTCTCCCCCTCCCCTAGAGCATTGTATGTACTGCAGCCTGTCTCCCCCTCCCCTCTCCATAGCATTGTATGTACTGCAGCCTGTCTCCTCCTCCTCCATAGCATTGTATGTACTGCAGCCTGTCTCCTCCTCCTCCTCCATAGCATTGTATGTACTGCAGCCTGTCTCCCCCTCCCCTCCATAGCATTGTATGTACTGCAGCCGTCTCCCCCTCCTCCTCCATAGCATTGTATGTACTGCAGCCTGTCTTCTCCTCCTCCTCCTCCATAGCATTGTATGTACTGCAGCCTGTCTCCTCCTCCTCCTCCCCCTCCATTATATTGTATGTACTGCAGCCTGTCTCCTCCTCCTCCATAGCATTGTATGTACTGCAGCCTGTCTCCTCCTCCTCCATAGCATTGTATGTACTGCAGCCTGTCTCCTCCTCCTCCTCCATAGCATTGTATGTACTGCAGCCTGTCTCCTCCTCCCCTCTTCATAGCATTGTATGTACTGCAGCCTGTCTTCTCCTCCTCCTCTCCCTCCATTATATTGTATGTACTGCAGCCTGTCTCCTCCTCCTCCATAGCATTGTATGTACTGCAGCCTGTCTCCCCCTCCTCCTCCATAGCATTGTATGTACTGCAGCCTGTCTCCTCCTCCCCTCTTCATAGCATTGTATGTACTGCAGCCTGTCTTCTCCTCCTCCTCTCCCTCCATTATATTGTATGTACTGCAGCCTGTCTCCTCCTCCTCCTCCCCTCCATTATATTGTATGTACTGCAGCCTGTCTCCTCCTCCTCCTCCATAGCATTGTATGTACTGCAGCCTGTCTCCCCCTCCTCCTCCATTATATTGTATGTACTGCAGCCTGTCTTCTCCTCCTCCTCTCCCTCCATTATATTGTATGTACTGCAGCCTGTCTTCCCTCCTCCTCTCCCTCCATAATATTGTATGTACTGCAGCCTGTCTCCTCCTCCTCTCCCTCCATAATATTGTATGTACTGCCGCCTGTCTCCTCCTCCCCCTCCATTATATTGTATGTACTTCAGCCTGTCTCCCGCTCCTCCTCCATAGCATTGTATGTACTGCAGCCTGTCTCCCCCTCCCCTCTCCATAGCATTGTATGTACTGCAGCCTGTCTCCTCCTCCCCTCTCCACAGCATTGTATGTACTGCAGCTTGTCTCCTCCTCCTCCATAGCATTGTATGTACTGCAGCCTGTCTCCTCCTCCTCCATAGCATTGTATGTACTGCAGCCTGTCTCCTCCTCCCCTCTCCATAGCATTGTATGTACTGCAGCCTGTCTCCTCCTCCTCCATAGCATTGTATGTACTGCAGCCTGTCTCCTCCTCCCCTCTCCATAGCATTGTATGTACTGCAGCCTGTCTCCCCTCCTCCTCCATAGCATTGTATGTACTGCAGCCTGTCTCCCCCTCCATAGCATTGTATGCACTGCAGCCTGTCTCCTCTTCCCCTCTCCATAGCATTGTATGTACTGCAGCCTGTCTCCTCCTCCTCCATAGCATTGTATGTACTGCAGCCTGTCTCCCCTCCCCTCTCCATAGCATTGTATGTACTGCAGCCTGTCTCCTCCTCCTCCATAGCATTGTATGTACTGCAGCCTGTCTCCCCCCCCCTCTCCATAGCATTGTATGTACTGCAGCCTGTCTCCTCCTCCCCTCTCCACAGCATTGTATGTACTGCAGCCTGTCTCCTCCTCCTCCATAGCATTGTATGTACTGCAGCCTGTCTCCTCCTCCTCCATAGCATTGTATGTACTGCAGCCTGTCTCCTCCTCCCCTCTCCATAGCATTGTATGTACTGCAGCCTGTCTCCCCCTCCTCCTCCATAGCATTGTATGTACTGCAGCCTGTCTCCCTCCTCCATAGCATTGTATGTACTGCAGCCTGTCTCCTCCTCCCCTCTCCATAGCATTGTATGTACTGCAGCCTGTCTCCTCCTCCTCCATAGCATTGTATGTACTGCAGCCTGTCTCCTCCTCCCCCTCCATAATATTGTATGTACTGCAGCCTGTCTCCTCCTCCTCCTCCATAGCATTGTATGTACTGCAGCCTGTCTCCCCCCTCCCCTCTCCATAGCATTGTATGTACTGCAGCCTGTCTCCCCTCCCCTCTCCATAGCATTGTATGTACTGCAGCCTGTCTCCCCTCCTCCTCCTCCACAGCATTGTATGTACTGCAGCCTGTCTCCTCCTCCCCTCTCCATAGCATTGTATGTACTGCAGCCTGTCTCCTCCTCCTCCATAGCATTGTATGTACTGCAGCCTGTCTCCTCCTCCTCCTCCCCCTCCATTATATTGTATGTACTGCAGCCTGTCTCCTCCTCCTCCTCCCCCCCCACTATATTGTATGTACTGCAGCCTGTCTCCTCCTCCTCCTCCATGGCATTGTATGTACTGCATCCTGTCTCCCCCCCCCCCTCTCCATAGCATTGTATGTACTGCAGCCTGTCTCCTCCTCCTCCTCCATAGCATTGTATGTACTGCAGCCTGTCTCCCCTCCTCCTCCATAGCATTGTATGTACTGCAGCCTGTCTCCTCCTCCCGTCTCCATAGCATTGTATGTACTGCAGCCTGTCTCCCCCCCCCTCTCCATAGCATTGTATGTACTGCAGCCTGTCTCCTCCTCCCCTCTCCACAGCATTGTATGTACTGCAGCCTGTCTCCTCCTCCCCTCTCCATAGCATTGTATGTACTGCAGCCTGTCTCCTCCTCCTCCATAGCATTGTATGTACTGCAGCCTGTCTCCCCCTCCCCTCTCCATAGCATTGTATGTACTGCAGCCAATCTCTCCCCTCCCCATAGCATTGTATGTACTGCAGCCTGTCTCCCCCTCCCTCTCCATAGCATTGTATGTACTGCAGCCTGTCTCCTCCTCCTACTCCTCCATAGCATTGTATGTACTGCAGCCTGTCTCCCCCTCCCCTCTCCATAGCATTGTATGTACTGAAGCCTGTCTTCTCCTCCCCTCTCCACAGCATTGTATGCACTGCAGCCTGTCTCCTCCTCCCCTCTCCACAGCATTGTATGTACTGCAGCCTGTCTCCCCCTCCCCTCTCCATAGCATTGTATGTACTGCAGCCTGTCTTCTCCTCCCCTCTCCACAGCATTGTATGCACTGCAGCCTGTCTCCTCCTCCCCTCTCCACAGCATTGTATGTACTGCAGCCTGTCTCCCCCTCCCCTCTCCATAGCATTGTATGTACTGCAGCCTGTCTCCCCCTCCTCCATAGCATTGTATGTACTGCAGCCTGTCTTCTCCCCCCTCTCCACAGCATTGTATGTACTGCAGCCTGTCTCCCCCTCCCCTCTCCATAGCATTGTATGTACTGCAGCCTGTCTCCTCCTCCTCCATAGCATTGTATGTACTGCAGCCTGTCTCCCCCTCCCCTCTCCATAGCATTGTATGTACTGCAGCCTGTCTCCTCCTCCCCTCTCCACAGCATTGTATGTACTGCAGCCTGTCTCCTCCTCCTCCATAGCATTGTATGTACTGCAGCCTGTCTCCTCCTCCTCCATAGCATTGTATGTACTGCAGCCTGTCTCCCCCTCCCCTCACCATAGCATTGTATGTACTGCAGCCTGTCTCCCCCTCCCCTCTCCATAGCATTGTATGTACTGCAGCCTGTCTCCTCCTCCTCCATAGCATTGTATGTACTGCAGCCTGTCTCCCCCTCCCCTAGAGCATTGTATGTACTGCAGCCTGTCTCCCCCTCCTCTCAGAGCATTGTATGTACTGCAGCCTGTCTCCCCCTCCCCTCTCCATAGCATTGTATGTACTGCAGCCTGTCTCCTCCTCCTCCATAGCATTGTATGTACTGCAGCCTGTCTCCTCCTCCTCCTCCATAGCATTGTATGTACTGCAGCCTGTCTCCCCCTCCCCTCTCCATAGCATTGTATGTACTGCAGCCTGTCTCCCCCTCCTCCTCCATAGCATTGTATGTACTGCAGCCTGTCTTCTCCTCCTCCTCCTCCATAGCATTGTATGTACTGCAGCCTGTCTCCTCCTCCTCCTCCCCCTCCATAATATTGTATGTACTGCAGCCTGTCTCCTCCTCCTCCATAGCATTGTATGTACTGCAGCCTGTCTCCTCCTCCTCCATAGCATTGTATGTACTGCAGCCTGTCTCCTCCTCCTCCTCCATAGCATTGTATGTACTGCAGCCTGTCTCCTCCTCCCCTCTTCATAGCATTGTATGTACTGCAGCCTGTCTTCTCCTCCTCCTCTCCCTCCATTATATTGTATGTACTGCAGCCTGTCTCCTCCTCCTCCATAGCATTGTATGTACTGCAGCCTGTCTCCTCCTCCCCTCTCCATAGCATTGTATGTACTGCAGCCTGTCTCCTCCTCCCCTCTTCATAGCATTGTATGTACTGCAGCCTGTCTCCCCCTCCTCCTCCATAGCATTGTATGTACTGCAGCCTGTCTCCTCCTCCCCTCTTCATAGCATTGTATGTACTGCAGCCTGTCTTCTCCTCCTCCTCTCCCTCCATTATATTGTATGTACTGCAGCCTGTCTCCTCCTCCTCCTCCCCCTCCATTATATTGTATGTACTGCAGCCTGTCTCCTCCTCCTCCTCCATAGCATTGTATGTACTGCAGCCTGTCTCCCCCTCCTCCTCCATTATATTGTATGTACTGCAGCCTGTCTTCTCCTCCTCCTCTCCCTCCATTATATTGTATGTACTGCAGCCTGTCTTCTCCTCCTCCTCTCCCTCCATTATATTGTATGTACTGCAGCCTGTCTCCTCCTCCTCTCCCTCCATTATATTGTATGTACTGCCGCCTGTCTCCTCCTCCCCCTCCATTATATTGTATGTACTGCAGCCTGTCTTCTCCTCCTCCTCTCCCTCCATTATATTGTATGTACTGCAGCCTGTCTCCTCCTCCTCCATAGCATTGTATGTACTGCAGCCTGTCTCCCGCTCCTCCTCCATAGCATTGTATGTACTGCAGCCTGTCTCCTCCTCCCCTCTCCATAGCATTGTATGTACTGCAGCCTGTCTCCCCCTCCCCTCTCCATAGCATTGTATGTACTGCAGCCTGTCTCCTCCTCCCCTCTCCACAGCATTGTATGTACTGCAGCTTGTCTCCTCCTCCTCCATAGCATTGTATGTACTGCAGCCTGTCTCCTCCTCCTCCATAGCATTGTATGTACTGCAGCCTGTCTCCTCCTCCCCTCTCCATAGCATTGTATGTACTGCAGCCTGTCTCCTCCTCCTCCATAGCATTGTATGTACTGCAGCCTGTCTCCTCCTCCCCTCTCCATAGCATTGTATGTACTGCAGCCTGTCTCCCCCTCCTCCTCCATAGCATTGTATGTACTGCAGCCTGTCTCCCCCTCCATAGCATTGTATGTACTGCAGCCTGTCTCCCCCTCCCCTCTCCATAGCATTGTATGTACTGCAGCCTGTCTCCTCCTCCTCCATAGCATTGTATGTACTGCAGCCTGTCTCCCCTCCCCTCTCCATAGCATTGTATGTACTGCAGCCTGTCTCCTCCTCCCCTCTCCACAGCATTGTATGTACTGCAGCTTGTCTCCTCCTCCTCCATAGCATTGTATGTACTGCAGCCTGTCTCCTCCTCCTCCATAGCATTGTATGTACTGCAGCCTGTCTCCTCCTCCCCTCTCCATAGCATTGTATGTACTGCAGCCTGTCTCCCCCTCCTCCTCCATAGCATTGTATGTACTGCAGCCTGTCTCCCCCTCCTCCTCCATAGCATTGTATGTACTGCAGCCTGTCTCCTCCTCCCCTCCATTATATTGTATGTACTGCAGCCTGTCTCCTCCTCCTCCTCCATAGCATTGTATGTACTGCAGCCTGTCTCCCCCCCTCCCCCTCTCCATAGCATTGTATGTACTGCAGCCTGTCTCCCCCCCCCCTCTCCATAGCATTGTATGTACTGCAGCCTGTCTCCCCCTCCTCCTCCTCCACAGCATTGTATGTACTGCAGCCTGTCTCCTCCTCCCCTCTCCATAGCATTGTATGTACTGCAGCCTGTCTCCTCCTCCTCCATAGCATTGTATGTACTGCAGCCTGTCTCCTCCTCCTCCTCCCCCTCCATTATATTGTATGTACTGCAGCCTGTCTCCTCCTCCTCCTCCCCCTCCATTATATTGTATGTACTGCAGCCTGTCTCCTCCTCCTCCTCCATGGCATTGTATGTACTGCAGCCTGTCTCCCCCCTCCCCTCTCCATAGCATTGTATGTACTGCAGCCTGTCTCCTCCTCCTCCTCCATAGCATTGTATGTACTGCAGCCTGTCTCCCCCTCCTCCTCCATAGCATTGTATGTACTGCAGCCTGTCTCCTCCTCCCGTCTCCATAGCATTGTATGTACTGCAGCCTGTCTCCCCCCCCCCTCTCCATAGCATTGTATGTACTGCAGCCTGTCTCCTCCTCCCCTCTCCACAGCATTGTATGTACTGCAGCCTGTCTCCTCCTCCCCTCTCCATAGCATTGTATGTACTGCAGCCTGTCTCCTCCTCCTCCATAGCATTGTATGTACTGCAGCCTGTCTCCCCCTCCCCTCTCCATAGCATTGTATGTACTGCAGCCAATCTCTCCCCCCCCCATAGCATTGTATGTACTGCAGCCTGTCTCCCCCTCCCCTCTCCATAGCATTGTAAGTACTGCCGCCTGTCTCCTCCTCCTACTCCTCCATAGCATTGTATGTACTGCAGCCTGTCTCCCCCTCCCCTCTCCATAGCATTGTATGTACTGCGGCCTGTCTCCTCCTCCTCCTCCTCCATAGCATTGTATGTACTGCAGCCTGTCTCCTCCTACCCTCTCCATAGCATTGTATGTACTGCAGCCTGTCTCCCCCTCCCCTCTCCATAGCATTGTATGTACTGCAGCCTGTCTCCTCCTCCTCCATAGCATTGTATGTACTGCAGCCTGTCTCCTCCTACCCTCTCCATAGCATTGTATGTACTGCAGCCTGTCTCCTCCTACCCTCTCCATAGCATTGTATGTACTTCAGCCTGTCTCCCCCTCCCCTCTCCATAGCATTGTATGTACTGCAACCTGTCTCCCCCTCCCCCTCCATAGCATTGTATGTACTGCAGCCTGTCTCCCCCTCCATAGCATTGTATGTACTGCAGCCTGTCTCCCCCTCCATAGCATTGTATGTACTGCAGCCTGTCTCCCCCTCCCCTCTCCATAGCATTGTATGCACTGCAGCCTGTCTCCCCCTCCCCCTCTCTATAGCATTGTATGTACTGCAGCCTGTCTCCCCCTCCTCCCCCTACATAGCATTGTATGTACTGCAGCCTGTCTTCTCCTCCTCCTCCCCCTCCATTATATTGTATGTACTGCCGCCTGTCTTCTCCTCCTCCTCCCCCTCCATTATATTGTATGTACTTCCGCCTGTCTCCTCCTCCTCCTCTCCCTCCATTATGTTGTATGTACTGCAGCCTGTCTTCTCCTCCCCCTCCATTATATTGTATGTACTGCCGCCTGTCTCCTCCTCCTCCTCCCCCTCCATTATATTGTATGTACTGCTGCCTGTCTTCTCCTCCTCCTCTCCCTCCATTATATTGTATGTACTGCAGCCTGTCTTCTCCTCCTCCTCCATTATATTGTATGTACTGCAGCCTGTCTCCTCCTCCTCCTCCATTATATTGTATGTACTGCAGCCTGTCTTCTCCTCCTCCTCTCCCTCCATTATATTGTATGTACTGCAGCCTGCCTCCTCCTCCTCCCCCTCCATTATATTGTATGTACTGCAGCCTGTCTCCTCCTCCCCCTCCATTATATTGTATGTACTGCAGCCTCTCTTCTCCTCCTCCTCTCCCTCCATTATATTGTATGTACTGCAGCCTGTCTCCTCCTCCTCCTCTCCCTCCATTATATTGTATGTACTGCAGCCTGTCTTCTCCTCCTCCTCTCCCTCCATTATATTGTATGTACTGCAGCCTGTCTTCTCCTCCTCCTCCTCTCCCTCCATTATATTGTATGTATTGCAGCCTGTCTTCTCCTCCCCCTCCATTATATTGTATGTACTGCAGCCTGTCTTCTCCTCCTCCTCTCCCTCCATTATATTGTATGTACTGCAGCCTGTCTCCTCCTCCCCCTCCATTATATTGTATGTACTGAAGCCTGTCTTCTCCTCCTCCTCCATTATATTGTATGTACTGCAGCCTGTCTTCTCCTCCTCCTCCATTATATTGTATGTACTGCAGCCTGTCTTCTCCTCCTCCTCCTCTCCCTCCATTATATTGTATGTACTGCAGCCTGTCTTCTCCTCCTCCTCTCCCTCCATTATATTGTATGTACTGCAGCCTGTCTTCTCCTCCTCCTCCATTATATTGTATGTACTGCAGCCTGTCTTCTCCTCCTCCTCCATTATATTGTATGTACTGCAGCCTGTCTTCTCCTCCTCCTCCATTATATTGTATGTACTGCAGCCTGTCTTCTCCTCCTCCTCCATTATATTGTATGTACTGCAGCCTGTCTCCTCCTCCTCCTCCCCCTCCATTATATTGTATGTACTGCAGCCTCTCTTCTCCTCCTCCTCTCCCTCCATTATATTGTATGTACTGCAGCCTGCCTCCTCCTCCTCCATTATATTGTATGTACTGCAGCGTGTCTTCTCCTCCTCCTCCTTTATATTGTATGTACTGCAGCCTGTCTTCTCCTCCTCCTCTCCCTCCATTATATTGTATGTCCTGCAGCCTGTCTTCTCCTCCTCCTCCATTATATTGTATGTACTGCAGCCTGTCTTCTCCTCCTCCTCCATTATATTGTATGTACTGCAGCCTGTCTTCTCCTCCTCCTCCTCCATTATATTGTATGTACTGCAGCCTGTCTTCTCCTCCTCCTCCATTATATTGTATGTACTGCAGCCTGTCTTCTCCTCCTCCTCCATTATATTGTATGTACTGCAGCCTGTCTTCTCCTCCTCCTCCATTATATTGTATGTACTGCAGCCTGTCTTCTCCTCCTCCTTCTCCATTATATTGTATGTACTGCAGCCTGTCTCCCCTCCCCTCTCCATAGCATTGTATGTACTGCAGCCTGTCTCCTCCTCCTCCTCCATTATATTGTATGTACTGCAGCCTGTCTTCTCCTCCTCCTCCCCCTCCATTATATTGTATGTACTGCAGCCTGTCTTCTCCTCCTCCTCCCCCTCCATTATATTGTATGTACTGCAGCCTGTCTCCTCCTCCTCCTCTCCCTCCATTATATTGTATGTACTGCAGCCTGTCTTCTCCTCCTCCTCCCCCTCCATTATATTGTATGTACTGCCGCCTGTCTTCTCCTCCTCCTCTCCCTCCATTATATTGTATGTACTGCAGCCTGCCTCCTCCTCCTCCATTATATTGTATGTACTGCAGCCTGTCTTCTCCTCCTCCTCCTCTCCCTCCATTATATTGTATGTACTGCAGCCTGTCTTCTCCTCCTCCCCCCCTCCATTATATTGTATGTACTGCAGCCTGTCTTCTCCTCCCCCCCCCTCCATTATATTGTATGTACTGCAGCCTGTCTCCTCCTCCTCCTCTCCCTCCATTATATTGTATGTACTGCAGCCTGTCTTCTCCTCCTCCTCCTCTCCCTCCATGATATTGTATGTACTGCAGCCTGTCTTCTCCTCCTCCCCCCCCTCCATTATATTGTATGTACTGCAGCCTGTCTTCTCCTCCTCCTCTCCCTCCATTATATTGTATGTACTGCAGCCTGTCTTCTCCTCCTCCTCTCCCTCCATTATATTGTATGTACTGCAGCCTGTCTTCTCCTCCTCCTCCATTATATTGTATGTACTGCAGCCTGTCTTCTCCTCCTCCTCCCCCTCCATTATATTGTATGTACTGCCGCCTGTCTTCTCCTCCTCCTCTCCCTCCATTATATTGTATGTACTGCAGCCTGTCTTCTCCTCCTCCTCTCCCTCCATTATATTGTATGTACTGCAGCCTGTCTTCTCCTCCTCCTCTCCCTCCATTATATTGTATGTACTGCAGCCTGTCTTCTCCTCCTCCTCCATTATATTGTATGTACTGCAGCCTGTCTTCTCCTCCTCTTCCATTATATTGTATGTACTGCAGCCTGTCTTCTCCTCCTCCTCTCCCTCCATTATATTGTATGTACTGCAGCCTGTCTTCTCCTCCTCCTCCCCCTCCATTATATTGTATGTACTGCAGCCTGTCTTCTCCTCCTCCTCTCCCTCCATTATATTGTATGTACTGCAGCCTGTCTTCTCCTCCTCCTCTCCTCCATTATATTGTATGTACTGCAGCCTGTCTTCTCCTCCTCCTCCCCCTCCATTATATTGTATGTACTGCCGCCTGTCTCCTCCTCCTCCTCCCCCTCCATTATATTGTATGTACTGCCGCCTGTCTTCTCCTCCTCCTCCCCTCCATTATATTGTATGTACTGCAGCCTGTCTTCTCCTCCTCCTCTCCCTCCATTATATTGTATGTACTGCAGCCTGTCTTCTCCTCCTCCTCCCCCTCCATTATATTGTATGTACTGCAGCCTGTCTTCTCCTCCTCCTCTCCCTCCATTATATTGTATGTACTGCAGCCTGTCTTCTCCTCCTCCTCCCCCTCCATTATATTGTATGTACTGCCGCCTGTCTTCTCCTCCTCCTCTCCCTCCATTATATTGTATGTACTGCAGCCTGTCTTCTGGGTTTTCTTTCCCTGACCTGAGCAGTTTGCCAGGCAGGAGAGGAGCTGATAACAGCAGATAGTAGCACTTTCCTTTAATAAGATATATTACAAAGCTATTTATATTCACCTGAGCTCTGTGATCACAAACCTCAATATACATCAATAGTACAGGCGAGTAGAAGAAGCTTCGTAATGTCTTATTAGAGAAAAATGCTTCATTTGTTGATCTGTCTGCAGCGGTGTGTAAGACAGTGCAAGAGCTCCTTAAACACATCTTACAGGTAGCTCAGTCTGAAGAATGCAAATAAGTTACATGGTGCACCAGGGGTGTGCCCAAGCTAAATGGTGCACCAGGGGTGTGCCCAAGCTAAATGGTGCACCAGAGCCTGCCCAAGCTAAATGGTGCACCAGGGGTGTGCCCATGCTAAATGGTGCACCAGAGCCTGCCCAAGCTAAATGGTGCACCAGGGGTGTGCCCAAGCTAAATGATGCACCAGGGGTGTGCCCAAGCTAAATGGTGCACCAGGGGTGTGCCCAAGCTAAATGGTGTACCAGAGCCTGCCCAAGCTAAATCGTGCACCAGAGCCTGCCCAAGCTAAATGGTGCACCAGGGGTGTGCCCAAGCTAAATGGTGCACCAGAGCCTGCCCAAGCTAAATGGTGCACCAGGGGTGTGCCCAAGCTAAATGGTGCACCAGAGCCTGCCCAAGCTAAATGGTGCACCAGGGGTGTGCCCAAGCTAAATGATGCACCAGGGGTGTGCCCAAGCTAAATGGTGCACCAGAGCCTGCCCAAGCTAAATGGTGCACCAGGGGTGTGCCCAAGCTAAATGATGCACCAGGGGTGTGCCCAAGCTAAATGGTGCATCAGAGCATGCCCAAGCTAAATGGTGCACCATGGGTGTGGCTGAGCTATACAATGCACCACAGATACATCTAAGCTAAATGGTGCACCAGGGGTGTGGCTGAGTTATATAATGCACCACAGATACATCTAAGCTAAATGGTGCACCAGGTGTGTGGCTGAGCTATACAATGCACCACAGATACATCTAAGCTATAGGGTGCATCGGGGCATAACTGGGCCTCAAAACTGCCATATGGCGACAACATAGTGGGGCAGATTTACGAAGACTTACATTATCAATGTCCCATTGCTGGCAAAGGGTGCACTTCATATATGACAATGAGGCGCACTCTCGGCTGAGCCATTTGGCTCAAGGAGATTTCCTGCATCATTTCCCCAATTTCCTCCTAAAAGTGAGACTTCTTATGTCTTCTACAATGGAAAACTGATGTTCAAGGAATAACAAATGTGATGGACTAATGTAAATGCTGACGGGGGAGGGGGGCTTCTAGAGGTTGGCCCTGTTAGCCGTTTTCCGGATCGGACAGCCACCCACCTATTCCTTTCCCATATTTGGCGCTGTGTGTCCATCCGGTGGCCTCTGTAAATCCCAGGTGACGGCAGAGAATGTGAGCGTTCTCCATGGTAAAGTCATCATCACAAATTGTGCCCCATTCCTGGTTGTAGAAGACTTCTATCCGACCCTCATTGTGTTTTCGAGGGTATCCAGCCAGGCGGAACTTGAGGCTGCTGCTCTGCGTTGGGGAGCGGCTGGTGGGCTGTGGGGTTTGTTGTGTCCATGCTGGCACAATGGCTGACAGTGTGCAGAATATCCACAGACTGGCGGATAGATGGACCATGGTGCCTGACCTTGACAAGACAAAGCAGACATATTACTTATCACTCTCCCAATCTGCCCATCATTACAATGAACTGTCAGAAGATGCCTGGATGAGGCAGCGCCCCCTACAGTCTCCGGACAGACGGCACTCACACAACTCTTATTCTGCACTGCCCTAAGCATGCTGAACATCCATGGAAAAGTCTGGACACCAGAAGATTTCCATCAATGAACACGATATCACTCCAGGGCAGAGTACGGCATTCAGGAGTAGTACTCCCAACATCCTCAGACGCTGCTGTGTTTAATGACTGAGCTGGAGTAGGCGGCCATACGCTAAGTGAAATATCGCAGTCATTCCTGTGGTTTATTCCCTCCTTACAGGTTCAGGGACTATAACTCTGTCCTTTACCATCCACACAACTACTCCACCTGTCATCCGCAGTATTCAATGATCCTGAACCACTCTGATACCCCCCAGTCCTAAATCACAGACCTCAATGCTGGAGAACAGGACATGTACTGTCACCTCTTTTCCTAGGTCTATCTTTGGGGCATTTTCAGACACAGAGAACGTTCTTGTCAACTGTGATCATGGCCGTGGTAATGGCCGAGGTTGTGTAGTGACAGGCCTTACAGCTCAGGCTGGGGTAGGTGGATGGCAGTAGTGCTGCCCCCCATTGCCTTGCTGCCATTTAGATGCCGCAATCACAATCTTTATTAACTGCTGATTTGTATTCAGGTCACCGACTGCTCAGAACATCAGTGAAGAACATTGAAGACAACCACCGAACAGTGCCGTGGAATATGTCAGCACTATAAGTAATGTCAACAACTGGAGAGTGAGAAGGACCCAGAATGTCTCGCAGCCGTAGCCTCCTTTCTCTCCTCCCCCTTTCTCAAACTCAATATGGAGAAAACGGAATTCATAATCTTCACCCCTCCTCGCACAGCCCCCCTACCTGACCCATCTATCAAAGTTAATGGAACCAATCCCACCCCAGTCCCACAGGCCCGCTGCCTTGGGATAACCTTAGACTCTGACCTATCCTTCAAGTCACATATCCAAACCCTCAACACCTCCTGCCGCCTCCAACTCAAGAACATCCATCGAATCCGCTCCTTCCTCACCCCTGAAACTACAAAGATGCTAGTCCACGCCCTCATAATCTCCCCCCCTAGACTACTGTAACAGCCTTCTCCATGGCCTCCCAGCTAACACTCTCGCCCCCTCCAGTCCACCTTACACTGTGCTGCTCACCTAATACACCTCTCCTCCCGTTCTTCATCGGCCGCTCCCCTCTGCCAATCCCTTCACTGGATACCCACTGCCCAGCGAATAGAGATCATACTAATAACGCTGACATGCAAAGCCATCCACAACCTGTCCCCTCCATATATCTCCGACCTAATCTCCCGCTACCTGCCCACACGTAACCTCCGATCCTCCAAAGACCTCCTACTCCGCTCTGCTCTTATCCGCTCTTCACACAACCGTCTCTAAGACTTCTTCTGTGTATCCCCCATACTCTGGAACTTATTACTAAGACACATAAGACTGACCCCCACAGTCACAAGCTTCAAGAAGGCCCTGAAGACTCATCTATTCAGGAAGGCCTACAACCTCCAATAACACTACTGTCACCACACCGCCATCTGTACAGCCTCCAATAACACTACTGTCACCACACCGCCACTGTACAACCCCAATAACACTACTGTCACCACACCGCCATCTGTACAGCCCCCAATAACACTACTGTCACCACACCGCCACCGTCAACCTCCAATAACACTACTGTCACCACACCGCCATCTGTACAGCCTCCAATAACACTGCTGTCACCACACCGCCACCTGTACAGCCCCCAATAACACTACTGTCACCACACCGCCATCTGTACAGCCCCCAATAACACTACTGTCACCACACCGCCATCTGTACAGCCTCCAATAACACTACTGTCACCACACCGCCATCTGTACAACCTCCAATAACACTACTGTCACCACACCGCCATCTGTACAACCCCCAATAACACTACTGTCACCACACCGTCATCTGTACAACCTCCAATAACACTACTGTCACCACACCGCCATCTGTACAGCCTCCAATAACACTACTGTCACCACACCGCCATCTGTACAACCTCCAATAACACTACTGTCACCACACCGCCATCTGTACAACCCCCAATAACACTACTGTCACCACACCGCCACCTGTACAGCCTCCAATAACACTACTGTCACCCACCGCCATCTGTACAACCCCCAATAACACTACTGTCACCACACCGCCATCTGTACAACCTCCAATAACACTACTGTCACCACACCGCCATCTGTACAACCCCCAATAACACTACTGTCACCACACCACCATCTGTACAACCTCCAATAACACTACTGTCACCACACCGCCATCTGTACAACCCCCAATAACACTACTGTCACCACACCGCCACCTGTACAACCTCCAATAACACTACTGTCACCACACCGCCATCTGTACAACCCCCAATAACACTACTGTCACCACACCGCCATCTGTACAACCACCAATAACACTACTGTCACCACACCGCCACCTGTACAGCCTCCAATAACACTACTGTCACCATACCGCCATCTGTACAACCTCCAATAACACTACTGTCACCACACCGCCACCTGTACAGCCTCCAATAACACTACTGTCACCACACCGCCATCTGTACAACCCCCAATAACACTACTGTCACCACACCGCCATCTGTACAACCCCCAATAACACTACTGTCACCACACCGCCATCTGTATAACCTCCAATAACACTACTGTCACCACACCGCCATCTGTACAACCTCCAATAACACTACTGTCACCCACCGCCATCTGTACAACCTCCAATAACACTACTGTCACCACACCGCCATCTGTACAACCTCCAATAACACTACTGTCACCACACCATCATCTGTACAACCACCAATAACACTACTGTCACCACACCGCCATCTGTACAGCCTCCAATAACACTACTGTCACCCTACCGCCATCTGTACAACCCCCAATAACACTACTGTCACCACACCGCCATCTGTACAGCCTCCAATAACACTACTGTCACCACACCGCCATCTGTACAACCTCCAATAACACTACTGTCACCACACCGCCATCTGTACAACCCCCAATAACACTACTGTCACCACACCGCCATCTGTACAGCCTCCAATAACACTACTGTCACCACACCGCCATCTGTACAACCTCCAATAACACTACTGTCACCACACCGCCATCTGTACAACCCCCAATAACACTACTGTCACCCACCGCCACCTGTACAGCCTCCAATAACACTACTGTCACCACACCGCCATCTGTACAGCCTCCAATAACACTACTGTCACCACACCGCCATCTGTACAACCTCCAATAACACTACTGTCACCACACCGCCATCTGTACAACCTCCAATAACACTACTGTCACCACACCACCACCTGTACAACCTCCAATAACACTACTGTCACCACACCGCCATCTGTACAACCCCCAATAACACTACTGTCACCACACCGCCATCTGTACAACCCCCAATAACACTACTGTCACCACACCTCCATCTGTACAACCTCCAATAACACTACTGTCACCACACCGCCATCTGTACAACCACCAATAACACTACTGTCACCACACCGCCATCTGTACAACCTCCAATAACACTACTGTCACCACACCGCCATCTGTACAACCTCCAATAACACTACTGTCACCACACCGCCATCTGTACAACCCCCAATAACACTACTGTCACCACACCGCCATCTGTACAGCCTCCAATAACACTACTGTCACCACACCGCCATCTGTACAACCTCCAATAACACTACTGTCACCACACCGCCATCTGTACAACCCCCAATAACACTACTGTCACCACACCGCCATCTGTACAACCACCAATAACACTACTGTCACCACACCGCCACCTGTACAGCCTCCAATAACACTACTGTCACCACACCGCCACCTGTACAGCCTCCAATAACACTACTGTCACCACACCACCATCTGTACAACCCCCAATAACACTACTGTCACCATACCGCCATCTGTACCACCCCCAATAACACTACTGTCACCACACCGCCATCTGTACAGCCTCCAATAACACTACTGTCACCACACCGCCATCTCTAGAGCCTCCAATAACACTACTGTCACCACACCGCCATCTGTACAACCTCCAATAACACTACTGTCACCACACCGCCATCTGTACAACCCCCAATAACACTACTGTCACCACACCTCCATCTGTACAACCCCCACTACCCCCCCCCCCCCCCCCCCCCACACTACTGTCACCGCCATCTGTACAACCTCCAATAACACTACTGTCACCACACCGCCATCTGTACAACCCCCAATAACACTACTGTCACCACACCGCCATCTGTACAACCCCCAATAACACTACTGTCACCACACCTCCATCTGTACAGCCTCCAATAACACTACTGTCACCGCCATCTGTACAACCTCCAATAACACTACTGTCACCACACCGCCATCTGTACAACCCCCAATAACACTACTGTCACCACACCGCCATCTGTACAACCTCCAATAACACTACTGTCACCACACCGCGATCTGTACAACCTCCAATAACACTACTGTCACCACACCGCCATCTGTACAACCTCCAATAACACTACTGTCACCACACCGCCATCTGTACAACCTCCAATAACACTACTGTCACCCACCGCCATCTGTACAACCTCCAATAACACTACTGTCACCACACCGCCATCTGTACAACCTCCAATAACACTACTGTCACCACACCGCCATCTGTACAACCCCCAATAACACTACTGTCACCGCCATCTGTACAACCTCCAATAACACTACTGTCACCACACCGCCATCTGTACAACCTCCAATAACACTACTGTCACCACACCACCATCTGTACAACCCCCAATAACGCTACTGTCACCACACCGCCATCTGTACAACCTCCAATAACACTACTGTCACCACACCACCATCTGTACAACCTCCAATAACACTACTGTCACCACACCACCATCTGTACAACCCCCAATAACACTACTGTCACCATACCGCCATCTGTACAACCCCCAATAACACTACTGTCACCACACCGCCATCTGTACAGCCTCCAATAACACTACTGTCACCACACCGCCATCTGTACAACCTCCAATAACACTACTGTCACCACACCATCATCTGTACAACCTCCAATAACACTACTGTCACCACACCATCATCTGTACAACCACCAATAACACTACTGTCACCACACCGCCATCTGTACAGCCTCCAATAACACTACTGTCACCCTACCGCCATCTGTACAACCCCCAATAACACTACTGTCACCACACCGCCATCTGTACAGCCTCCAATAACACTACTGTCACCACACCGCCATCTGTACAACCTCCAATAACACTACTGTCACCACACCGCCATCTGTACAACCCCCAATAACACTACTGTCACCACACCGCCATCTGTACAGCCTCCAATAACACTACTGTCACCACACCGCCATCTGTACAACCTCCAATAACACTACTGTCACCACACCGCCATCTGTACAACCCCCAATAACACTACTGTCACCCACCGCCACCTGTACAGCCTCCAATAACACTACTGTCACCACACCGCCATCTGTACAGCCTCCAATAACACTACTGTCACCACACCGCCATCTGTACAACCTCCAATAACACTACTGTCACCACACCGCCATCTGTACAACCTCCAATAACACTACTGTCACCACACCACCACCTGTACAACCTCCAATAACACTACTGTCACCACACCACCATCTGTACAACCCCCAATAACACTACTGTCACCACACCACCATCTGTACAACCCCCAATAACACTACTGTCACCATACCGCCATCTGTACAACCCCCAATAACACTACTGTCACCACACCGCCATCTGTACAGCCTCCAATAACACTACTGTCACCACACCGCCATCTGTACAACCTCCAATAACACTGTCACCACACCGCCATCTGTACAACCCCCAATAACACTACTGTCACCACACCGCCATCTGTACAACCCCCAATAACACTACTGTCACCACACCTCCATCTGTACAACCTCCAATAACACTACTGTCACCACACCGCCATCTGTACAACCACCAATAACACTACTGTCACCACACCGCCATCTGTACAACCTCCAATAACACTGCTGTCACCACACCACCATCTGTACAACCTCCAATAACACTACTGTCACCACACCGCCATCTGTACAACCCCCAATAACACTACTGTCACCACACCGCCATCTGTACAGCCTCCAATAACACTACTGTCACCACACCGCCATCTGTACAACCTCCAATAACACTACTGTCACCACACTGCCATCTGTACAACCCCCAATAACACTACTGTCACCACACCGCCATCTGTACAACCACCAATAACACTACTGTCACCACACCGCCACCTGTACAGCCTCCAATAACACTACTGTCACCACACCGCCACCTGTACAGCCTCCAATAACACTACTGTCACCACACCACCATCTGTACAACCCCCAATAACACTACTGTCACCATACCGCCATCTGTACAACCCCCAATAACACTACTGTCACCACACCGCCATCTGTACAGCCTCCAATAACACTACTGTCACCACACCGCCATCTCTAGAGCCTCCAATAACACTACTGTCACCACACCGCCATCTGTACAACCTCCAATAACACTACTGTCACCACACCGCCATCTGTACAACCCCCAATAACACTACTGTCACCACACCGCCATCTGTACAACCCCCAATAACACTACTGTCACCACACCTCCATCTGTACAACCCCCAATAACACTACTGTCACCGCCATCTGTACAACCTCCAATAACACTACTGTCACCACACCGCCATCTGTACAACCCCCAATAACACTACTGTCACCACACCGCCATCTGTACAACCCCCAATAACACTACTGTCACCACACCGCCATCTGTACAGCCTCCAATAACACTACTGTCACCGCCATCTGTACAACCTCCAATAACACTACTGTCACCACACCGTCATCTGTACAACCCCCAATAACACTACTGTCACCACACCGCCATCTGTACAGCCTCCAATAACACTACTGTCACCCGCCATCTGTACAACCTCCAATAACACTACTGTCACCACACCGCCATCTGTACAACCCCCAATAACACTACTGTCACCACACCGCCATCTGTACAACCTCCAATAACACTACTGTCACCACACCGCCATCTGTACAACCTCCAATAACACTACTGTCACCACACCGCCATCTGTACAACCCCCAATAACACTACTGTCACCGCCATCTGTACAACCTCCAATAACACTACTGTCACCACACCGCCATCTGTACAACCTCCAATAACACTACTGTCACCACACCACCATCTGTACAACCCCCAATAACACTACTGTCACCACACCGCCATCTGTACAACCTCCAATAACACTACTGTCACCACACCACCATCTGTACAACCTCCAATAACACTACTGTCACCACACCACCATCTGTACAACCCCCAATAACACTACTGTCACCATACCGCCATCTGTACAACCCCCAATAACACTACTGTCACCACACCGCCATCTGTACAGCCTCCAATAACACTACTGTCACCACACCGCCATCTGTACAACCTCCAATAACACTACTGTCACCACACCGCCATCTGTACAACCCCCAATAACACTACTGTCACCACACCGCCATCTGTACAACCTCCAATAACACTACTGTCACCACACCGCCATCTGTACAACCTCCAATAACACTACTGTCACCACACCGCCATCTGTACAACCTCCAATAACACTACTGTCACCACACCGCCATCTGTACAACCCCCAATAACACTACTGTCACCACACCGCCATCTGTACAACCTCCAATAACACTACTGTCACCACACCGCCATCTGTACAACCTCCAATAACACTACTGTCACCACACCGCCATCTGTACAGCCTCCAATAACACTACTGTCACCACACCGCCATCTGTACAGCCTCCAATAACACTACTGTCACCACACCGCCATCTGTACAACCCCCAATAACACTACTGTCACCACACCGCCATCTGTACAGCCTCCAATAACACTACTGTCACCACACCGCCATCTGTACAGCCTCTACCCCCACCTTCTGTCTCTATCCCTCTTCCCTCATAGATTGTAAGCCCTTGCGGGCAGGGCCCTCTATCCCACTGTGCCAAATGTAAAGCACCATGGGATGGCCCTGGGATTAATACAATAATGTTAAGCACCATGGGCGCCGGAATTACTATAATATGGTGCTATATAAACAATAATAATAATAATGAGGATGCGAGTGGATATACAGCTAGTGCAGACAATAATGGTGTCTTATTAACAACAAGTGGAGGTAATGACGGTGTAAGAAAAGAAGCGCCAGTCAGGACCAGTAGATTATACATCAGGCATGGCTGCAGACAGAAGCCATGTCATATACACAACAGGCTGAGCAAGGACACCGCCTTCTTCTGTTAGATGAGGGGGCAGCTGGAGTTATGATGATGGCAGTGCAGGGGTCTTAGCCGACTCCAGCCATCCTATGGAGGATTAGCACAATACAGACGGCGTCCAGCACACCTGATCCAGCAGTGACCGCCCTACTCCTGGAGACCACAACCTCCATGGTCACATTCATATAACATACCCTTCTAAATCCTCTAATACAATCGTCCCTTTCTCTGGCAGGCCCTGAATGAAGCATTTATCCTCTACACAAAGTCTGCGGCAGCCTCAGGACCCAGGAAAAACAAACAGTGTAAGGCCAGGGCTCCACGGCTGGAAAATCCCTGGTCAGACGTCTGGTGGTTTCTAGTAAGCTCTCGCCCAGACTTCTGTGTCAGGACTACAGAGGTGAATGCACATTGACTAGATCTGGTCACCATTCATCAGAATACAGCAAGGAGGAGAAATGGAAAGTTCTGCCCCCGTGGAAACAAGTCCTACAATTCTGTACTAAGTAATAAAAGCCTGCGTAACAGCGGGGAAGACCCAGGGATACTGGTGGATATATCGTGAACGTTACGTTAGCAACCAGTGCCAGGCAGCTGCTGCCAAGACAAGTCACCAAAGAAACACAAGCTCACCAAGGACATGGTCTTTATACAAATCACTGGTCAGGCCCCCTGGGAACATTATATACAGCACAACTCACTGAAAGGGACAGCATGATAAATCATTGCACTGTATCTGATCTCAAATGAAGCCCCGGGGTATAATACCGACAGAACATGCACACACACCCCGACACTCCATGAGCGGCTGGATGTCTAGGAGTCGTGGTGCAGACAGGCCCTGCTATGTTGGTTGAGAGAAAATGGGGCACTGATCCTTGTGGGGTGTATGTATAAAGGTGCTGGTCACCCCGCCTGATCTAATAGCAAGGGTGTCACTAACAGGTTGTAAGGCCACATAGCTGTATCGGTCCGGCATCCACCTGCAGTAGCTGTGAGCTTAAAGAGGCAAATAAAGAACAACATCTCGTAACTTCTATCTGCATAAAAGCTCTGGAGATCCTGCACATTCAGCTCCACATCACAGCTAGAAGAACATTTCTCCAGGTGCTCTTAGTCCCTTACAGAAAGTAAAGAAGAGGGAACATTCAGTGCCAAACTCAAAAATACTCTGCATAAACTGAAGAAACGTTTCCCTTTTGTTTGGATTCCTGAAGTAATATTTAGTGACCTCCAAGTTATACGGAGCTGACCAGTTCCAGTCCAGGAGGATTGGGTCATAAATGACACAAGTTCTCTCTGGGATTGAGGTCTGGGGATTGGGCAATCCTGTGAGTCTGTAACCAAGATGTTGGCTTACTGGTGTGCTTTGGCTCACTGTCTTCTCATGGGCATTTCTTCTTCGGCATAGAGCAACGCGATCTCCTCAATTATTCTGATATATTCAGACTGATCCATTTTACAATAAATAAGTCCAACACCATGGTATTAGAAACATTCCCAGATCAAGTGGTTTGCAGCACCTTGCTTTACCGTCTTCATAGTCTACTGTGGCTTGAATTCAGTGATCAGGCCATGGCCACCCAAAAAGAACAATTTTGCATTAGCCCAGAAAATGTTGCACCAATTCTCTTTGGGCCAGTAAATTTGTTAAAATTTTTTACCAGGACAGGATTTGGTAAGGAGTTCTTGCTGAAAACTTGGCTTCACTTCACATTGTCTTCTGCTTGTAGAAGTGCCCTCCAGTAACTTCACATCTGGTTGTAGCAGTACTCACTGGTAACATCACATCTTCTGGTTGTAGCAGAACTCACTGGTAACGTCACATCTTCTGGTTGTAGCAGTATTCACTGGTAACGTCACATCTTCTGGTTGTAGCAGTACTCACTGGTAACGTCACATCTTCTGGTTGTAGCAGTATTCACTGGTAACGTCACATCTTCTGGTTGTAGCAGTACTCACTGGTAACGTCACATCTTCTGGTTGTAGCAGTATTCACTGGTAACGTCACATCTTCTGGTTGTAGCAGTACTCACTGGTAACGTCACATCTTCTGGTTGTAGCAGTATTCACTGGTAACGTCACATCTTCTGGTTGTAGCAGTACTCACTGGTAACATCACATCTTCTGGTTGTAGCAGTACTCACTGGTAACATCACATCTTCTGGTTGTAGCAGTACTCACTGGTAACTTCACATCTTCTGGTTGTAGCAGTACTCACTGGTAACTTCACATCTTCTGGTTGTAGAGTACTCACTGGTAACTTCACATCTTCTGGTTGTAACAGTACTCACTGGTAACTTCACATCTTCTGGTTGTAGCAGTACTCACTGGTAACTTCACATGGCTTCTGGTTGTAGCAGTACTCACTGGTAACTGCACATCTTCTGGTTGTAGCAGTACTCACTGGTAACATCACATGGTCTTCTGGTTGTAGCAGTACTCACTGGTAACTTCACATCTTCTGGTTGTAGCAGTGCTCACTGGTAAGTTCACATCTTCTGGTTGTAGCAGTACTCACTGGTAACTGCACATCTTCTGGTTGTAGTAGTGCTCACTGGTAACATCACATCTTCTGGTTGTAGCAGTACTCACTGGTAACTTCACATCTTCTGGTTGTAGCAGTGCTCACTGGTAACGTCACATCTTCTGGTTGTAGCAGTACTCACTGGTAACTTCACATCTTCTGGTTGTAGCAGTGCTCACTGGTAACTTCACATCTTCTGGTTGTAGCAGTACTCACTGGTAACTGCACATCTTCTGGTTGTAGTAGTGCTCACTGGTAACGTCACATGGCTTCTGGTTGTAGCAGTACTCACTGGTAACATCACATGGTCTTCTGGTTGTAGCAGTACTCACTGGTAACATCACATCTTCTGGTTGTAGCAGTACTCACTGGTAACTTCACATCTTCTGGTTGTAGCAGTACTCACTGGTAACATCACATGGTCTTCTGGTTGTAGCAGTACTCACTGGTAACATCACATGGTCTTCTGGTTGTAGCAGTACTCACTGGTAACATCACATGCTTCTGGTTGTAGCAGTACTCACTGGTAACTGCACATCTTCTGGTTGTAGCAGTACTCACTGGTAACGTCACATCTTCTTCTGGTTGTAGCAGTACTCACTGGTAACTGCACATCTTCTGGTTGTAGCAGTACTCACTGGTAACATCACATGGTCTTCTGGTTGTAGCAGTACTCACTGGTAACATCACATCTTCTGGTTGTAGCAGTACTCACTGGTAACATCACATCTTTTGGTTGTAGCAGTACTCACTGGTAACTTCACATCTTCTTCTGGTTGTAGCAGTACTCACTGGTAACGTTACATCTTCTTCTGGTTGTAGCAGTACACACTGGTAACATCACATCTTCTTCTGGTTGTAGCAGTACTCACTGGTAACTTCACATCTTCTGGTTGTAGCAGTACTCACTGGTAACATCACATCTTCTTCTGGTTGTAGCAGTACTCACTGGTAACATCACATCTTCTTCTGGTTGTAGCAGTACTCACTGGTAACATCACATCTTCTGGTTGTAGCAGTACTCACTGGTAACGTCACATCTTCTGGTTGTAGCAGTACTCACTGGTAACATCACATCTTCTGGTTGTAGAAGTACTCACTGGTAACATCACATCTTCTGGTTGTAGCAGTACTCACTGGTAACATCACATCTTCTTCTGGTTGTAGCAGTACTCACTGGTAACATCACATCTTCTGGTTGTAGAAGTACTCACTGGTAACATCACATCTTCTGGTTGTAGTAGTACTCACTGGTAACTTCACATCTTCTGGTTGTAGCAGTACTCACTGGTAACGTCACATCTTCTGGTTGTAGCAGTACTCACTGGTAACATCACATCTTCTGGTTGTAGAAGTACTCACTGGTAACATCACATCTTCTGGTTGTAGCAGTACTCACTGGTAACATCACATCTTCTTCTGGTTGTAGCAGTACTCACTGGTAACATCACATCTTCTGGTTGTAGTAGTACTCACTGTTAACCTCACATCTTCTGGTTGTAGCAGTACTCACTGGTAACATCACATCTTCTGGTTGTAGCAGTACTCACTGGTAACATCACATCTTCTGGTTGTAGCAGTACTCACTGGTAACATCACATCTTCTGGTTGTAGTAGTACTCACTGGTAACTTCACATCTTCTGGTTGTAGAAGTACTCACTGGTAACATCACATCTTCTGGTTGTAGCAGTACTCACTGGTAACATCACATCTTCTGGTTGTAGCAGTACTCACTGGTAACATCACATCTTCTGGTTGTAGCAGTACTCACTGGTAACTTCACATCTTCTGGTTGTAGCAGTACTCACTGGTAACGTTACATCTTCTTCTGGTTGTAGCAGTACTCACTGGTAACCTCACATGTTCTGGTTGTAGAAGTACTCACTGGTAACATCACATCTTCTGGTTGTAGCAGTACTCACTGGTAACATCACATCTTCTGGTTGTAGAAGTACTCACTGGTAACATCACATCTTCTGGTTGTAGCAGTACTCACTGGTAACATCACATCTTCTGGTTGTAGCAGTACTCACTGGTAACCTCACATCTTCTGGTTGTAGCAGTACTCACTGGTAACATCACATCTGGTTGTAGCAGTACTCACTGGTAACTTCACATCTTCTTCTGGTTGTAGCAGTACTCACTGGTAACTTCACATCTTCTGGTTGTAACAGTACTCACTGGTAACATCACATCTTCTTCTGGTTGTAGTAGTACTCACTGGTAACATCACATCTTCTGGTTGTAGTAGTACTCACTGGTAACATCACATCTTCTTCTGGTTGTAGCAGTACTCACTGGTAACTTCACATCTTCTGGTTGTAGCAGTACTCACTGGTAACTTCACATCTTCTGGTTGTAACAGTACTCACTGGTAACTTCACATCTTCTGGTTGTAACAGTACTCACTGGTAACATCACATCTTCTGGTTGTAGTAGTACTCACTGGTAACATCACATCTTCTTCTGGTTGTAGTAGTACTCACTGGTAACATCACATCTTCTGGTTGTAGTAGTACTCACTGGTAACTTCACATCTTCTGGTTGTAGCAGTACTCACTGGTAACATCACATCTTCTGGTTGTAGTAGTACTCACTGGTAACATCACATCTTCTGGTTGTAGCAGTACTCACTGGTAACATCACATCTGGTTGTAGCAGTACTCACTGGTAACATCACATCTTCTGGTTGTAGCAATACTCACTGGTAACCTCACATTGTCTTTAGGTTGTAGCAGTACTCACTGGTGACTTCACATTGTCTTCTGGTTGTCACTGGTAACTGTCTGAACCATTTTGGCTATTCTTCCATCCATTTGAACAGTATTTCCTCCGTTCCCTTTACATCTTTCATGTTTTGGTTGTGATTTCAAGGCATCTGAGATCACTTCAGGCGGGCAGGCTAGAATTTGCTGCACATCTCTAGGTTTTTAACTCTCCAATACATTTTTCATCAGATCAATGTCTGGACTGACCCATTTTCCCCAGTATTTCAGAAGGAAAATGCACAACCAACATGTGCAATGTTTTTTCCACCTTCTACATTAAATAATGGTCAGAATTGCCCCCCGTTATGCCACAGAATGACCGGCTCCACCAATATAACTCCTAATTGCTGTTACTCTGAACATTCCCCTTGCAGCAGGAGCAGTAGGCCCAGGTTGTTGGCTCAGGTATTTTTCTTCTAATCTACTACACTTACAAGTAAATGAATTACATTCGGCATCCAAGACACCTGGTAAGCTCTGTACGCAGGACAGTGTGACTGTATATATGATGGCGTCTCTGTATGCAGGACAGTATAACTGTATGTATGATGGTGTCGCCGTACGCAGGACAGTGTGACTGTATGTATGATGGTGTCGCCGTACGCAGGACAGTGTGACTGTATGTATGATGGCGTCTCTGTACGCAGGACAGTGTAACTGTATGTATGATGGCGTCGCCGTACGCAGGACAGTGTGACTGTATGTATGATGGCGTCTCCGTACGCAGGACAGTGTGACTGTATGTATGATGGCGTCTCCGTACGCAGGACAGTGTGACTGTATGTATGATGGCGTCGCCGTACGCAGGACAGTGTGACTGTATGTATGATGGTGTCGCCGTACGCAGGACAGTGTGACTGTATGTATGATGGCGTCTCTGTACGCAGGACAGTGTGACTGTATGTATGATGGCGTCGCGCCGTACGCAGGACAGTGTGACTGTATGTATGATGGCGTCTCCGTACGCAGGACAGTGTGACTGTATGTATGATGGCGTCTCCGTACGCAGGACAGTGTGACTGTATGTATGATGGCGTCTCCGTACGCAGGACAGTGTGACTGTATGTATGATGGCGTCTCCGTACGCAGGACAGTGTGACTGTATGTATGATGGCGTCTCCGTACGCAGGACAGTGTGACTGTATGTATGATGGCGTCTCCGTACGCAGGACAGTGTGACTGTATGTATGATGGCGTCTCCGTTTTTCTCCCACGCAGGACAGTGTGACTGTATGTATGATGGCGTCTCCGTACGCAGGACAGTGTGACTGTATGTATGATGGCGTCTCCGTACGCAGGACAGTGTGACTGTATGTATGATGGCGTCTCCGTACGCAGGACAGTGTGACTGTATGTATGATGGCGTCTCCGTACGCAGGACAGTGTGACTGTATGTATGATGGCGTCTCCGTACGCAGGACAGTGTGACTGTATGTATGATGGCGTCTCCGTACGCAGGACAGTGTGACTGTATGTATGATGGCGTCTCCGTACGCAGGACAGTGTGACTGTATGTATGATGGCGTCTCCGTACGCAGGACAGTGTGACTGTATGTATGATGGCGTCTCTGTACGCAGGCAGTGTGACTTTTTTTTGGCTCTCCGTCCATTTTTTTGTTGGCGTCTCTGTCGCGGACAGTGTGACTATGTATGATGGCGTCTCTCGTACGCAGGACAGTGTGACTGTATGTATGATGGCGTCTCCGTACGCAGGACAGTGTGACTATGTATGATGGCGTCTCCGTACGCAGGACAGTGTGACTGTATGTATGATGGCGTCTCCGTACGCAGGACAGTGTGACTGTATGTATGATGGCGTCTCCGTACGCAGGACAGTGTGACTGTATGTATGATGGCGTCTCCGTACGCAGGACAGTGTGACTGTATGTATGATGGCGTCTCCGTACGCAGGACAGTGTGACTGTATGTATGATGGCGTCTCCGTACGCAGGACAGTGTGACTGTATGTATGATGGCGTCTCCGTACGCAGGACAGTGTGACTGTATGTATGATGGCGTCTCCGTACGCAGGACAGTGTGACTGTATATATGATGGCGTCTCCGTACGCAGGACAGTGTGACTGTATATATGATGGCGTCTCTGTACGCAGGACAGTGTGACTGTATGGGACTTGGTGTGAGTGTATGATGGCGGCTCTATATACAGGACAGTCAGAACTGCCATCAGTTCCAGTCTTAGGCCTTAGTAATGGGTCCGTCATCCAATTCATGCTTCAGCTGGTCATAATAAAGATAATGTTCCCTTGGGGCTCCAATTGAAGCATGGAAAGTATTCAAAGAATTCTAGAATATTCATTACAGACATCAAAAATACATAAAAAACTTGCAATCCAAGAATTCCTTGGAGATGAAATGGCCAGGGCACGGTGGAGCCCAGATGTACTGCAAGATGGAGAGTGATGATCTGTGGGAATAGACAGATAAAGAAGGTTCTATCACAGGAATCCGACCCTAGGACAGCTCCACTTGGTGGAGTATCCATACAGTACATAGGCTGATGACCGTAATACACGACATGGATCCAGCACCAGATGGCGCACTTCTCGGACAGCCTGAGGCTCTGTTGACTGTCATGTCTGAGCCTTCCATCAGAATACCAGTGGATGCCTTTGACACAATGCTCCAATTCCCACCATTGTACAGAAATCAGGCTTCTGATGTGGCATAGAATATATTCAGAGTAACTTTCTTCTTCAGTCCAATACACTTTTCTGTGTAATCTATGGAAAATATCCACTGACATATATAATCCTGAATGTTAGAATTCCAGACCAGCAAAGTGACAAAACTTCTGCTTCTATAGACATGGTCATACTTGCTGATGGTGAATTCACCAAGGACAAGGACATTTCGTTTTCAGTAGTCGACTTACCTTCTTAATTCCTACAGCAGCAGTAAGGGGGCGCTTCATTTCTCACACACCGCTTCTGGGCCCATAAATAATGACCAGATGGGTGGTTCTTCATCTGGGGCTCTATGTATCAAATTGTAAGACATTCTAAGGAACAGATGTTTTTTTTTTTTTTCATTATGTCCTGATACACAAACCCTCAAGCCTCCGTGAGGCCAGAGTCTGGGATAGGCGTTTACTACCCTCTTTATGTTCTACCTGACCTGCTGTGAACTCTGCTAAAGCCTAAAGCCTGGACTGGAAATCCATAACCAGCATCTGCAGATAGGAGGAGGACACAAGAGGAGTGAGGGCCCCGCTCACAAGAGCTTACAATCTATGAGGAGATAGAGAGGACACAAGAGGAGTGAGGACCCTGCTCACAAGAGCGGGGGGGACACTCACAATCTATGAGGAGATAGGAGGAGGACACAAGAGGAGTGAGGACCCCGCTCACAAGAGCTTACAATCTATGAGGAGATAGGAGGAGGAGGACACAAGAGGAGTGAGGGCCCCGCTCACAAGAGCTTACAATCTATGAGGAGATAGGAGGAGGACACAAGAGGAGTGAGGGCCCCGCTCACAAGAGCTTACAATCTATGAGGAGATAGAGAGGACACAAGAGGAGTGAGGACCCCGCTCACAAGAGCTTACAATCTATGAGGAGATAGAGAGGAGGAGGACACAAGAGGAGATAGGGGGACACAGGGAGTGAGGCCCCGCCCCGCTCACAAGAGCTTACAATCTATGAGGAGATAGGGGGAGGACACAAGAGGAGTGAGGGCCCCGCTCACAAGAGCTTACAATCTATGAGGAGATAGAGAGGACACAAGAGGAGTGAGGACCCCGCTCACAAGAGCTTACAATCTATGAGGAGATAGAGAGGGGAGGGAGGGGGGGGGGGGGGGGCGCGCCCCCCGGCGCAACACGGGGGGAGGACACAAGAGGAGTGAGGACCCCGCTCACAAGAGCTTACAATCTATGAGGAGATAGAGAGGAGGACACAAGAGGAGTGAGGACCCCGCTCACAAGAGCTTACAATCTATGAGGAGATAGAGAGGAGGACACAAGAGGAGTGAGGAGCACCCCGCTCACAAGAGCTTACAATCTATGAGGAGATAGAGAGGACACAAGAGGAGTGAGGACCCCGCTCACAAGAGTTTACAATCTATGAGGAGATAGGAGGACACAAGAGGAGTGAGGGCCCCGCTCACAAGAGCTTACAATCTATGAGGAGATAGGAGGAGGACACAAGAGGAGTGAGGGACCCCGCTCACAAGAGCTTACAATCTATGAGGAGATAGAGAGGAGGACACAAGAGGAGTGAGGGCCCCGCTCACAAGAGCTTATAATCTATGAGGAGATAGAGAGGAGGACACAAGAGGAGTGAGGACCCCGCTCACAAGAGCTTACAATCTATGAGGAGATAGAGAGGAGGACACAAGAGGAGTGAGGGCCCCGCTCACAAGAGCTTACAATCTATGAGGAGATAGAGAGGAGAACACAAGAGGAGTGAGGGCCCCACTCACAAGAGCTTACAATCTATGAGGAGATAGAGAGGACACGAGAGGAGTGAGGATCCCGCTCACAAGAGCTTACAATCTATGAGGAGATAGAGAGGAGGACACAAGAGGAGTGAGGACCCCGCTTACATGAGCTTACAGTCTATGAGGATATAGAGAGGAGGACACAAGAGGAGTGAGGATCCCGCTCACAAGAGCTTACAATCTATGAGGAGATAGAGAGGAGGACAAAGGAGGAGTGAGGGCCCCGCTCACAAGAGCTTACAATCTATGAGGAGATAGAGAGGACACAAGAGGAGTGAGAGCCCCGCTCACAAGAGCTTACAATCTATGAGGAGATAGGAGGACACAAGAGGAGTGAGGACCCCGCTCACAAGAGCTTACAATCTATGAGGAGATAGGAGGAGGACACAAGAGGAGTGAGGACCCTGCTCACAAGAGCTTACAATCTATGAAGAGATAGGGGGGACACAAGAGGAGTGAGGACCCCGCTCACAAGAGCTTACAATCTATGAGGAGATAGAGAGGAGGACACAAGAGGAGTGAGGGCCCCGCTCACAAGAGCTTACAATCTATGAGGAGATAGAGGGGACACAAGAGGAGTGAGGACCCCGCTCACAAGAGCTTACAATCTATGAGGAGATAGAGAGGACACAAGAGGAGTGAGGACCCCGCTCACAAGAGCTTACAATCTATGAGGAGATAGAGAGGACACAAGAGGAGTGAGGACCCCGCTCACAAGAGCTTACAATCTATGAGGAGATAGAGAGGACACAAGAGGAGTGAGGACCCCGCTCACAAGAGCTTACAATCTATGAGGAGATAGAGGGGACACAAGAGGAGTGAGGACCCCGCTCACAAGAGCTTACAATCTATGAGGAGATAGAGAGGACACAAGAGGAGTGAGGACCCTGCTCACAAGAGCTTACAATCTATGAGGAGATAGAGAGGAGGACACAAGAGGAGTGAGGACCCCGCTCACAAGAGCTTACAATCTATAAGGAGATAGGAGGACACAAGAGGAGTGAGGGCCCCGCTCACAAGAGCGTACAATCTATGAGGAGATAGAGAGGAGGACACAAGAGGAGTGAGGGCCCCGCTCACAAGAGCTTACAATCTATGAGGAGATAGAGAGGAGGACACAAGAGGAGTGAGGGCCCCGCTCACAAGAGCTTACAGTCTATGAGGAGAGAGAGGGGCAAGAGGAGTGGGGCCCCCCCCCGGGAAGAGAGGAGGACACAAGAGGAGTGAGGGCCCCGCTCACAAGAGCTTACAATCTATGAGGAGATAGAGAGGGAAAGAGGAGGAGGCCCCCGCCACAAGAGTTACAATCTGAGGTGAGGGCCCACAAGGGAGTGAGGGCCCCGCTCACAAGAGCTTACAATCTATGAGGAGATAGAGAAGAGGACACAAGAGGAGTGAGGACCCCGCTCACAAGAGCTTACAATCTATGAGGAGATAGAGAGGAGGACACAAGAGGAGTGAGGACCCCGCTCACAAGAGCTTACAATCTATGAGGAGATAGAGAGGACACAAGAGGAGTGAGGGCCCCGCTCACAAGAGCTTACAATCTATGAGGAGATAGAGAGGAGGACACAAGAGGAGTGAGGGCCCCGCTCACAAGAGCTTACAATCTATGAGGAGATAGGAGGAGGACACAAGAGGAGTGAGGACCCCGCTCACAAGAGCTTACAATCTATGAGGAGATAGAGAGGACACAAGAGGAGTGAGGACCCCGCTCACAAGAGCTTACAATCTATGAGGAGATAGAGAGGACACAAGAGGAGTGAGGACCCTGCTCACAAGAGCTTACAATCTATGAGGAGATAGAGAGGACACAAGAGGAGTGAGGACCCCGCTCACAAGAGCTTACAATCTATGAGGAGATAGGAGGAGGAGGACACAAGAGGAGTGAGGGCCCCGCTCACAAGAGCTTACAATCTATGAGGAGATAGAGAGAAAGGACACAAGAGGAGTGAGGGCCCCGCTCACAAGAGCTTACAATCTATGAGGAGATAGGAGGAGGACACAAGAGGAGTGAGTGCCCCGCTCACAAGAGCTTACAATCTATGAGGAGATAGAGAGGAGGACACAAGAGGAGTGAGGACCCCGCTCACAAGAGCTTACAATCTATGAGGAGATAGAGAGGACACAAGAGGAGTGGCCCCCCACAAGAGCTACAATCTTGAGGAGAGAGGGACCCCAGAGGGGTGAGGACCCCGCTCACAAGAGCTTACAATCTATGAGGAGATAGAGAGGACACAAGAGGAGTGAGGACCCCGCTCACAAGAGCTTACAATCTATGAGGAGATAGGAGGAGGAGGACACAAGAGGAGTGAGGGCCCCGCTCACAAGAGCTTACAATCTATGAGGAGATAGGAGAGGACACAAGAGGATCAGATCCCCCATCGGAGGAGCCTTAGCCTGTGCATGAGGCTTTAGACCGCCCTGTCTTCTCATTCACTTGTCCTGGACTCTTACATATTCACACCTCTGCTCCAGAATTCTGCTGTCCCGTCTACTTTCCGCAGATAATCCCTTATACATGATACAGGTCAGGAATATCAGCGACCTAATACAGTCCTATACATGGCTTCCACAGTAAAGGTTAAGGACATCCAGAAATCTTGAGGAGGGGATGGAGACTCTGTGCCAGGCTACTACTGCATATTGCTGCTGAGGAGTGCGTCATCTCCTGAGACGCTAATTGATTTCCATGTGCTAATTCTTACTGCCAAGACTTTCTGACCTAAATTCCATGTGGAAACGGGCAGAATCCCAAGATCACAACATGTATAACGTTCTACATGGATTCCTCACAACAGCCCGATCTGATGGGGAGTCAGGGCACTCAAGCCTATAATGCTTTCCCCGTTTAAGGGTTCTGGAAGAAAACATCCAGTATACAGACTGAGCAGAGCTGAATTTGTCATCGGACTGTTTCTTGGGTGCTATATGCTATTGGACTGCTACTGAGGAATGTGACAGATAACCCCGACCATAGGTACTGACTATGTGAGGATTACAGCTCCTTCTCTCTAGCCCAGAAGCCCCTGTGCGTTCTCCACCCTTCACTCCATCTGGATTCTGGTTGTCTCCTTCTCCGTCACGGACTCCGGGTTCCTCTTGTAATCCTCACCAGCTCCACTTCTCTGCCTGATGATCTCGTCGGCAGGTGGATGTGGCTCTGGCTCCTCTAGGCCCGGGACACCACCTGTTAATATGGTGGAAGTCGCATCTCCCCTGTAGATGAATGGCCACTCTTACAGGCTCTATTATTCTGGTGTATGCAGCCCCAGCTCTATGAAGGCTACATGTCCTAAGAGGTATATATGACCACAGCCAGTGCCTGAAGGGGGTTGGGCTTCCTCTGGACCAGTTGGGTATTGGGCTAAGCCACACATCCACATGTGTAAACACCATACATCAGATAGTTGTTATGTATGTGATCTTAGTATGATGATGGATGCCAAGTCCCCAGTGGCTTCCCATATGTAGACACATCTTTGGGTTGTGAGCGTGACAACATCTGAGGCCTGTTACACAGATGTGCACTGTCACATTGCCGTCCTTATGTTACAAGCACACTATTTTATCGTGGAAAGCACTTGGGTGACAACCGAGTTACCTTTGTCCGCATTGACTTCAGTGGGGGGTTCTGTTCCACTCCGATGTCATGGGTCAGGATAGGATCTGGTCTCTAATCATCAGAACAGAGCATCAAACCCCCCATGGGAGGAGCCTCAGCCTCAGCCGACCTCCCTGTCTTCTCCTACACTTGTCCTGGACTCCGTCTACTTTGCGCAGATATTCCCTTATACATGTTATTGGTCTGATACACAATCATGTCACAGCAGAGACTACGATTAGAGTTGGGGTCAGTTTTGGGCGGATTATTATATATTATATGATACAATTATGGAGCTTGTATAAGGATTAGATACACAGGAATCAATCACCGCATTCTATCAACAATAGAGTAGTCAGTGGTTAGGCCTAGTGACTCCACAGTCCTGAGTATGAGAACTCTCCATAATGTGAGCAGACCCCTGGGTGTCAGACAGTACAGAGACCACCCCTCAGCTTCTCATCACCCTGGCCACCAATATCTCAGATGGGCAGACACTTCCATTTATTATGTTCTACAATACAGTGGCTTCTGTAAGTGTGAATAAGTCCTGAGATCATCTACAGGTCAGAGCAGAGATTATACAGTAAGGAATCCTATCCAGTCATGAACCAGTGGACAGCGGACAGTTATGGTATTTACCAGCGGACAGTCATCGTATTTACTAGCGGACACTCACGGTATTTACCAGCGCACAGTCATCGTATTTACCAGCGGACAGTCATGGTATTTACCAGCGGACAGTCATGGTATTTACCAGCGGACAGTCATGGTATTTACCAGCGGACAGTCATGGTATTTACCAGCGGACAGTCATCGTATATACCAGCGGACAGTCATTGTATTTACCATTGGATAGCGAACAGTCATCGTATCTACCAGCGGACAGTCATGGTATTTACCAGCGGACAGTCATGGTATTTACCAACGGACAGTCATGGTATTTACCAGCGGACAGTCATGGTATTTACCAGCGGACAGTCATGGTATATACCAGCGGACAGTCATGGTATTTACCAACGGACAGTCATTGTATTTACCAACGGACAGTCGTGGTATTTACCAGCGGACAGTCGTGGTATTTACCAGCGGACAGTCGTGGTATTTACCAGCGGACAGTCGTGGTATTTACCAGCGGACAGTCGTGGTATTTACCAGCGGACAGTCGTGGTATTTACTAGCGGACAGTCATCGTATTTACCAGCGGACAGTCATCGTATATACCAGTGGACAGTCATTGTATTTACCATTGGATAGCGAACAGTCATCGTATTTACCAGCGGACAGTCATGGTATCTACCAGCGGACAGTCATGGTATTTACCAACGGACAGTCATGGTATTTACCAGCGGACAGTCATGGTATTTACCAGCGGACACTCGTGGTATTTACCAGCGGACAGTCGTGGTATTTACTAGCGGACAGTCATCGTATTTACCAGCGGACAGTCATCGTATTTACCAGCGGCCAGTCATCGTATATACCAGCGGACAGTCATTGTATTTACCATTGGATAGCGAACAGTCATCGTATTTACCAGCGGACAGTCATGGTATTTACCAGCGCACAGTCATCGTATTTATCAGTGGACAGTCATGGTATTTACCAGCGGACAGTCATGGTATTTACCAGCGGACAGTCATCGTATTTACCAGCGGACAGTCATGGTATTTACCAGCGGACAGTCATGGTATTTACCAGCGGACAGTCATGGTATTTACCAGCGGACAGTCATGGTATTTACCAACGGACAGTCATGGTATTTACCAGCGGACAGTCATGGTATTTACCAGCGGACACTCGTGGTATTTACCAGCGGACAGTCGTGGTATTTACTAGCGGACAGTCATCGTATTTACCAGCGGACAGTCATCGTATTTATCAGTGGACAGTCATGGTATTTACCAGCGGACAGTCATCGTATATACCAGCGGACAGTCATTGTATTTACCATTGGATAGCGAACAGTCATCGTATTTACCAGCGGACACTCGTGGTATTTACCAGCGGACAGTCGTGGTATTTACTAGCGGACAGTCATCGTATATACCAGCGGACAGTCATTGTATTTACCATTGGATAGCGAACAGTCATCGTATTTACCAGCGGACAGTCATGGTATTTACCAGCGGACAGTCATCGTATTTACTAGCGGACAGTTATGGTATTTACCAGCGCACAGTCATCGTATTTACCAGCGCACAGTCATGGTATTTACTAGCAGACAGTCAACGTATTTACCAGTGGACAGTCATGGTATTTACTAGCATTCAGCAACGTATAGACCAGAGGACAGTCATTGTATTTACCATTGGATAGCGAACGGTCATGTTATTTACCAGCGGACCGTCATGGTATTTACCAGCGGACAGTCATCGTATTTACCAGCGGACAGTCATGGTATTTACTAGCGGACAGTTATGGTATTTACCAGCGCACAGTCATCGTATTTACCAGCGCACAGTCATGGTATTTACTAGCGCACAGTCATCGTATTTATCAGCGGACAGTCATCGTATTTATCAGCGGACAGTCATGGTATTTACCAGCGGACAGTCATGGTATTTACCAGCGGACAGTCATGGTATTTACCAGCGGACAGTCATGGTATTTACCAGCGGACAGTCATGGTATTTACCAGCGGACAGTCATGGTATTTACTAGCGGACAGTCATGGTATTTACCAGCGGACAGTCATCGTATTTACCAGCGGACCGTCATCGTATTTATCAGCGGACAGTCATGGTATTTACTAGCGGACAGTCAACGTATATACCAGCGGACAGTCATTGTATTTACCATTGGATAGCGAACAGTCATCATATCTACCAGCGGACAGTCATGGTATTTACCAGCGGACAGTCATGGTATTTACCAGCGGACAGTCATCACATTTACCAGCGGACAGTCGTGGTATTTACCAGCGGACAGTCATGGTATTTACCAGCGGACAGTCATCGTATATACCAGCGGACAGTCATTGTATTTACCATTGGATAGCGAACAGTCATGGTATTTACCAGCGGACAGTCATGGTATTTACCAGCGCACAGTCATCGTATTTACTAACGCACAGTCATCGTATTTATCAGTGGACAGTCATCGTATTTACCAGCGCACAGTCATGGTATTTACTAGCGGACAGTTATGGTATTTACTAGCGGACAGTTATGGTATTTACCAGCGGACAGTCATCGTATTTACCAGCGGACAGTCATGGTATTTACCAGCGGACAGTCATGGTATTTACCAGCGCACAGTCATGGTATTTACCAGCGCACAGTCATCGTATTTACCAGCGGACAGTCATGGTATTTACCAGCGCACAGTCATCGTATTTACCAGCGGACAGTCATCGTATTTACCAGCGGACAGTCATGGTATTTACCAGCGGACAGTCATCGTATATACCAGCGGACAGTCATTGTATTTACCAGCGGACAGTCATCGTATTTACCAGCGGACAGTCATGGTATTTACCAGCAGCCATTACTGAACTTTTAGCAATATCATGGAAGTGACTGCAATAAGTTAAATCAAAGGTGACATTGGCACAAAGCACACCCCAGGGCTTGGTCCAGTAGAGCACGCGGCGCACTCTGAACACAGATGACAAGTCCATCTCTGCAAGTGGGCAATGTTAACACTTTCAAGGGAAGGTTTTGGCCTTCAGGACCATGCACAATTTTTGGGGTTTTATTATTGTAAACATCTCTGTGCCTTTTTTCTAATTATATTTATTAATTCATAGAATTTCCTGGTGCATTTCTGTATGGCGGTATAATGCGCACAGCTTAGTATTACAATGTCCTGGTGCACGTCTGTATGGCGGTATACGGCGCACAGCTTAGTATTACAATGTCCTGGTGCACGTCTGTATGGCGGTATACGGCGCACAGCTTAGTATTACAATGTCCTGGTGCACGTCTGTATGGCGGTATACGGCGCACAGCTTAGTATTACAATGTCCTGGTGCACGTCTGTATGGCGGTATACGGCGCACAGCTTAGTATTACAATGTCCTGGTGCACGTCTGTATGGCGGTATACGGCGCACAGCTTAGTATTACAATGTCCTGGTGCACGTCTGTATGGCGGTATACGGCGCACAGCTTAGTATTACAATGTCCTGGTGCACGTCTGTATGGCGGTATACGGCGCACAGCTTAGTATTACAATGTCCTGGTGCACGTCTGTATGGCGGTATACGGCGCACAGCTTAGTATTACAATGTCCTGGTGCACTTCTGTATGGCGGTATACGGCGCACAGCTTAGTATTACAATGTCCTGGTGCACTTCTGTATGGCGGTATACGGCGCACAGCTTAGTATTACAATGTCCTGGTGCACGTCTGTATGGCGGTATACGGCGCACAGCTTAGTATTACAATGTCCTGGTGCACGTCTGTATGGCGGTATACGGCGCACAGCTTAGTATTACAATGTCCTGGTGCACTTCTGTATGGCGGTATACGGCGCACAGCTTAGTATTACAATGTCCTGGTGCACGTCTGTATGGCGGTATACGGCGCACAGCTTAGTATTACAATGTCCTGGTGCACGTCTGTATGGCGGTATACGGCGCACAGCTTAGTATTACAATGTCCTGGTGCACGTCTGTATGGCGGTATACGGCGCACAGCTTAGTATTACAATGTCCTGGTGCACTTCTGTATGGCGGTATACGGCGCACAGCTTAGTATTACAATGTCCTGGTGCACGTCTGTATGGCGGTATACGGCGCACAGCTTAGTATTACAATGTCCTGGTGCACGTCTGTATGGCGGTATACGGCGCACAGCTTAGTATTACAATGTCCTGGTGCACTTCTGTATGGCGGTATACGGCGCACAGCTTAGTATTACAATGTCCTGGTGCACTTCTGTATGGCGGTATACGGCGCACAGCTTAGTATTACAATGTCCTGGTGCACTTCTGTATGGCGGTATACGGCGCACAGCTTAGTATTACAATGTCCTGGTGCATTTCTGTATGGCGGTATACGGCACACAGCTTAGTATTACAATGTCCTGGTGCACTTCTGTATGGCAGTATACGGCGCACAGCTTAGTATTACAATGTCCTGGTGCATTTCTGTATGGCGGTATACGGCGCACAGCTTAGTATTACAATGTCCTGGTGCACGTCTGTATGGCGGTATACGGCGCACAGCTTAGTATTACAATGTCCTGGTGCACTTCTGTATGGTGGTATATGGCGCACAGCTTAGTATTACAAAGTACACAGCACTGTATACAGTGCTGTGACATATACAAAGGTATCAGTGAAGACACACGACTAGTACACAACAACAGGCTTCATACAAGACAGCTCTGGAGACCACAGTGCCGATCAGGTCACCAGGGATCAGGGACATAGGGGGTGGGTCACCAGGGACATAGGGGGTGGGTCACCAGGGCATAGGGGGTGGGTCACCAGGGACATAGGGGTGGGTCACCAGCAATCAGGAATATAGGGGGGTGGGTCACCAGGGATATAGGGGTTTGGTCACCAGGGAGATAGGCGGTGGGTCGCCAGGGATATAGGGGGTGGGTCGCCAGGGTATAGGGGGTGGGTCGCCAGGGATATAGGGGGTGGGTCGCCAGGGATATAGGCGGTGGGTCGCCAGGGATATAGGGGGTGGGTCGCCAGGGATATAGGGGGTGGGTCGCCAGGGATATAGGGTTTGGGTCGCCAGGGATATAGGGGGTGGGTCGCCAGGGATATAGGGTTTGGGTCACCAGGGATATAGGGGGTTGGGTCACCAGGGATATAGGGGTTGGGTCACCAGGGATATAGGGTTTGGGTCACCAGGGATATAGGGGGTGGGTCGCCAGGGATATAGGGTTTGGGTCACCAGGGATATAGGGTTTGGGTCGCCAGGGATATAGGGTTTGGGTCACCAGGGATATAGTGGGTGGGTCACCAGGGATATAGTGGGTGGGTCACCAGGGATATAGTGGGTGGGTCACCAGGGATATAGGGGGTGGGTCACCAGGGATATAGGGGGTGGGTCACCAGGGATATAGGGGGTGGGTCACCAGGGATATAGGGGGTGGGTCACCAGGGATATAGGGGGTGGGTCACCAGGGATATAGGGGTTGGGTCACCAGGGATATAGGGGTTGGGTCACCAGGGATATAGGGGGTGGGTCACCAGGGATATAGGGGGTGGGTCACCAGGGATATAGGGGGTGGGTCACCAGGGATATAGGGGGTGGGTCACCAGGGATATAGGGGGTGGGTCACCAGGGATATAGGGGGTGGGTCACCAGGGATATAGGGGGTGGGTCACCAGGGATATAGGGAGTGGGTCACCAGGGATATAGGGGGTGGGTCACCAGGGATATAGGGGGTGGGTCACCAGGGATATAAGGAGTGGGTCACCAGGGATATAGGGGTTGGGTCACCAGGGATATAGGGAGTGGGTCACCAGGGATATAAGGGGTGGGTCACCAGGGATATAGGGGGTGGGTCACCAGGGATATAGGGGGTGGGTCACCAGGGATATAGGGAGTGGGTCACCAGGGATATAGGGGGTGGGTCACCAGGGATATAAGGAGTGGGTCACCAGGGATATAGGGGGTGGGTCACCAGGGATATAAGGAGTGGGTCACCAGGGATATAGGGAGTGGGTCACCAGGGATATAGGGTTTGGGTCACCAGGGATATAGGGGGTGGGTCACCAGGGATATAAGGAGTGGGTCACCAGGGATATAGGGGGTGGGTCACCAGGGATATAAGGAGTGGGTCACCAGGGATATAGGGGGTGGGTCACCAGGGATATAAGGAGTGGGTCACCAGGGATATAGGGGGTGGGTCACCAGGGATATAAGGAGTGGGTCACCAGGGATATAGGGGGTGGGTCACCAGGGATATAAGGAGTGGGTCACCAGGGATATAGGGGGTGGGTCACCAGGGATATAAGGAGTGGGTCACCAGGGATATAGGGGGTGGGTCCAGGGATATAGGGGGTGGGTCACCAGGGATATAGGGGGTGGGTCACCAGGGATATAAGGAGTGGGTCACCAGGGATATAGGGTTTGGGTCACCAGGGATATAGGGGGTGGGTCACCAGGGATATAGGGGGTGGGTCACCAGGGATATAGGGGGTGGGTCACCAGGGATATAAGGAGTGGGTCACCAGGGATATAGGGGGTGGGTCACCAGGGATATAAGGAGTGGGTCACCAGGGATATAGGGGGTGGGTCACCAGGGATATAAGGAGTGGGTCACCAGGGATATAGGGAGTGGGTCACCAGGGATATAGGGTTTGGGTCACCAGGGATATAGGGGGTGGGTCACCAGGGATATAAGGAGTGGGTCACCAGGGATATAGGGGGTGGGTCACCAGGGATATAGGGGGTGGGTCACCAGGGATATAGGGGGTGGGTCACCAGGGATATAGGGGGTGGGTCACCAGGGATATAGGGGGTGGGTCACCAGGGATATAAGGAGTGGGTCACCAGGGATATAGGGAGTGGGTCACCAGGGATATAGGGGGTGGGTCACCAGGGATATAGGGAGTGGGTCACCAGGGATATAGGGGGTGGGTCACCAGGGATATAGGGAGTGGGTCACCAGGGATATAGGGTTTGGGTCACCAGGGATATAGGGGTTGGGTCGCCAGGGATATAGGGGGTGGGTCACCAGGGATATAAGGAGTGGGTCACCAGGGATATAGGGGGTGGGTCACCAGGGATATAGGGAGTGGGTCACCAGGGATATAGGGGGTGGGTCACCAGGGATATAAGGAGTGGGTCACCAGGGATATAGGGGGTGGGTCACCAGGGATATAAGGAGTGGGTCACCAGGGATATAGGGAGTGGGTCACCAGGGATATAAGGAGTGGGTCACCAGGGATATAGGGGGTGGGTCACCAGGGATATAAGGAGTGGGTCACCAGGGATATAGGGGGTGGGTGCATAGTGGAGTAGTCTCACCTAGAACAAGCCTTAGATCCAGTGAACTGACAGGTAATAATGGGCCACATGTGCCACTGTGTACAAAGCTATAAATCTCTACCGCCGGGCGCGGCAGCGGCCTCCCTTTCATCTGCTGTATAATTTAGTGGTGCGCACACAACATGCTGCTCATACCTGACATTACTGCTCCGGCCATATATCACCGAAGCTGCAGACTAGGGGGCACCACATGTCAGAAGGGGAGACAGAGGGAAATCCCTAGCAAGCATTACAGAAGATCAGGGCACAGCACTACCCCTGTGCAGGACACTACGCCAATTGTGACTGCAGGATCACACTACAGGCTTTGTTTGTAGTCTGTAACCATAGAGACACATGGAGCAGCATATAAGCAGGTCAGTAGTACGCCTCCTTGTGGAGGCTCCCTCTGCAGGTGTACATAGTCCTAAAGACCGTGTCTGATCCACTAAGAGAAATAAACCAATAAGGAACACTGTGCCTGTAGCGCCACCTATCCAGCGTAATACATACAGCATCATTCTATATCCATTAGAGAACCACATATATATATCCTCTCCTGTATCACACACTGTCTGTACCCTCTCCTGTATCACACACCCTGTATGTACCCTCTCCTGTATCACACCCTGTATGTACCCTCTCCTGTATCACACACACTGTCTGTACCCTCTCCTGTATCACACACTGTCTGTACCCTCTCCTGTATCACACCCTGTCTGTATCCTCTCCTGTATCACACACCCTGTCTGTACCCTCTCCTGTATCACAACCCTGTCTGTACCCTCTCCTGTATCACAACCCTGTCTGTATCCTCTCCTGTATCACACACCCTGTCTGTACCCTCTCCTGTATCACACACCCTGTCTGTACCCTCTCCTGTATCACACACCCTGTCTGTACCCTCTCCTGTATCACACACCCTGTCTGTACCCTCTCCTGTATCACACACCCTGTCTGTACCCTCTCCTGTATCACACCCTGTCTGTACCCTCTCCTGTATCACACACCCTGTCTGTACCCTCTCCTGTATCACATACCCTGTATGTACCCTCTCCTGTATCACACCCTGTATGTACCCTCTCCTGTATCACACACACTGTCTGTACCCTCTCCTGTATCACACACCCTGTCTGTACCCTCTCCTGTATCACACACCCTGTATGTACCCTCTCCTGTATCACACCCTGTATGTACCCTCTCCTGTATCACACACACTGTCTGTACCCTCTCCTGTATCACACACTGTCTGTACCCCCTCCTTACACACCCTGTCTGTACCCTCTCCTGTATCACACACCCTGTCTGTATCCTCTCCTGTATCACACCCTGTCTGTATCCTCTCCTGTATCACACACCCTGTCTGTACCCTCTCCTGTATCACACACCCTGTCTGTACCCTCTCCTGTATCACACACCCTGTCTGTACCCTCTCCTGTATCACACACCCTGTCTGTACCCTCTCCTGTATCACACCTACACCCTGTCTGTACCCTCTCCTGTATCACACACCCTGTCTGTACCCTCTCCTGTATCACACACCCTGTCTGTACCCTCTCCTGTATCACACCCTGTCTGTACCCTCTCCTGTATCACACACCCTGTCTGTACCCTCTCCTGTATCACACACCCTGTCTGTACCCTCTCCTGTATCACACACCCTGTCTGTACCCTCTCCTGTATCACACACCCTGTCTGTACCCTCTCCTGTATCACACACCCTGTCTGTACCCTCCCTGTACACACCCTGTATGTACCCTCTCCTGTATCACACACCCTGTCTGTACCCTCTCCTGTATCACACACCCTGTCTGTACCCTCTCCTGTATCACACACCCTGTCTGTACCCTCTCCTGTATCACACCCTGTCTGTACCCTCTCCTGTATCACACCCTGTCTGTACCCTCTCCTGTATCACACACCCTGTATGTACCCTCTCCTGTATCACACCCTGTCTGTACCCTCTCCTGTATCACACTGTCGCCTCTCCTGTATCACACACCCTGTCTGTACCCTCTCCTGTATCACACACCCTGTCTGTACCCTCTCCTGTATCACACACTGTCTGTACCCTCTCCTGTATCACACACCCTGTCTGTACCCTCTCCTGTATCACACACCTGTCTGTACCCTCTCCTGTATCACACCCTGTTGTACCCTCTCCTGTTCACACACCCTGTCTGTACCCTCTCCTGTATCACACACCCTGTCTGTACCCTCTCCTGTATCACACACCCCTGTATGTACCCTCTCCTGTATCACACACACCTGTCTGTACCCTCTCCTGTATCACACACCCTGTCTGTACCCTCTCCTGTATCACACACACTGTCTGTACCCTCTCCTGTATCACACACCCTGTCTGTACCCTCTCCTGTATCACACACACTGTCTGTACCCTCTCCTGTATCACACACACTGTCTGTACCCTCTCCTGTATCACACACCCTGTCTGTACCCTCTCCTGTATCACACACCCTGTCTGTACCCTCTCCTGTATCACACCCTGTCTGTACCCTCTCCTGTATCACACACACTGTCTGTACCCTCTCCTGTATCACACACCCTGTCTGTACCCTCTCCTGTATCACACACCCTGTCTGTACCCTCTCCTGTATCACACCCTGTCTGTACCCTCTCCTGTATCACATACCCTGTATGTACCCTCTCCTGTATCACATACCCTGTATGTACCCTCTCCTGTATCACACACCCTGTATGTACCCTCTCCTGTATCACACCCTGTCTGTACCCTCTCCTGTATCACACACCCTGTCTGTACTCTCTCCTGTATCACACACCCTGTCTGTACCCTCTCCTGTATCACACACCCTGTCTGTACCCTCTCCTGTATCACACCCCTGTCTGTACCCTCTCCTGTATCACACAGTCTGTACCCTCTCCTGTATCACACACCCTGTCTGTACCCTCTCCTGTATCACACCCTGTCTGTACCCTCTCCTGTATCACACACCCTGTATGTACCCTCTCCTGTATCACACCGTCTGTACCCTCTCCTGTATCACACACCCTGTCTGTACCCTCTCCTGTATCACACCCTGTCTGTACCCTCTCCTGTATCACACACCCTGTATGTACCCTCTCCTGTATCACACCGTCTGTACCCTCTCCTGTATCACACACCCTGTCTGTACCCTCTCCTGTATCACACACCCTGTCTGTACCCTCTCCTGTATCACACCCTGTCTGTACCCTCTCCTGTATCACACCCTGTCTGTACCCTCTCCTGTATCACACCCTGTCTGTACCCTCTCCTGTATCACACCCTGTCTGTACCCTCTCCTGTATCACACCCTGTCTGTACCCTCTCCTGTATCACACCCTGTCTGTACCCTCTCCTGTATCACACACCGTCTGTACCCTCTCCTGTATCACACACCCTGTCTGTACCCTCTCCTGTATCACACACACTGTCTGTACCCTCTCCTGTATCACACACCCTGTCTGTACCCTCTCCTGTATCACACACCCTGTCTGTACCCTCTGCTGTATCACACCCTGTCTGTACCCTCTCCTGTATCACACCCTGTCTGTACCCTATCCTGTATCACACACTGTCTGTACCCTCTCCTGTATCACACCCTGTATGTACCCTCTCCTGTATCACACCCTGTCTGTACCCTCTCCTGTATCACACCCTGTCTGTACCCTCTCCTGTATCACACAGCCTGTCTGTACTCTCTCCTGTATCACACCCTGTCTGTACTCTCTCCTGTATCACACCCTGTCTGTACCCTCTCCTGTATCACACCCTGTCTGTACCCTCCCTGTCAACCCTGTCTGTACCCTCTCCTGTATCACACCCTGTCTGTACCCTCTCCTGTATCACACACCCTGTCTGTACCCTCTCCTGTATCACACCGTCTGTACCCTCTCCTGTATCACATACCCTGTATGTACCCTCTCCTGTATCACACCCTGTCTGTACACTCTCCTGTATCACACCCTGTCTGTACCCTCTCCTGTATCACACACACTGTCTGTACCCTCTCCTGTATCACACCCTGTATGTACCCTCTCCTGTATCACACACCCTGTCTGTACCCTCTCCTGTATCACACCCTGTCTGTACCCTCTCCTGTATCACACACCCTGTCTGTACCCTCTCCTGCATCATACCCTGTATGTACCCTCTCCTGTATCACACACCCTGTCTGTACCCTCTCCTGTATCACACCCTGTCTGTACCCTCTCCTGTATCACACCCTGTCTGTACCCCTCCTGTTCACACCCTGTATGTACCCTCTCCTGTATCACACACCCTGTCTGTACCCTCTCCTGTATCACACCCTGTCTGTACCCTCTCCTGTATCACACCCTGTCTGTACCCTCTCCTGTATCACACACCCTGTCTGTACCCTCTCCTGTATCACACCCTGTCTGTACTCTCTCCTGTATCACACCCTGTCTGTACTCTCTCCTGTATCACACCCTGTCTGTACCCTCTCCTGTATCACACCCTGTCTGTACTCTCTCCTGTATCACACCCTGTCTGTACCCTCTCCTGTATCACACCCTGTCTGTACCCTCTCCTGTATCACACCCTGTCTGTACCCTCTCCTGTATCACACCCTGTCTGTACCCTCTCCTGTATCACACCCTGTCTGTACCCTCTCCTGTATCACACCCTGTCTGTACCCTCTCCTGTATCACATACCCTGTATGTACCCTCTCCTGTATCACACACCCTGTCTGTACTCTCTCCTGTATCACACCCTGTCTGTACCCTCTCCTGTATCACATACCCTGTATGTACCCTCTCCTGTATCACACACCCTGTCTGTACTCTCTCCTGTATCACACCCTGTCTGTATCCTCTCCTGTATCACACACCCTGTCTGTACTCTCTCCTGTATCACACACCCTGTCTGTACCCTCTCCTGTATCACACCCTGTCTGTACCCTCTCCTGTATCACACACCCTGTCTGTACTCTCTCCTGTATCACACCCTGTCTGTACCCTCTCCTGTATCACACCCTGTCTGTACCCTCTCCTGTATCACACACCCTGTCTGTACCCTTTCCTGTATCACACCCTGTCTGTACTCTCTCCTGTATCACACCCTGTCTGTACCCTCTCCTGTATCACACACCCTGTCTGTACCCTCTCCTGTATCACACACCCTGTCTGTACCCTCTCCTGTATCACACACCCTGTCTGTACCCTCTCCTGTATCACACACCCTGTCTGTACCCTCTCCTGTATCACACACTGTATGTACCCTCTCCCTGTATCACACCCTGTCTGTACCCTCTCCTGTATCACCCCCGTCTGTACCCTCTCCTGTATCACACACCCTGTCTGTACCCTCTCCTGTATCACACCCTGTCTGTACTCTCTCCTGTATCACACCCTGTATGTACCCTCTCCTGTATCACACACTGTATGTACCCTCTCCTGTATCACACCCTGTCTGTACCCTCTCCTGTATCACACCGTCTGTACCCTCTCCTGTATCACACACCCTGTCTGTACCCTCTCCTGTATCACACACCCTGTCTGTACCCTCTCCTGTATCACACCCTGTCTGTACCCTCTCCTGTATCACACACCCTGTCTGTACCCTCTCCTGTATCACACACCCTGTCTGTACCCTCTCCTGTATCACACACCCTGTCTGTACTCTCTCCTGTATCACACACCCTGTCTGTACCCTCTCCTGTATCACACACCCTGTATGTACCCTCTCCTGTATCACACACCCTGTCTGTACCCCCTCCCCTGTATCACACACCCTGTATGTACCCTCTCCTGTATCACACACCCTGTCTGTACTCTCTCCTGTATCACACCCTGTCTGTACCCTCTCCTGTATCACACACTGTATGTACCCTCTCCTGTATCACACCCTGTCTGTACCCTCTCCTGTATCACACCGTCTGTACCCTCTCCTGTATCACACACCCTGTCTGTACCCTCTCCTGTATCACACACCCTGTCTGTACCCTCTCCTGTATCACACACCCTGTCTGTACCCTCTCCTGTATCACACACCCTGTCTGTACCCTCTCCTGTATCACACCCTGTCTGTCCCTCTCCTGTATCACACACCCTGTCTGTACCCTCTCCTGTATCACACCCCTGTCTGTACCCTCTCCTGTATCACACACCCTGTCTGTACTCTCTCCTGTATCCACCCTGTCTGTCCCTCTCCTGTATCACCCCCTGTCTGTACCCTCTCCTGTATCCCCGTCTGTCCCTCTCCTGTATCCACCCCTGTCTGTACCCTCTCCTGTCCCCCCTGTCTGTACCCTCTCCTGTATCACACCCTGTCTGTACCCTCTCCTGTATCCCCCCTGTCTGTACCCTCTCCTGTATCACATACCCTGTTGTACCCTCTCCTGTATCCCCCCTGTCTGTACCCTCTCCTGTATCCACCCCTGTCTGTACTCTCTCCTGTTCACACCCTACCTCTGTACCCTCTCCTGTATCACACCCTTACTCTGCATCCTCTCACTGTGCACACTTGCCATCACTTTAGCACACTCCTATCTGTAGGAGAACATTTGCTAGTGGTCTCACTTACCTTTGGCAGTTTTGGTGTTTGCAGGCAGCCCCTTCCCTGTGTCCTTCTTCCTGTTCCTCCTCTCCTCCTTCACTCTCTTCACCCTGGTGTTGCGGTCTCACTTTCAGAGCTCTTCCCCCACTGTCTCTCTACTTCTGACTGTCTCACTGTTCATGCTTTTTCCCCTCTCTGTCCTGCAGGATTTTAAGCAAACAAGGAATGAGTGAAGGGGGGCTGTGAGTGCCACATACACACGTACACACACCTAACTAAACACACACGTATGTGAGTGCACACCTACCCCACACACATGTGCAGCCTCTCTGGCATGCCTTGCACACTTACACAACACTTTATCATCATCAATTTACTGTAATTCACAAAAAATACATCCAATGTTAGCAGCGCCATGGCGGAGCCGGGGGAGGTGGGTGCAAGTCTCTACATCACACCCCGCTGCACAGCCCTGCAAATGTTCTGTGTTATGTAAACCTGCACACAGCCTGGATCCCGAACTATGAGAGTCACATCTTATTACAGTACTGGAGCGTAATAAGAGGATCATCTCATATCAGTCACATCTTATTATAGTACTGGAGCGTAATAAGCGGAGCGTCTGATATCAGTCACATCTTATTATAGTACTGGAGCGTAATAAGAGGAGCGTCTGATATCAGTCACATCTTATTACAGTACTGGAACGTAATAAGAGGATAGTCTCATATCAGTCATATCTTATTATAGTACTGGAGCGTAATAAGAGGATCATCTCATATCAGTCACATCTTATTATAGTACTGGAGCGTAATAAGAGGAGCGCCTGATATCAGTCACATCTTATTACAGTACTGGAGCATAATAACAGAATCATCTGATATCAGTCACATCTTATTACAGTACTGGAGCATAATAAGAGGAGCGTCTGATATCAGTCACATCTTATTATAGTACTGGAGCGTAATAAGAGGATTGCCTCATATCAGTCACGTCTTATTACAGTCCTGGAGCGTAAAAAGAGGAGCGTCTGATATCAGTCACATCTTATTATAGTACTGGAGCGTAATAAGAGGAGCGTCTCATATCAGTCTCATCTTATTACAGTACTGGAACGTAATAAGAGGATCGTCTGATATCAGTCACATCTTATTATAGTATTGAAGCCTAATAAGGGAAGCGTCTGATATCAGTCACATCTTATTACAGTACTGGAGCGTTATACGAGGATCGTCTGATATCAGTCACATCTTATTACAGTACTGGAGCGTTATACGAGGATCGTCTGATATCAGTCACATCTTATTACAGTACTGGAGCGTAATAAGAGGAGCGTCTGATATCAGTCACATCTTATTATAGTATTGGAGTGTAATAAGAGGATCATCTGATATCAGTCACATCTTATTACAGTACTGGAGCGTAATAAGAGGAGCGTCTGATATCAATCACATCTTATTATAGTATTGGAGTGTAATAAGAGGATCGTCTGATATCAGTCACATCTTATTACAGTACTGGAGCGTTATAACAGAATCGTCTGATATCAGTCACATCTTATAGTACTGGAGCGTAATAAGAGGAGCGTCTGATATCAGTCACATCTTATTATAGTACTGGAGCGTTATAAGACAATAATCTGATATCAGTCACATCTTATTATAGTACTGGAGCGTTATAAGAGAATCATCTGATATCAGTCACATCTTATTATAGTACTGGAGCGTAATAAGAGGAGCGTCTCATATCAGTCACATCTTATTATAGTACTGGAGCGTAATAAGAGGATCGCCTCATATCAGTCACATCTTATTATAGTACTGGAGCGTAATAAGAGGATCGTCTCATATCAGTCACATCTTATTATAGTACTGGAGCGTAATAAGAGGATCGTCTCATATCAGTCACATCTTATTATAGTACTGGAGCGTAATAAGAGGAGCGTCTTATATTAGTCACATCTTATTACAGTACTGGAGCGTAATAAGAGAATCATCTGATATCAGTCACATCTTATTATAGTACTGGAGCGTTATAAGAGGAGCGTCTGATATTAGTCACATCTTATTATAGTACTGGAGCGTTATAAGAGAATCATCTGATATCAGTCACATCTTATTACAGTACTGGAGCGTAATAAGAGGAGCGTCTGATATCAGTCACATATTATAGTACTGGAGTGTAATAAGAGGAGCGTCTGATATCAGTCACATCTTATTATAGTACTGGAGCATAATAAGAGGATCGTCTCATATCAGTCACATCTTATTATAGTACTGGAGCGTAATAAGAGGATCGTCTCATATCAGTCACATCTTATTATAGTACTGGAGCGTAATAAGAGGATCGCCTCATATCAGTCACATATTATATTACTGGAGTGTAATAAGAGGAGCGTCTGATATCAGTCACATCTTATTATAGTACTGGAGCGTAATAAGAGGAGCGTCTCATATCAGTCACATCTTATTATAGTACTGGAGCGTATTAAGAGGAGCGTCTGATATCAATCACATCTTATTATAGTCCTGGAGCGTAATAAGAGGAGCGTCTCATATCAGTCACATCTTATTATAGTACTGGAGCGTATTAAGAGGAGCGTCTGATATCAATCACATCTTATTATAGTACTGGAGCGTAATAAGAGGAGCGTCTCATATCAGTCACATCTTATTATAGTACTGGAGCGTAATAAGAGGATCGTCTCATATCAGTCACATCTTATTATAGTACTGGAGCGTAATAAGAGAATCATCTGATATCAGTCACATCTTATTATAGTACTGGAGCGTAATAAGAGGATCGCCTCATATCAGTCACATATTATAGTACTGGGGTGTAATAAGAGGAGCGTCTGATATCAGTCACATCTTATTATAGTACTGGAGCGTAATAAGAGGAGCGTCTCATATCAGTCACATCTTATTATAGTACTGGAGCGTTATAAGAGGAGCGTCTGATATTAGTCACATCTTATTACAGTACTGGAGCGTAATAAGAGGATCGTCTGATATCAATCACATCTTATTATAGTACTGGAGCGTATTAAGAGGAGCGTCTGATATCAATCACATCTTATTATAGTACTGGAGCGTAATAAGAGGAGCGTCTGATATCAGTCACATATTGTAGTACTGGAGCGTTATAAGAGAATCATCTGATATCAGTCACATCTTATTATAGTACTGGAGTGTAATAAGAGGAGCGTCTGATATCAGTCACATCTTATTATAGTACTGGAGCGTAATAAGAGGATCGTCTCATATCAGTCACATCTTATTATAGTACTGGAGCGTAATAAGAGAATCATCTGATATCAGTCACATCTTATTATAGTACTGGAGCGTAATAAGAGGATCGCCTCATATCAGTCACATATTATAGTACTGGAGTGTAATAAGAGAATCATCTGATATGAGTCACACCTCTTGTAGTGCTATGTGCTAGTGGCTATGGGAGGATAGCAGCAGTGCACTAGTGACTAATAATACATTCTTATACAGTGCCAGCATATTCTGCAGCACTTTACAAGTTATAGGATTGATATACAGACAAAAAGAGACATTATATAGTAAATTAAGTGAGGACCCTGCTCATGAGAGCTTCGGAGTAGTGACCGTAACAGCCAGGAGGCATCGGTGTAGTGACCGCAACAGCCAGGAGGCATCGGTGTAGTGACCGCAACAGCCAGGAGGCATCGGTGTAGTGACCGCAACAGCCAGGAGGCATCGGTGTAGTGGCCGCAACAGTCAGTAGGTATCGGTGTAGTGACCGCAACAGTCAGTAGGTATCGGTGTAGTGACCGCAACAGTCAGTAGGTATCGGTGTAGTGACCGCAACAGCCAGGAGGCATCTGTGTAGTGACCGCAACAGCCAGGAGGCATCGGTGTAGTGACCGCAACAGTCAGTAGGTATCGGTGTAGTGACCGCAACAGTCAGTAGGTATCGGTGTAGTGACCGTAACAGCCAGGAGGCATCTGTGTAGTGACCGTAACAGCCAGGAGGCATCGGTGTAGTGACCGTAACAGCCAGGAGGCATCGGTGTAGTGGCCGCAACAGTCAGTAGGTATCGGTGTAGTGACCGCAACAGCCAGGAGGCATCTGTGTAGTGACCGCAACAGTCAGTAGGTATCGGTGTAGTGACCGCAACAGTCAGTAGGTATCGGTGTAGTGACCGTAACAGCCAGGAGGCATCTGTGTAGTGACCGTAACAGCCAGGAGGCATCGGTGTAGTGACCGTAACAGCCAGGAGGCATCTGTGTAGTGACCGTAACAGCCAGGAGGCATCGGTGTAGTGACTGCAACAGGCAGGAGGCATCTGTGTAGTGACCGTAACAGCCAGGAGGCATCGGTGTAGTGACCGTAACAGCCAGGAGGCATCGGTGTAGTGACCGTAACAGCCAGGAGGCATCGGTGTAGTGACCGCAACAGGCAGGAGGCATCTGTGTAGTGACCGTAACAGCCAGGAGGCATCGGTGTAGTGACCGTAACAGCCAGGAGGCATCGGTGTAGTGACCGTAACAGCCAGGAGGCATCGGTGTAGTGACCGTAACAGCCAGGAGGCATCGGTGTAGTGACCGTAACAGCCAGTAGGTATCGGTGTAGTGACCGTAACAGCCAGGAGGCATCGGTGTAGTGACCGTAACAGCCAGGAGGCATCGGTGTAGTGACCGTAACAGCCAGTAGGTATCGGTGTAGTGACCGTAACAGCCAGTAGGTATCGGTGTAGTGACCGTAACAGCCAGGAGGCATCGGTGTAGTGACCGTAACAGCCAGGAGGCATCGGTGTAGTGACCGTAACAGCCAGTAGGTATCGGTGTAGTGACCGTAACAGCCAGGAGGCATCGGTGTAGTGACCGTAACAGCCAGGAGGCATCTGTGTAGTGACCGTAACAGCCAGGAGGCATCGGTGTAGTGACCGTAACAGGCAGGAGGCATCTGTGTAGTGACTTGTACAGGTTGAAAGCTTCACTGTAGTGACTTGTACAGACCGGAGGCCTCGCTGTAGTGAGCGGCACAGACCGGAGGCCTCGCTGTAGTGAGCGTCACGGACCGGAGGCCTTGCTGTAGTGGGCGGCACAGACCGGAGGCCTCGCTGTAGTGACCGGCACAGCCGGAGGCTTCGCTGTAGTGACCGGCACAGACCGGAGGCCTCGCTGTAGTGAGCGGCACAGACCGGAGGCCTCGCTGTAGTGACCGGCACAGACCGGAGGCTTCGCTGTGGTGAGTGACCCGGCACAGACCGGAGGCCTCGCTGTAGTGACCGGCACAGACCGGAGGCCTCGCTGTAGTGACAAAGGGGAGGCCCCCCTTAAAACCCCCGCACAGACCGGGGGCCTCGCTGTAGTGACCGGCACAGACCGGAGGCCTCGCTGTAGTCAGCGGCACAGACCGGAGGCCTCGCTGTAGTGATCGGCACAGACCGGAGGCCTCGCTGTAGTGACCGGCACAGACCGGAGGCCTCGCTGTAGTGACCGGCACAGCCGGAGGCCTCGCTGTGTGACCGGCACAGACCGGAGGCCTCGCTGTAGTCAGCGGCACAGACCGGAGGCCTCGCTGTAGTGATCGGCACAGACCGGAGGCCTCGCTGTAGTGACCGGCACAGACCGGAGGCCTCGCTGTAGTGACCGGCACAGACCGGAGGCCTCGCTGTAGTCAGCGGCACAGACCGGAGGCCTCGCTGTAGTGACAGGTACAGACTGGAAGGATTGGCGTAGTGACTGCAACAGCCAGGAGGCATCAGATTTCCAAGATGAAGAAAGAGGGAGGAGGGGGACACCCTGGCAGGGGCTTTGACTTCACAAGCCCATTACAAAGAACTGTGAATTCCATGAAAATTTTGTTGACATCTCAGAAGCCAGCAAACAAGCTGGGTGTGCCCCATGCATCCGAGAGAACCTCCAAGCTCCATGGAAACAGCAGGACTCTAAGTAACCAGGTTTCCTGTCTTGTTCTCCCTTTTGTCTTTTTCATAAATCCGCACTGAAACTCTTAGGTATTAAATCATTGAATTTGCTCTCTGAACCCATTAGCTTCTTAGAGAGTGTTTGCGTCTGACTGTTAGAGATGCCTGTATATGTGAGTAAGCTTTCTACTAAGCCCAAAGTCAGTGGTGGTGGCAGCGTGTATCTGGGGGTGCGCGGACTGTGTTGGGGTGTGATACACGCTCAGTTGGCATCTTGAGTGAAGGGTGAGGGTAAGACTGACTGAGTGGAGCGAATTAATAGTCACACCCCAGTCACATGCTAGGATGGTCCGTACGTGCGGGTGTTTGATGCTTCCATAGTTATTATTATTATTGTTTATTTATATAGCATCATTAATTCCACGGTGCTCTGTACATTATTATATTAATTCCACGGTGCTCTGTACATTATTATATTACTCCCATGGTGCTCTGTACATTATTATATTAATCCCATGGTGTTCTGTACATTATTATATTACTCCCAATGTGCTGTATATTATTATATTACTCCCATGGTGTTCTGTACATTATTATATTAATCCCATGGTGCTCTGTACATTATTATATTAATCCCATGGTGCTCTGTACATTATTATATTAATTCCACGGTGCTCTGTACATTATTATATTAATCCCATGGTGCTCTGTACATTATTATATTAATCCCATGGTGTTCTGTACATTATTATATTAATCCCATGGTGTTCTGTACATTATTATATTACTCCCAATGTGCTGTATATTATTATATTACTCCCATGGTGTTCTGTACATTATTATATTAATCCCATGGTGCTCTGTACATTATTATATTAATCCCATGGTGCTCTGTACATTATTATATTATTCCCAATGTGCTGTATATTATTATATTAATCCCAAGGTGCTGTATATTATTATATTACTCCCATGGTGTTCTGTACATTATTATATTAATCCCATGGTGCTCTGTACATTATTATATTATTCCCAATGTGCTGTATATTATTATATTAATCCCATGGCGCTCTGTACATTATTATATTAATCCCATGGTGCTCTGTACATTATTATATTAATCCCATGGTGCTCTGTACATTATTATATTAATCCCATGGTGCTGTACATTATTATATTACTCCCATGGTGCTCTGTACATTATTATATTACTCCCATGGTGCTCTGTACATTATTATATTAATCCCATGGTGCTCTGTACATTATTATATTAATCCCATGGTGCTCTACATTATTATATTAATCCCATGGTGCTCTGTACATTATTATATTAATCCCATGGTGCTTTACATTATTATATTATTCCCAATGTGCTGTATATTATTATATTAATTCCATGGTGCTCTGTACATTATTATATTAATCCCATGGTGCTCTGTACATTATTATATTAATCCCATGGTGCTCTGTACATTATTATATTAATCCCATGGTGCTCTGTACATTATTATATTACTTCCATGGTGCTCTGTACATTATTATATTAATTCCATGGTGCTCTGTACATTATTATATTAATCCCATGGTGCTCTGTACATTATTATATTAATCCCATGGTGTTCTGTACATTATTATATTACTCCCAATGTGCTCTGTATATTATTATATTACTCCCATGGTGTTCTGTACATTATTATATTAATCCCATGGTGCTCTGTACATTATTATATTAATCCCATGGTGCTCTGTACATTATTATATTAATTCCACGGTGCTCTGTACATTATTATATTAATCCCATGGTGTTCTGTACATTATTATATTAATCCCATGGTGCTGTACATTATTATATTAATCCCATGGTGTTCTGTACATTATTATATTAATCCCATGGTGTTCTGTACATTATTATATTACTCCCAATGTGCTGTATATTATTATATTACTCCCATGGTGTTCTGTACATTATTATATTAATCCCATGGTGCTCTGTACATTATTATATTAATCCCATGGTGCTCTGTACATTATTATATTATTCCCAATGTGCTGTATATTATTATATTAATCCCAATGTGCTGTATATTATTATATTACTCCCATGGTGTTCTGTACATTATTATATTAATCCCATGGTGCTCTGTACATTATTATATTATTCCCAATGTGCTGTATATTATTATATTAATCCCATGGCGCTCTGTACATTATTATATTAATCCCATGGTGCTCTGTACATTATTATATTAATCCCATGGTGCTCTGTACATTATTATATTAATCCCATGGTGCTGTACATTATTATATTACTCCCATGGTGCTCTGTACATTATTATATTACTCCCATGGTGCTCTGTACATTATTATATTAATCCCATGGTGCTCTGTACATTATTATATTAATCCCATGGTGCTCTACATTATTATATTAATCCCATGGTGCTCTGTACATTATTATATTAATCCCATGGTGCTTTACATTATTATATTATTCCCAAGGTGCTGTATATTATTATATTAATTCCATGGTGCTCTGTACATTATTATATTAATCCCATGGTGCTCTGTACATTATTATATTAATCCCATGGTGCTCTGTACATTATTATATTAATCCCATGGTGCTCTGTACATTATTATATTACTTCCATGGTGCTCTGTACATTATTATATTAATTCCATGGTGCTCTGTACATTATTATATTAATCCCATGGTGCTCTGTACATTATTATATTAATCCCATGGTGCTCTGTACATTATTATATTACTTCCATGGTGCTGTACATTATTATATTAATCCCATGGTGCTCTGTACATTATTATATTAATCCCATGGTGCTCTGTACATTATTATATTAATTCCATGGTGCTGTATATTATTATATTAATCCCATGGTGCTCTGTACATTATTATATTAATCCCATGTGCTCTGTACATTATTATATTAATCCCATGGTGCTCTGTACATTATTATATTATTCCCATGTGCTCTGTACATTATTATATTAATCCCAATGTGCTGTACATTATTATATTACTCCCATGGTGCTCTGTACATTATTATATTAATTCCATGGTGCTCTGTACATTATTATATTAATCCCAATGTGCTGTATATTATTATATTACTCCCATGGTGCTCTGTACATTATTATATTAATCCCATGGTGCTTTACATTATTATATTACTCCCATGGAGCTCTGTACATTATTATATTAATCCCATGGTGCTCTGTACATTATTATATTACTCCCATGGTGCTCTGTACATTATTATATTAATCCCATGGTGCTCTGTACATTATTATATTAATCCCATGGTGCTCTACATTATTATATTAATCCCATGGTGTTCTGTACATTATTATATTACTCCCCTGGTGCTCTGTACATTATTATATTACTCCCATGGTGCTCTGTACATTATTATATTACTCCCATGGTGCTCTGTACATTATTATATTAATCCTATGGTGCTCTGTACATTATTATATTATTTCCATGGTGCTCTGTACATTATTATATTACTTCCATGGTGCTGTACATTATTATATTACTTTCATGGTGCTCTGTACATTATTATATTAATTCCATGGTGCTCTGTACATTATTATATTAATTCCATGGTGCTCTGTACATTATTATATTACTTCCATGGTGCTCTGTACAGTATTATATTAATCCCATGGTGCTCTGTAAATTATTATATTAATCCCATGGTGCTCTGTACATTATTATATTCATTCCATGGTGCTGTACATTATTATATTAATCGCATGGTGCTGTACATTATTATATTAATCCCATGGTGCTCTGTACATTATTATATTAATTCCATGGTGCTGTACATTATTATATTAATCCCATGGTGCTCTGTATATTATTATATTAATTCCATGGTGCTCTGTACATTATTATATTAATCCCATGGTGCTGTACATTATTATATTAATCCCATGGTGCTCTGTACAGTATTATATTAATCCCATGGTGCTCTGTAAATTATTATATTAATCCCATGGTGCTCTGTACATTATTATATTAATTCCATGGTGCTGTACATTATTATATTAATCCTTGGTGCTCTGTACATTATTATATTAATCCCATGGTGCTCTGTATATTATTATATTACTCCCATGGTGCTCTGTACATTATTATATTAATCGCATGGTGCTGTATATTAGTATATTAATCCCATGGTGCTCTGTACATTATTATATTAATCCCATGGTGCTGTACATTATTATATTAATCCTTGGTGCTCTGTACATTATTATATTACTCCCATGGTGCTCTGTACATTATTATATTAATTCCATGGTGCTCTGTACATTATTATATTAATTCCATGGTGCTCTGTACATTATTATATTAATCCCATGGTGCTGTATATTAGTATATTAATCCCATGGTGCTCTGTACATTATTATATTAATCCCATGGTGCTCTGTACATTATTATATTAATCCCATGGTGCTCTGTACATTATTATATTAATCCCATGGTGCTCTGTACATTATTATATTAATTCCATGGTGTTCTGTACATTATTATATTAATTCCATGGTGCTCTGTACATTATTATATTAATCCCATGGTGCTCTGTACATTATTATATTAATCCCATGGTGCTGTACATTATTATATTAATCCCATGGTGCTCTGTACATTATTATATTAATCCCATGGTGTTCTGTACATTATTATATTATTCCCATGTGCTGTACATTATTATATTAATCCCATGGTGCTCTGTACATTATTATATTAATCCCATGGTGTTCTGTACATTATTATATTATTCCCATGTGCTGTACATTATTATATTAATCCCATGGTGCTCTGTACATTATTATATTAATCCCATGGTGCTGTACATTATTATATTAATCCCATGGTGCTGTACATTATTATATTAATCCCATGGTGCTGTACATTTGCGGATTTACATACGGTACACCAGATATACAGAACAGATAATACTAGCAGTGATCACTGGCACAGTGGGATAGAGGGCCCTGCCCACAAGGGCTTACAATCTATGAGGGAAGAGGGATAGAGACAGAAGGTGGGGGTACAGGCTGTACAGATGGCGGTGGGTGACAGTAGTGTTATTGGAGGTTGTACAGATGGCGGTGTGGTGACAGTAGTGTTATTGGAGGTTGTACAGATGGTGGTGTGGTGACAGTAGTGTTATTGGAGGTTGTACAGATGGCGGTGTGGTGACAGTAGTGTTATTGGAGGCTGTACAGATGGCGGTGGGACAGTAGTGTTATTGGAGGTTGTACAGATGGCGGTGTGGTGACAGTAGTGTTATTGGAGGTTGTACAGATGGCGGTGTGGTGACAGTAGTGTTATTGGAGGTTGTACAGATGGCGGTGTGGTGACAGTAGTGTTATTGGAGGCTGTACAGATGGCGGTGTGGTGACAGTAGTGTTATTGGAGGCTGTACAGATGGCAGTGTGGTGACAGTAGTGTTATTGGAGGCTGTACAGATGGCGGTGTGGTGACAGTAGTGTTATTGGAGGCTGTACAGATGGCGGTGTGGTGACAGTAGTGTTATTGGAGGCTGTACAGATGGCAGTGTGGTGACAGTAGTGTTATTGGAGGTTGTACAGATGGCGGTGTGGTGACAGTAGTGTTATTGGAGGATGTACAGGTGGCGGTGTGGTGACAGTAGTGTTATTGGAGGTTGTACAGATGGCAGTGTGGTGACAGTAGTGTTATTGGGGGTTGTACAGATGGCGGTGTGGTGACAGTAGTGTTATTGGGGGTTGTACAGATGGCGGTGTGGTGACAGTAGTGTTATTGGGGGTTGTACAGATGGCGGTGTGGTGACAGTAGTGTTATTGGGGGTTGTACAGATGGCGGTGTGGTGACAGTAGTGTTATTGGAGGTTGTACAGATGGCGGTGTGGTGACAGTAGTGTTATTGGGGGTTGTACAGATGGCGGTGTGGTGACAGTAGTGTTATTGGGGGTTGTACAGATGGCGGTGTGGTGACAGTAGTGTTATTGGGGGTTGTACAGATGGCGGTGTGGTGACAGTAGTGTTATTGGAGGTTGTACAGATGGCGGTGGACAGTAGTGTTATTGGGGGTTGTACAGATGGCGGTGTGGTGACAGTAGTGTTATTGGAGGTTGTACAGATGGCGGTGTGGTGACAGTAGTGTTATCGGGGGTTGTACAGATGGCGGTGTGGTGACAGTAGTGTTATTGGGGGTTGTACAGATGGCGGTGTGGTGACAGTAGTGTTATTGGGGGTTGTACAGATGGCGGTGTGGTGACAGTAGTGTTATTGGAGGTTGTACAGATGGCGGTGTGGTGACAGTAGTGTTATTGGAGGCTGTACAGATGGCGGTGTGGTGACAGTAGTGTTATTGGAGGTTGTACAGATGGCGGTGTGGTGACAGTAGTGTTATTGGGGGTTGTACAGATGGCGGTGTGGTGACAGTAGTGTTATTGGAGGTTGTACAGATGGCGGTGTGGTGACAGTAGTGTTATTGGAGGTTGTACAGATGGCGGTGTGGTGACAGTAGTGTTATTGGAGGCTGTACAGATGGCGGTGTGGTGACAGTAGTGTTATTGGGGGTTGTACAGATGGCGGTGTGGTGACAGTAGTGTTATTGGAGGTTGTACAGATGGCGGTGTGGTGACAGTAGTGTTATTGGTGGTTGTACAGATGGCGGTGTGGTGACAGTAGTGTTATTGGTGGCTGTACAGATGGCGGTGTGGTGACAGTAGTGTTATTGGAGGTTGTACAGATGGCGGTGTGGTGACAGTAGTGTTATTGGAGGTTGTACAGATGGCGGTGTGGTGACAGTAGTGTTATTGGAGGTTGTACAGATGGCGGTGTGGTGACAGTAGTGTTATTGGAGGTTGTACAGATGGCGGTGTGGTGACAGTAGTGTTATTGGAGGTTGTACAGATGGCGGTGTGGTGACAGTAGTGTTATTGGAGGTTGTACAGATGGCGGTGTGGTGACAGTAGTGTTATTGGAGGTTGTACAGATGGCGGTGTGGTGACAGTAGTGTTATTGGAGGTTGTACAGATGGCGGTGTGGTGACAGTAGTGTTATTGGAGGTTGTACAGATGGCGGTGTGGTGACAGTAGTGTTATTGGAGGTTGTACAGATGGCGGTGTGGTGACAGTAGTGTTATTGGGGGTTGTACAGATGGTGGTGACAGTAGTGTTATTGGAGGCTGTACAGATGGCGGTGACAGTAGTGTTATTGGTGGTTGTACAGATGGCGGTGTGGTGACAGTAGTGTTATTGGAGCTTGTACAGGTGGCGGTGTGGTGACAGTAGTGTTATTGGTGGTTGTACAGATGGCGGTGTGGTGACAGTAGTGTTATTGGGGGTTGTACAGATGGCGGTGTGGTGACAGTAGTGTTATTGGGGGCTGTACAGATGGCGGTGTGGTGACAGTAGTGTTATTGGGGGTTGTACAGATGGCGGTGTGGTGACAGTAGTGTTATTGGGGGCTGTACAGATGGCGGTGTGGTGACAGTAGTGTTATTGGGGGTTGTACAGATGGCGGTGTGGTGACAGTAGTGTTATTGGAGGTTGTACAGATGGCGGTGTGGTGACAGTAGTGTTATTGGAGGTTGTACAGATGGCGGTGTGGTGACAGTAGTGTTATTGGAGCTTGTACAGATGGCGGTGACAGTAGTGTTATTGGTGGTTGTACAGATGGCAGTGTGGTGACAGTAGTGTTATTGGGGGTTGTACAGATGGCGGTGTGGTGACAGTAGTGTTATTGGGGGTTGTACAGATGGCGGTGTGGTGACAGTAGTGTTATTGGAGGTTGTACAGATGGCGGTGTGGTGACAGTAGTGTTATTGGGGGTTGTACAGATGGCGGTGTGGTGACAGTAGTGTTATTGGAGGCTGTACAGATGGCGGTGCGGTGACAGTAGTGTTATTGGGGGTTGTACAGATGGCGGTGTGGTGACAGTAGTGTTATTGGAGGCTGTACAGATGGCGGTGCGGTGACAGTAGTGTTATTGGGGGTTGTACAGATGGCGGTGTGGTGACAGTAGTGTTATTGGAGGCTGTACAGATGGCGGTGTGGTGACAGTAGTGTTATTGGGGGTTGTACAGATGGCGGTGTGGTGACAGTAGTGTTATTGGAGGCTGTACAGATGGCGGTGCGGTGACAGTAGTGTTATTGGGGGTTGTACAGATGGCGGTGCGGTGACAGTAGTGTTATTGGGGGTTGTACAGATGGCGGTGTGGTGACAGTAGTGTTATTGGAGGCTGTACAGATGGCGGTGCGGTGACAGTAGTGTTATTGGGGGTTGTACAGATGGCGGTGTGGTGACAGTAGTGTTATTGGAGGCTGTACAGATGGCGGTGTGGTGACAGTAGTGTTATTGGAGGTTGTACAGGTGGCGGTGTGGTGACAGTAGTGTTATTGGAGGCTGTACAGATGGCGGTGTGGTGACAGTAGTGTTATTGGAGGCTGTACAGATGGCGGTGTGGTGACAGTAGTGTTATTGGAGGCTGTACAGATGGCGGTGTGGTGACAGTAGTGTTATTGGGGGTTGTACAGATGGCGGTGTGGTGACAGTAGTGTTATTGGAGGTTGTACAGGTGGCGGTGTGGTGACAGTAGTGTTATTGGGGGCTGTACAGATGGCGGTGTGGTGACAGTAGTGTTATTGGGGGCTGTACAGATGGCGGTGTGGTGACAGTAGTGTTATTGGAGGCTGTACAGATGGCGGTGTGGTGACAGTAGTGTTATTGGAGGTTGTAGGCCTTCCTGAATAGGTGAGTCTTCAGGGCCTTCTTGAAGCTTGTGACTGTGGGGGTCAGTCTTATGTGTCTTGGTAATGAGTTCCAGAGTATGGGGGATACACGGGAGAAGTCTTGGAGACGGTTGTGTGAAGAGTGGATAAGAGCAGAGCAGAGTAGGAGGTCTGTGGAGGATCGGAGGTTACGTGCGGGCAGGTAGCGGGAGATTAGGTCGGAGATATATGGAGGGGACAGGTTGTGGATGGCTTTGTATGTCAGTGTTAGTAGCTTGTACTCTATTCGCTGGGCGATGGGTAGCCAGTGAAGGGATTGGCAGAGGGGAGCGGCCGATGAAGAACGGGGGGAAAGGTGTATTAGGCGAGCAGCAAAGAATAAGGTGGACTGGAGGGGGGCGAGATTGTTAGCTGGGAGGCCATGGAGAAGGCTGTTACAGTAGTCTAGGTGGGAGATTATGAGGGCGTGGACTAGCATCTTTGTAGTTTCAGGGGTGAGGAAGGAGCGGATTCAATGAATGTTCTTGAGTTGGAGGCGGCAGGAGGTGTTGAGGGTTTGAATATGCGGCTTGAAGGATAGGTCAGAGTCTAAGGTTATCCCAAGGCAGCGGGCCTGTGGGACTGGGGTGAGAGTGGCTCCATTACCTATGATAGATGGGTCAGGTAGAGGGGCCGTCCAAGGTGGGGCAAAGATGATGAACTCCGTTTTCTCCATGTTGAGTTTGAGAAAGCGGGAGGAGAGAAAGGAGGCTACGGCTGCTAGACATTCTGGGACTCTGGACAACAGGGAGGTAATGTCTGGTCCAGAGAGATATATTTGGGTGTCGTCAGCATAGCAATGGTAATGGAAACCATGGGATTCTATGAGTTGGCCAAGGCCGAGGGTGTAGATGGAGAACAGGAGGGGTCCTAGGACGGAGCCTTGGGGGACACCTACAGAAAGATGGCGTGGCAGGGAGGTGATGTGCGAGTGGGAGGCGCTGAATGTGCGGTTGGTGAGGTATGAGGAGATCCAGGAAAGGGCCAGGTCTGAGATGCCAAGGGATGAAAGTGTTTCTAGCAGGAGGGAATGGTCGACTGTGTGAGAGGCAGAGGAGAGGTCGAGGACAGAGGAGAGGTCGAGGACAGAGGAGGAGGAGGAGGAGTACAGAGGAGGAGGAGGAGAGAGGAGGAGGAGGAGGACAGAGGAGGAGGAGGAGGAGGAGTACAGAGGAGGAGGAGGACAGAGGAGTGACTCTTGGTTTTGGCAGTTAGGAGGTCATTAGTGACCTTGGTTAGGGCAGTTTCTGTGGAGTGATGGGGTCTGAAGCCTGACTGTAGTCTGTCAGAGAGCACATTGGACGAGAGATAGGAGGACAGTTCGGAGTGGACGTGTTGCTCCAGCAGGTTAGAGGCGTACGGGAGCAGTGAGATGGGGCGATAGTTGGCTGGAGAGGACGGGTCCAGGGAGGGTTTCTTAAGTATAGGGGTGACAGTAGCATGTTTGAAGGTGGAAGGGAAGGATCCATTGGTTAGGGATAGGTTGAAGAGATGGGTTAGGGCAGGAGAAATGTCTTCCGAGAGCTTTGGGATGAGATGTGACTGGATCGGGTCAAGCACGCAGGAGGTGAGGTGGGATTTAGAGATTAGGGTGGAGAGCTTTACATCAGTGATGGTGGAGAAACAGGTTAAAGATGAAGAGCACCGAGCAGTTGGGTAGAGTGGTTGTTGGGGGTGTGGGGTGAGACTGTTTCTGATGGTGTCAATTTTGCTTTTGAAATAAGAGTCATCAGCTGTGATAAGTGATGTCGGAGGGGGCGCAGGAGGACGGAGAAGGGAGGTGAAGGTAGTGAATAGCTGTTTGGAGTTGCGGGATAGGGCAGATATGAGTGCGGAGAAGTAGACCTGCTTTGCAGAGGTGAGTGCGTTCTTGAATGTGAGAACTGCCTCTTTATACCTAAGGAAGTCCTCCTGGGAGTGGCTTTTCTTCCAGAGGCGTTCTGCAACCCGTGAGGCATGTCTCAGTTTTTTTTTAGTCAGGTCAGTGTGCCAGGGCTGCCTATTGATCGGCCGGGTTCTGGTGTTAGCGAGAGGGGCCACAGAGTCAAGGGCTGAAGTAATGGTGGTATTGTAGAAGTCAGTGGCGGTATCTGCGTCCTGGAGTGAGGATATGTCAGCGAGCGGTAGGAGAGAGTCTGAGAGCATGCGGATGTAAAGGCGATTAAGGTTCCTGCGGGGGCGCGTTGGTTTAGGGTTTGGGGGGTCTATCACAGAGGAGAGGGCAGAGAATGTCAGCAGGTTGTGGTCAGAGAGCGTGGACAGAGAGTTAGAGAGGTTGACTAGAGAGCAGAGGCGGGTGAATATGAGGTCCAGTGTGCGCCCCTTTGTGTGGGTGGCAGAGGAGGACCATTGAGAGAGACCAAAGAAGGTGGTGAGAGACAGGAGACTGGGGGGGGTGGGTGGGATGTGTTAATGGGGATGTTGAAGTCCCCCATGATGATGGTGGGGGTGTCTGTGGATAGGAAGTGCATTAGCCAGGTGGTGAAGTGGTCGATAAAGGCAGCGGTAGGTCCTGGTGGTCGATATATGACGGCCAGTTGGAGGGCGAGTAAATGCGAACAGAGTGCACTTCAAAGGAGGGGAGGATGAGAGCAGGTAGCGGCTGGATTGGGGCGAAGGAGTAATTGTCAGACAGGAGTACGCCTACGCCACCACCAGGTTTATTGTTAGGGTGGGGAGTGTGTGAGAATTGCAGACCTCCATAGGAGAGGGCAGCAGGGGAGGAGGTGTATGAGGGTGTCAGCCATGTTTCTGTGATACCAAGAAATGATAATTTATGAGAAATGAAGAGGTCATGGATGTAGTCAGGTTTGTTGCGTACAGAGCGAGCGTTCCATAGTGCGCCGGGGAGGGTGTGGAGAGGGGCAGGAGCAGGTCAGATAGGGGTATGATTTAGGGGGTTCCGTGCGCTGGTGCAGGTTGTGCGGAAAGATCCGACAGCAGGGGGGTGCTGGGGGCGGTCCAGGATTAGGAGATGTGGCCAGAAGTGAGGAGTAGCAGGGAGAGGGATAGCAGGAAAGATCCAATTCTAGAATAGTTTTTTAGGTGATTGGATACAGGAAAGGTTCTTCGTTATACACAACCCAAAGACAACGGGCGTGCTGCCTTAGTGTTACGGTAAGACTGAAATGGAGATACCAGGGTTAGGTTGGTTACTAGATGTGGAAATGGCAGTAGTTCAGTCTTTCAAAGGGTACATTTCAGATACAGAGAGGACATAATGTTAGAGACAGCAGAGAGACAATCTCTTATGTTCTGTACTAGTGCAGGGGTGATGTCACGGGATGATGTATATAGCTAAACCAAGCCCTGAGGAATCCCAACAGCAAGGGGAAGAGGAGAAGAGACAAAGCCTGTAAACTAGATGTGTGCTCAGATATACAGGAGGAGAACCAGGAGAGCGCAGAGACTGTGAGGCCGACAGAGCGGAGCATAGTGAGGGGGGAGGCCGACAGAGCGGAGCATAGTGAGGGGGGAGGCCGACAGAGCGGAGCATAGTGAGGGGGGAGGCCGACAGAGCGGAGCATAGTGAGGGGGGGAGGCCGACAGAGCGGAGCATAGTGAGGGGGGAGGCCGACAGAGCGGAGCATAGTGAGGGGGAGGCCGACAGAGCGGAGCATAGTGAGGAGGAGGCCGACAGAGCGGAGCATAGTGAGGGGGAGGCCGACAGAGCGGAGCATAGTGAGGGGGGGAGGCCGACAGAGCGGAGCATAGTGAGGAGGAGGCCGTGAGGCCGACAGAGCGGAGCATAGTGAGGAGGAGGCCGTGAGGCCGACAGAGCGGAGCATAGTGAGGGGGAGGCCGACAGAGCGGAGCATAGTGAGGGGGGAGGCCGACAGAGCGGAGCATAGTGAGGGGGAGGCCGACAGAGCGGAGCATAGTGAGGAGGAGGCAGTGAGGCCGACAGAGCGGAGCATAGTGAGGGGGGAGGCCGACAGAGCGGAGCATAGTGAGGGGGGAGGCCGACAGAGCGGAGCATAGTGAGGGGGAGGCCGACAGAGCGGAGCATAGTGAGGGGGAGGCCGACAGAGCGGAGCATAGTGAGGGGGGAGGCCGACAGAGCGGAGCATAGTGAGGGGGAGGCCGACAGAGCGGAGCATAGTGAGGGGGGGAGGCCGACAGAGCGGAGCATAGTGAGGAGGAGGCCGACAGAGCGGAGCATAGTGAGGGGGAGGCCGACAGAGCGGAGCATAGTGAGGAGGAGGCCGTGAGGCCGACAGAGCGGAGCATAGTGAGGAGGAGGCCGTGAGGCCGACAGAGCGGAGCATAGTGAGGGGGGAGGCCGACAGAGCGGAGCATAGTGAGGGGGAGGCCGACAGAGCGGAGCATAGTGAGGGGGAGGCCGACAGAGCGGAGCATAGTGAGGAGGAGGCAGTGAGGCCGACAGAGCGGAGCATAGTGAGGGGGGAGGCCGACAGAGCGGAGCATAGTGAGGAGGAGGCAGTGAGGCCGACAGAGCGGAGCATAGTGAGGGGGAGGCCGACAGAGCGGAGCATAGTGAGGGGGGAGGCCGACAGAGCGGAGCATAGTGAGGGGGAGGCCGACAGAGCGGAGCATAGTGAGGGGGAGGCCGACAGAGCGGAGCATAGTGAGGGGGGGAGGCCGACAGAGCGGAGCATAGTGAGGGGGGAGGCCGACAGAGCGGAGCATAGTGAGGGGGAGGCCGACCGAGAGCGGAGCATAGTGAGGGGGAGGCCGACAGAGCGGAGCATAGTGAGGGGGGAGGCCGACAGAGCGGAGCATAGTGAGGGGGAGGCCGACAGAGCGGAGCATAGTGAGGGGGGAGGCCGACAGAGCGGAGCATAGTGAGGAGGAGGCCGTGAGGCCGACAGAGCGGAGCATAGTGAGGAGGAGGCCGACAGAGCGGAGCATAGTGAGGGGGAGGCCGACAGAGCGGAGCATAGTGAGGAGGAGTCCGTGAGGCCGACAGAGCGGAGCATAGTGAGGAGGAGGCCGACAGAGCGGAGCATAGTGAGGAGGAGTCCGTGAGGCCGACAGAGCGGAGCATAGTGAGGAGGAGTCCGTGAGGCCGACAGAGCGGAGCATAGTGAGGAGGAGTCCGTGAGGCCGACAGAGCGGAGCATAGTGAGGAGGAGTCCGTGAGGCCGACAGAGCGGAGCATAGTGAGGAGGAGTCCGTGAGGCCGACAGAGCGGAGCATAGTGAGGAGGAGTCCGTGAGGCCGACAGAGCAGAGCATAGTGAGGAGGAGTCCGTGAGGCCGACAGAGCGGAGCATAGTGAGGAGGAGTCCGTGAGGCCGACAGAGCGGAGCATAGTGAGGAGGAGTCCGTGAGATCCTGCGGAGAGCTTACACTATACAGAAGAGAGGACCCTGCGGAGCAGAAGAGCTTACACTATACAGAAGAGAGAGGACCCCGCAGACCAGAAGAGCTTACACTCTACAGAAGAGAGAGGACCCTGCAGACCAGAAGAGCTTACACTCTACATCATCCACCACTACCTCACTACTATAACCTCCAACATCCACCACTACCTCACTACTATAACCTCCATCATCCACCTGTACCTCACTACTACAACCTCCATCATCCACCTGTACCTCACTACTATAACCTCCATCATCCACCACTACCTCACTACTATAACCTCCATCATCCACCTGTACCTCGCTACTATAACCTCCATCATCCACCTGTACCTCGCTACTATAACCTCCATCATCCACCTGTACCTCACTACTATAACCTCCATCATCCACCTGTACCTCACTACTATAACCTCCATCATCCACCTGTACCTCACTACTATAACCTCCATCATCCACCTGTACCTCACTACTATAACCTCCATCATCCACCTGTACCTCACTACTATAACCTCCATCATCCACCACTATCTCAGTACTATAACCTCCATCATCCACCTGTACCTCACTACTATAACCTCCATCATCCACCTGTACCTCACTACTATAACCTCCATCATCTACCTGTACCTCACTACTATAACCTCCATCATCCACCTGTACCTCACTACTATAACCTCCATCATCCACCTGTACCTCACTACTATAACCTCCATCATCCACCACTATCTCACTACTATAACCTCCATCATCTACCTGTACCTCACTACTATAACCTCCATCATCCACCTGTACCTCACTACTATAACGTCCATCATCCACCTGTACCTCACTACTATAACCTCCATCATCCACCTGTACCTCACTACTATAACCTCCATCATCCACCTGTACCTCACTACTATAACCTCCATCATCCACCTGTACCTCACTACTATAACCTCCATCATCCACCACTATCTCACTACTATAACCTCCATCATCCACCTGTACCTCACTACTATAACCTCCATCATCCACCTGTACCTCACTACTATAACCTCCATCATCCACCTGTACCTCACTACTATAACCTCCATCATCTACCTGTACCTCACTACTATAACCTCCATCATCCACCTGTACCTCACTACTATAACCTCCATCATCCACCTGTACCTCACTACTATAACCTCCATCATCTACCTGTACCTCACTACTATAACCTCCATCATCCACCTGTACCTCACTACTATAACCTCCATCATCCACCTGTACCTCACTACTATAACCTCCATCATCCACCTGTACCTCACTACTATAACCTCCATCATCTACCTGTACCTCACTACTATAACCTCCATCATCCACCTGTACCTCACTACTATAACCTCCATCATCCACCTGTACCTCACTACTATAACCTCCATCATCCACCACTATCTCACTACTATAACCTCCATCATCTACCTGTACCTCACTACTATAACCTCCATCATCCACCTGTACCTCACTACTATAACGTCCATCATCCACCTGTACCTCACTACTATAACCTCCATCATCCACCTGTACCTCACTACTATAACCTCCATCATCCACCTGTACCTCACTACTATAACCTCCATCATCCACCTGTACCTCACTACTATAACCTCCATCATCCACCACTATCTCACTACTATAACCTCCATCATCCACCTGTACCTCACTACTATAACCTCCATCATCCACCTGTACCTCACTACTATAACCTCCATCATCCACCTGTACCTCACTACTATAACCTCCATCATCTACCTGTACCTCACTACTATAACCTCCATCATCCACCTGTACCTCACTACTATAACCTCCATCATCCACCTGTACCTCACTACTATAACCTCCATCATCTACCTGTACCTCACTACTATAACCTCCATCATCCACCTGTACCTCACTACTATAACCTCCATCATCCACCTGTACCTCACTACTATAACCTCCATCATCCACCTGTACCTCACTACTATAACCTCCATCATCCACCTGTACCTCACTACTATAACCTCCATCATCCACCACTATCTCACTACTATAACCTCCATCATCTACCTGTACCTCACTACTATAACCTCCATCATCCACCTGTACCTCACTACTATAACCTCCATCATCCACCTGTACCTCACTACTATAACCTCCATCATCCACCTGTACCTCACTACTATAACCTCCATCATCCACCTGTACCTCACTACTATAACCTCCATCATCCACCTGTACCTCACTACTATAACCTCCATCATCCACCACTATCTCAGTACTATAACCTCCATCATCCACCTGTACCTCACTACTATAACCTCCATCATCCACCTGTACCTCACTACTATAACCTCCATCATCTACCTGTACCTCACTACTATAACCTCCATCATCCACCTGTACCTCACTACTATAACCTCCATCATCCACCTGTACCTCACTACTATAACCTCCATCATCCACCACTATCTCACTACTATAACCTCCATCATCCACCACTACCTCGCTACTATAACCTCCATCATCCACCTGTACCTCACTACTATAACCTCCATCATCCACCTGTACCTCACTACTATAACCTCCATCATCTACCTGTACCTCACTACTATAACCTCCATCATCCACCACTACCTCACTACTATAACCTCCATCATCCACCTGTACCTCGCTACTATAACCTCCATCATCTACCTATACCTCACTACTATAACCTCCATCATCCACCTGTACCTCACTACTATAACCTCCATCATCCACCTGTACCTCACTACTATAACCTCCATAATCCACCTGTACCTCACTACTATAACCTCCATCATCCACCTGTACCTCGCTACTATAACCTCCATCATCCACCTGTACCTCACTACTATAACCTCCATCATCCACCACTACCTCGCTACTATAACCTCCATCATCCACCTGTACCTCACTACTATAACCTCCATCATCCACCTTGTGAAAGATCCTCAGTGCGCCAAACCGCTTTGGCCACACCCTGAGTCCTCTTTCATATAAAAACCACACTCACCTCCAGTGAGTGCCGGGTTCACCAGATAAATACAAGACAAGCCTTCTAAATTTTATATATTTATTAACCCCTAAATGGGTCGGTATTAACATCTAACACATGCAGTTCAGAACAGATATGCAGATATATGCAAGCATTAACAGTTACTAGTTGCAAGATACAGTACAAATAAAATAAAAGGGATTAAAGGTGAAATAATTACTTTACCACACATGTCCTTGATGTGGTTCTATAGTCCAACAATCACACATGGCATGTGTGAGTCACCAGTGGAGGCTTCTTGGCATGTGGCATTAACTCCTAGCATGTGGCATCACAGTATATGCCAGCCTGCATGCTCTCATCACAGTCTCTCAGCATTAGTCCAATAGTCTCAACAGAATCTCATCACAGCAGCCTCTCTTCATGGTCTGTCTGTGTCAACTCCCCAGCATGATCTCCCTAGCATCAACTCTATAGCATAATCTCCATAGTGTAATCTCAGCACAGTCTTCATAGCATGATCTCCAAGTGATAGTCTCCTCCCACAGACCTCTTACCTCATCTTTTATACCCTTTTTGCCACCTCCCAGAATGAGGTCGCCGGCAACAGTACGTCTGATGAGTTAATTCAATCAAGTCCAGATCTTTTGTATAGAGCTGAGACAAAGTGAATGGATACACTGTTATCAGTCATATCTGATCAACAGCCCAGGCTTGAACAATGCACTATTGTTTGATCAGCCAGGGCTGTATAGGAATACAATGGAGCCCTATTGTTCCAGCCTGGCTGCTACTGCCAATATGCACCTAGGCTTGTAGCTGCGCACAGTATGCAAGCAAGGAAGAAGGGAAATCCTATACCCAGAGACCAAAATACAGCTGAGTTATAGCCATATTCAAGCAGAATCATCACACACCTGTACCTCACTACTATAACCTCCATCATCCACCTGTACCTCACTACTATAACCTCCATCATCCACCTGTACCTCACTACTATAACCTCCATCATCCACCTGTACCTCACTACTATAACCTCCATCATCCACCTGTACCTCACTACTATAACCTCCATCATCCACCTGTACCTCACTACTATAACCTCCATCATCGACCTGTACCTCACTACTATAACCTCCATCATCCACCACTACCTCACTACTATAACCTCCATCATCCACCTGTACCTCACTACTATAACCTCCATCATCCACCTGTACCTCACTACTATAACCTCCATCATCCACCTGTACCTCGCTACTATAACCTCCATCATCCACCTGTACCTCACTACTATAACCTCCATCATCCACCTGTACCTCACTACTATAACCTCCATCATCCACCTGTACCTCACTACTATAACCTCCATCATCCACCACTATCTCACTACTATAACCTCCATCATCCACCTGTACCTCACTACTATAACCTCCATCATCCACCACTATCTCACTACTATAACCTCCATCATCCACCTGTACCTCGCTACTATAACCTCCATCATCCACCTGTACTTCACTACTATAACCTCCATCATCCACCTGTACCTCACTACTATAACCTCCATCATCCACCGCTTCGTCACTACTATAACCTCCATCATCCACCACTACCTCACTACTATAATCTCCATCATCCACCTGTACCTCACTACTATAACCTCCATCATCCACCACTAACTCACTACTATAACCTCCATCATCTACCTGTACCTCACTACTATAACCTCCATCATCCACCTGTACCTCACTACTAAAACCTCCATCATCTACCTGTACCTCACTACTATAACCTCCATCATCCACCTGTACCTCACTACTATAACCTCCATCATCCACCACTATCTCACTACTATAACCTCCATCATCCACCTGTACCTCACTACTATAACCTCCATCATCCACCTGTACCTCACTACTATAACCTCCATCATCCACCTGTACCTCACTACTATAACCTCCATCATCCACCACTATCTCACTACTATAACCTCCATCATCTACCTGTACCTCGCTACTATAACCTCCATCATCCACCTGTACCTCACTACTATAACCTCCATCATCCACCTGTACCTCACTACTATAACCTCCATCATCCACCTGTACCTCACTACTATAACCTCCATCATCCACCTGTACCTCACTACTATAACCTCCATCATCTACCTGTACCTCACTACTATAACCTCCATCATCCACCTGTACCTCACTACTATAACCTCCATCATCCACCTGTACCTCACTACTATAACCTCCATCATCCACCTGTACCTCACTACTATAACCTCCATCATCCACCTGTACCTCACTACTATAACCTCCATCATCCACCTGTACCTCACTACTATAACCTCCATCATCCACCTGTACCTCACTACTATAACCTCCATCATCCACCTGTACCTCACTACTATAACCTCCATCATCCACCTGTACCTCACTACTATAACCTCCATCATCCACCTGTACCTCACTACTATAACCTCCATCATCCACCTGTACCTCACTACTATAACCTCCATCATCCACCGCTACGTCACTACTATAACCTCCATCATCCACCTGTACCTCACTACTATAACCTCCATCATCCACCTGTACCTCACTACTATAACCTCCATCATCCACCACTACCTCGCTACTATAACCTCCATCATCTACCTGTACCTCACTACTATAACCTCCATCATCCACCTGTACCTCACTACTATAACCTCCATCATCTACCTGTACCTCACTACTATAACCTCCATCATCCACCTGTACCTCACTACTATAACCTCCATCATCCACCTGTACCTCGCTACTATAACCTCCATCATCCACCTGTACCTCACTACTATAACCTCCATCATCCACCTGTACCTCACTACTATAACCTCCATCATCCACCTGTACCTCACTACTATAACCTCCATCATCCACCTGTACCTCACTACTATAACCTCCATCATCCACCACTACCTCACTACTATAACCTCCATCATCCACCTGTACCTCGCTACTATAACCTCCATCATCCACCTGTACCTCGCTACTATAACCTCCATCATCCACCTGTACCTCACTACTATAACCTCCATCATCCACCACTATCTCACTACTATAACCTCCATCATCCACCACTACCTCGCTACTATAACCTCCATCATCCACCTGTACCTCACTACTATAACCTCCATCATCCACCTGTACCTCACTACTATAACCTCCATCATCTACCTGTACCTCACTACTATAACCTCCATCATCCACCACTACCTCACTACTATAACCTCCATCATCCACCTGTACCTCGCTACTATAACCTCCATCATCTACCTATACCTCACTACTATAACCTCCATCATCCACCTGTACCTCACTACTATAACCTCCATCATCCACCTGTACCTCACTACTATAACCTCCATAATCCACCTGTACCTCACTACTATAACCTCCATCATCCACCTGTACCTCGCTACTATAACCTCCATCATCCACCTGTACCTCACTACTATAACCTCCATCATCCACCACTACCTCGCTACTATAACCTCCATCATCCACCTGTACCTCACTACTATAACCTCCATCATCCACCTTGTGAAAGATCCTCAGTGCGCCAAACCGCTTTGGCCACACCCTGAGTCCTCTTTCATATAAAAACCACACTCACCTCCAGTGAGTGCCGGGTTCACCAGATAAATACAAGACAAGCCTTCTAAATTTTATATATTTATTAACCCCTAAATGGGTCGGTATTAACATCTAACACATGCAGTTCAGAACAGATATGCAGATATATGCAAGCATTAACAGTTACTAGTTACAGGATACAGTACAAATAAAATAAAAGGGATTAAAGGTGAAATAATTACTTTACCACACATGTCCTTGATGTGGTTCTATAGTCCAACAATCACACATGGCATGTGTGAGTCACCAGTGGAGGCTTCTTGGCATGTGGCATTAACTCCTAGCATGTGGCATCACAGTATATGCCAGCCTGCATGCTCTCATCACAGTCTCTCAGCATTAGTCCAATAGTCTCAACAGAATCTCATCACAGCAGCCTCTCTTCATGGTCTGTCTGTGTCAACTCCCCAGCATGATCTCCCTAGCATCAACTCTATAGCATAATCTCCATAGTGTAATCTCAGCACAGTCTTCATAGCATGATCTCCAAGTGATAGTCTCCTCCCACAGACCTCTTACCTCATCTTTTATACCCTTTTTGCCACCTCCCAGAATGAGGTCGCCGGCAACAGTACGTCTGATGAGTTAATTCAATCAAGTCCAGATCTTTTGTATAGAGCTGAGACAAAGTGAATGGATACACTGTTATCAGTCATATCTGATCAACAGCCCAGGCTTGAACAATGCACTATTGTTTGATCAGCCAGGGCTGTATAGGAATACAATGGAGCCCTATTGTTCCAGCCTGGCTGCTACTGCCAATATGCACCTAGGCTTGTAGCTGCGCACAGTATGCAAGCAAGGAAGAAGGGAAATCCTATACCCAGAGACCAAAATACAGCTGAGTTATAGCCATATTCAAGCAGAATCATCACACACCTGTACCTCACTACTATAACCTCCATCATCCACCTGTACCTCACTACTATAACCTCCATCATCCACCTGTACCTCACTACTATAACCTCCATCATCCACCTGTACCTCACTACTATAACCTCCATCATCCACCTGTACCTCACTACTATAACCTCCATCATCCACCTGTACCTCACTACTATAACCTCCATCATCGACCTGTACCTCACTACTATAACCTCCATCATCCACCACTACCTCACTACTATAACCTCCATCATCCACCTGTACCTCACTACTATAACCTCCATCATCCACCTGTACCTCACTACTATAACCTCCATCATCCACCTGTACCTCGCTACTATAACCTCCATCATCCACCTGTACCTCACTACTATAACCTCCATCATCCACCTGTACCTCACTACTATAACCTCCATCATCCACCTGTACCTCACTACTATAACCTCCATCATCCACCACTATCTCACTACTATAACCTCCATCATCCACCTGTACCTCACTACTATAACCTCCATCATCCACCTGTACCTCACTACTATAACCTCCATCATCCACCACTATCTCACTACTATAACCTCCATCATCCACCTGTACCTCGCTACTATAACCTCCATCATCCACCTGTACTTCACTACTATAACCTCCATCATCCACCTGTACCTCACTACTATAACCTCCATCATCCACCGCTACGTCACTACTATAACCTCCATCATCCACCACTACCTCACTACTATAATCTCCATCATCCACCTGTACCTCACTACTATAACCTCCATCATCCACCACTAACTCACTACTATAACCTCCATCATCTACCTGTACCTCACTACTATAACCTCCATCATCCACCTGTACCTCACTACTAAAACCTCCATCATCTACCTGTACCTCACTACTATAACCTCCATCATCCACCTGTACCTCACTACTATAACCTCCATCATCCACCACTATCTCACTACTATAACCTCCATCATCCACCTGTACCTCACTACTATAACCTCCATCATCCACCTGTACCTCACTACTATAACCTCCATCATCCACCTGTACCTCACTACTATAACCTCCATCATCCACCACTATCTCACTACTATAACCTCCATCATCTACCTGTACCTCGCTACTATAACCTCCATCATCCACCTGTACCTCACTACTATAACCTCCATCATCCACCTGTACCTCACTACTATAACCTCCATCATCCACCTGTACCTCACTACTATAACCTCCATCATCCACCTGTACCTCACTACTATAACCTCCATCATCTACCTGTACCTCACTACTATAACCTCCATCATCCACCTGTACCTCACTACTATAACCTCCATCATCCACCTGTACCTCACTACTATAACCTCCATCATCCACCTGTACCTCACTACTATAACCTCCATCATCCACCTGTACCTCACTACTATAACCTCCATCATCCACCTGTACCTCACTACTATAACCTCCATCATCCACCTGTACCTCACTACTATAACCTCCATCATCCACCTGTACCTCACTACTATAACCTCCATCATCCACCTGTACCTCACTACTATAACCTCCATCATCCACCTGTACCTCACTACTATAACCTCCATCATCCACCTGTACCTCACTACTATAACCTCCATCATCCACCTGTACCTCACTACTATAACCTCCATCATCCACCTGTACCTCACTACTATAACCTCCATCATCCACCTGTACCTCACTACTATAACCTCCATCATCCACCTGTACCTCACTACTATAACCTCCATCATCCACCACTACCTCGCTACTATAACCTCCATCATCTACCTGTACCTCACTACTATAACCTCCATCATCCACCTGTACCTCACTACTATAACCTCCATCATCCACCTGTACCTCACTACTATAACCTCCATCATCCACCTGTACCTCACTACTATAACCTCCATCATCCACCAGTATCTCACTACTATAACCTCCATCATCCACCTGTACCTCACTACTATAACCTCCATCATCCACCTGTACCTCACTACTATAACCTCCATCATCCACCTGTACCTCACTACTATAACCTCCATCATCCACCTGTACCTCACTACTATAACCTCCATCATCCACCTGTACCTCACTACTATAACCTCCATCATCCACCTGTACCTCACTACTATAACCTCCATCATCCACCACTATCTCACTACTATAACCTCCATCATCCACCTGTACCTCACTACTATAACCTCCATCATCCACCTGTACCTCACTACTATAACCTCCATCATCCACCTGTACCTCACTACTATAACCTCCATCATCCACCTGTACCTCACTACTATAACCTCCATCATCCACCTGTACCTCACTACTATAACCTCCATCATCCACCTGTACCTCACTACTATAACCTCCATCATCCACCAGTACCTCACTACTATAACCTCCATCATCCACCTGTACCTCACTACTATAACCTCCATCATCCACCTGTACCTCACTACTATAACCTCCATCATCCACCTGTACCTCACTACTATAACCTCCATCATCCACCTGTACCTCACTACTATAACCTCCATCATCCACCTGTACCTCACTACTATAACCTCCATCATCCACCTGTACCTCACTACTATAACCTCCATCATCCACCTGTACCTCACTACTATAACCTCCATCATCCACCTGTACCTCACTACTATAACCTCCATCATCCACCTGTACCTCACTACTATAACCTCCATCATCCACCTGTACCTCACTACTATAACCTCCATCATCCACCTGTACCTCACTACTATAACCTCCATCATCGTACCTACCTCACTACTATAACCTCCATCATCCACCTGTACCTCACTACTATAACCTCCATCATCCACCTGTACCTCACTACTATAACCTCCATCATCCACCTGTACCTCACTACTATAACCTCCATCATCCACCTGTACCTCACTACTATAACCTCCATCATCCACCTGTACCTCACTACTATAACCTCCATCATCCACCTGTACCTCACTACTATAACCTCCATCATCCACCTGTACCTCACTACTATAACCTCCATCATCCACCTGTACCTCACTACTATAACCTCCATCATCCACCTGTACCTCACTACTATAACCTCCATCATCCACCTGTACCTCACTACTATAACCTCCATCATCCACCTGTACCTCACTACTATAACCTCCATCATCCACCTGTACCTCACTACTATAACCTCCATCATCCACCACTACCTCACTACTATAACCTCCATCATCCACCTGTACCTCACTACTATAACCTCCATCATCCACCTGTACCTCACTACTATAACCTCCATCATCCACCTGTACCTCACTACTATAACCTCCATCATCCACCTGTACCTCACTACTATAACCTCCATCATCCACCACTATCTCACTACTATAACCTCCATCATCCACCTGTACCTCACTACTATAACCTCCATCATCCACCTGTACCTCACTACTATAACCTCCATCATCCACCTGTACCTCACTACTATAACCTCCATCATCCACCTGTACCTCACTACTATAACCTCCATCATCTCACCTGTACACTCACTACTATAACCTCCATCATCCACCTGTACCTCACTACTATAACCTCCATCATCCACCTGTACCTCACTACTATAACCTCCATCATCCACCTGTACCTCACTACTATAACCTCCATCATCCACCTGTACCTCACTACTATAACCTCCATCATCCACCTGTACCTCACTACTATAACCTCCATCATCCACCTGTACCTCACTACTATAACCTCCATCATCCACCTGTACCTCACTACTATAACCTCCATCATCCACCTGTACCTCACTACTATAACCTCCATCATCCACCTGTACCTCACTACTATAACCTCCATCATCCACCTGTACCTCACTACTATAACCTCCATCATCCACCTGTACCTCACTACTATAACCTCCATCATCCACCTGTACCTCACTACTATAACCTCCATCATCCACCTGTACCTCACTACTATAACCTCCATCATCCACCTGTACCTCACTACTATAACCTCCATCATCCACCTGTACCTCACTACTATAACCTCCATCATCCACCTGTACCTCACTACTATAACCTCCATCATCCACCATGATCACTACTATAACCTCCATCATCCACCTGTACCTCACTACTATAACCTCCATCATCCACCTGTACCTCACTACTATAACCTCCATCATCCACCTGTACCTCACTACTATAACCTCCATCATCCACCTGTACCTCACTACTATAACCTCCATCATCCACCTGTACCTCACTACTATAACCTCCATCATCCACCTGTACCTCACTACTATAACCTCCATCATCCACCTGTACCTCACTACTATAACCTCCATCATCCACCTGTACCTCACTACTATAACCTCCATCATCCACCTGTACCTCACTACTATAACCTCCATCATCCACCTGTACCTCACTACTATAACCTCCATCATCCACCTGTACCTCACTACTATAACCTCCATCATCCACCTGTACCTCACTACTATAACCTCCATCATCCACCTGTACCTCACTACTATAACCTCCATCATCCACCTGTACCTCACTACTATAACCTCCATCATCCACCTGTACCTCACTACTATAACCTCCATCATCCACCTGTACCTCACTACTATAACCTCCATCATCCACCTGTACCTCACTACTATAACCTCCATCATCCACCTGTACCTCACTACTATAACCTCCATCATCCACCTGTACCTCACTACTATAACCTCCATCATCCACCTCTACCTCACTACTATAACCTCCATCATCCACCTGTACCTCACTACTATAACCTCCATCATCCACCTGTACCTCACTACTATAACCTCCATCATCCACCTGTACCTCACTACTATAACCTCCATCATCCACCTGTACCTCACTACTATAACCTCCATCATCCACCTGTACCTCACTACTATAACCTCCATCATCCACCTGTACCTCACTACTATAACCTCCATCATCCACCTGTACCTCACTACTATAACCTCCATCATCCACCTGTACCTCACTACTATAACCTCCATCATCCACCTGTACCTCACTACTATAACCTCCATCATCCACCTGTACCTCACTACTATAACCTCCATCATCCACCTGTACCTCACTACTATAACCTCCATCATCCACCTGTACCTCACTACTATAACCTCCATCATCCACCTGTACCTCACTACTATAACCTCCATCATCCACCTGTACCTCACTACTATAACCTCCATCATCCACCTGTACCTCACTACTATAACCTCCATCATCCATCCCACCTGTACCTCACTACTATAACCTCCATCATCCACCTGTACCTCACTACTATAACCTCCATCATCCACCTGTACCTCACTACTATAACCTCCATCATCCACCTGTACCTCACTACTATAACCTCCATCATCCACCTGTACCTCACTACTATAACCTCCATCATCCACCTGTACCTCACTACTATAACCTCCATCATCCACCTGTACCTCACTACTATAACCTCCATCATCCACCTGTATCACTACTATAACCTCCATCATCCACCTGTACCTCACTACTATAACCTCCATCATCCACCTGTACCTCACTACTATAACCTCCATCATCCACCTGTACCTCACTACTATAACCTCCATCATCCACCTTACCTCACTACTATAACCTCCATCATCCACCTGTACCTCACTACTATAACCTCCATCATCCACCTGTACCTCACTACTATAACCTCCATCATCCACCTGTACCTCACTACTATAACCTCCATCATCCACCTGTACCTCACTACTATAACCTCCATCATCCACCTGTACCTCACTACTATAACCTCCATCATCCACCTGTACCTCACTACTATAACCTCCATCATCCACCTGTACCTCACTACTATAACCTCCATCATCCACCTGTACCTCACTACTATAACCTCCATCATCCACCTGTACCTCACTACTATAACCTCCATCATCCACCTGTACCTCACTACTATAACCTCCATCATCCACCTGTACCTCACTACTATAACCTCCATCATCCACCTCTATCTCACTACTATAACCTCCATCATCCACCTGTACCTCACTACTATAACCTCCATCATCCACCTGTACCTCACTACTATAACCTCCATCATCCACCTGTACCTCACTACTATAACCTCCATCATCCACCTGTACCTCACTACTATAACCTCCATCATCCACCTGTACCTCACTACTATAACCTCCATCATCCACCTGTACCTCACTACTATAACCTCCATCATCCACCTGTACCTCACTACTATAACCTCCATCATCCACCTGTACCTCACTACTATAACCTCCATCATCCACCTGTACCTCACTACTATAACCTCCATCATCCACCTGTACCTCACTACTATAACCTCCATCATCCACCTGTACCTCACTACTATAACCTCCATCATCCACCTGTACCTCACTACTATAACCTCCATCATCCACCTGTACCTCACTACTATAACCTCCATCATCCACCTGTACCTCACTACTATAACCTCCATCATCCACCTGTACCTCACTACTATAACCTCCATCATCCACCTGTACCTCACTACTATAACCTCCATCATCCACCTCTATCTCACTACTATAACCTCCATCATCCACCTGTACCTCACTACTATAACCTCCATCATCCACCTGTACCTCACTACTATAACCTCCATCATCCACCTGTACCTCACTACTATAACCTCCATCATCCACCTGTACCTCACTACTATAACCTCCATCATCCACCCTTATAACCTCCATCATCCACCTGTACCTCACTACTATAACCTCCATCATCCACCTGTACCTCACTACTATAACCTCCATCATCCACCTGTACCTCACTACTATAACCTCCATCATCCACCTGTACCTCACTACTATAACCTCCATCATCCACCTGTACCTCACTACTATAACCTCCATCATCCACCTGTACCTCACTACTATAACCTCCATCATCCACCACTACCTCACTACTATAACCTCCATCATCCACCTGTACCTCACTACTATAACCTCCATCATCCACCTGTACCTCACTACTATAACCTCCATCATCCACCTGTACCTCACTACTATAACCTCCATCATCCACCTGTACCTCATACTATAACCTCCATCATCCACCTGTACCTCACTACTATAACCTCCATCATCCACCTGTACCTCACTACTATAACCTCCATCATCCACCTGTACCTCACTACTATAACCTCCATCATCCACCTGTACCTCACTACTATAACCTCCATCATCCACCTGTACCTCACTACTATAACCTCCATCATCCACCTGTACCTCACTACTATAACCTCCATCATCCACCTGTACCTCACTACTATAACCTCCATCATCCACCTGTACCTCACTACTATAACCTCCATCATCCACCTGTACCTCACTACTATAACCTCCATCATCCACCTGTACCTCACTACTATAACCTCCATCATCCACCTGTACCTCACTACTATAACCTCCATCATCCACCTGTACCTCACTACTATAACCTCCATCATCCACCTGTACCTCACTACTATAACCTCCATCATCCACCTGTACCTCACTACTATAACCTCCATCATCCACCTGTACCTCACTACTATAACCTCCATCATCCACCTGTACCTCACTACTATAACCTCCATCATCCACCTGTACCTCACTACTATAACCTCCATCATCCACCTGTACCTCACTACTATAACCTCCATCATCCACCTGTACCTCACTACTATAACCTCCATCATCCACCTGTACCTCACTACTATAACCTCCATCATCCACCTGTACCTCACTACTATAACCTCCATCATCCACCTGTACCTCACTACTATAACCTCCATCATCCACCTGTACCTCACTACTATAACCTCCATCATCCACCTGTACCTCACTACTATAACCTCCATCATCCACCTGTACCTCACTACTATAACCTCCATCATCCACCTGTACCTCACTACTATAACCTCCATCATCCACCTGTACCTCACTACTATAACCTCCATCATCCACCTGTACCTCACTACTATAACCTCCATCATCCACCTGTACCTCACTACTATAACCTCCATCATCCACCTGTACCTCACTACTATAACCTCCATCATCCACCTGTACCTCACTACTATAACCTCCATCATCCACCTGTACCTCACTACTATAACCTCCATCATCCACCTGTACCTCACTACTATAACCTCCATCATCCACCTGTACCTCACTACTATAACCTCCATCATCCACCTGTACCTCACTACTATAACCTCCATCATCCACCTGTACCTCACTACTATAACCTCCATCATCCACCTGTACCTCACTACTATAACCTCCATCATCCACCTGTACCTCACTACTATAACCTCCATCATCCACCTGTACCTCACTACTATAACCTCCATCATCCACCTGTACCTCACTACTATAACCTCCATCATCCACCACTACCTCACTACTATAACCTCCATCATCCACCTGTACCTCACTACTATAACCTCCATCATCCACCTGTACCTCACTACTATAACCTCCATCATCCACCTGTACCTCACTACTATAACCTCCATCATCCACCTGTACCTCACTACTATAACCTCCATCATCCACCTACCTCCACACCTCTACCTCACTACTATAACCTCCATCATCCACCTGTACCTCACTACTATAACCTCCATCATCCACCTGTACCTCACTACTATAACCTCCATCATCCACCTGTACCTCACTACTATAACCTCCATCATCCACCTGTACCTCACTACTATAACCTCCATCATCCACCTGTACCTCACTACTATAACCTCCATCATCCACCTGTACCTCACTACTATAACCTCCATCATCCACCTGTACCTCACTACTATAACCTCCATCATCCACCTGTACCTCACTACTATAACCTCCATCATCCACCTGTACCTCACTACTATAACCTCCATCATCCACCTGTACCTCACTACTATAACCTCCATCATCCACCTGTACCTCACTACTATAACCTCCATCATCCACCTGTACCTCACTACTATAACCTCCATCATCCACCTGTACCTCACTACTATAACCTCCATCATCCACCTGTACCTCACTACTATAACCTCCATCATCCACCTGTACCTCACTACTATAACCTCCATCATCCACCTGTACCTCACTACTATAACCTCCATCATCCACCTGTACCTCACTACTATAACCTCCATCATCCACCTGTACCTCACTACTATAACCTCCATCATCCACCTGTACCTCACTACTATAACCTCCATCATCCACCTGTACCTCACTACTATAACCTCCATCATCCACCTGTACCTCACTACTATAACCTCCATCATCCACCTGTACCTCACTACTATAACCTCCATCATCCACCTGTACCTCACTACTATAACCTCCATCATCCACCTGTACCTCACTACTATAACCTCCATCATCCACCTGTACCTCACTACTATAACCTCCATCATCCACCTGTACCTCACTACTATAACCTCCATCATCCACCTGTACCTCACTACTATAACCTCCATCATCCACCTGTACCTCACTACTATAACCTCCATCATCCACCTGTACCTCACTACTATAACCTCCATCATCCACCTGTACCTCACTACTATAACCTCCATCATCCACCTGTACCTCACTACTATAACCTCCATCATCCACCACTACCTCACTACTATAACCTCCATCATCCACCTGTACCTCACTACTATAACCTCCATCATCCACCTGTACCTCACTACTATAACCTCCATCATCCACCTGTACCTCACTACTATAACCTCCATCATCCACCTGTACCTCACTACTATAACCTCCATCATCCACCTGTACCTCACTACTATAACCTCCATCATCCACCTGTACCTCACTACTATAACCTCCATCATCCACCTGTACCTCACTACTATAACCTCCATCATCCACCTGTACCTCACTACTATAACCTCCATCATCCACCTGTACCTCACTACTATAACCTCCATCATCCACCTGTACCTCACTACTATAACCTCCATCATCCACCACTACCTCACTACTATAACCTCCATCATCTACCTGTACCTCACTACTATAACCTCCATCATCCACCTGTACCTCACTACTATAACCTCCATCATCCACCTGTACCTCACTACTATAACCTCCATCATCCACCTGTACCTCACTACTATAACCTCCATCATCCACCTGTACCTCACTACTATAACCTCCATCATCCACCTGTACCTCACTACTATAACCTCCATCATCCACCTGTACCTCACTACTATAACCTCCATCATCCACCTGTACCTCACTACTATAACCTCCATCATCCACCTGTACCTCACTACTATAACCTCCATCATCCACCTGTACCTCACTACTATAACCTCCATCATCCACCTGTACCTCACTACTATAACCTCCATCATCCACCTGTACCTCACTACTATAACCTCCATCATCCACCTGTACCTCACTACTATAACCTCCATCATCCACCTGTACCTCACTACTATAACCTCCATCATCCACCTGTACCTCACTACTATAACCTCCATCATCCACCTGTACCTCACTACTATAACCTCCATCATCCACCTGTACCTCACTACTATAACCTCCATCATCCACCTGTACCTCACTACTATAACCTCCATCATCCACCTGTACCTCACTACTATAACCTCCATCATCCACCTGTACCTCACTACTATAACCTCCATCATCCACCTGTACCTCACTACTATAACCTCCATCATCCACCTGTACCTCACTACTATAACCTCCATCATCCACCTGTACCTCACTACTATAACCTCCATCATCCACCTGTACCTCACTACTATAACCTCCATCATCCACCTGTACCTCACTACTATAACCTCCATCATCCACCTGTACCTCACTACTATAACCTCCATCATCCACCTGTACCTCACTACTATAACCTCCATCATCCACCTGTACCTCACTACTATAACCTCCATCATCCACCTGTACCTCACTACTATAACCTCCATCATCCACCTGTACCTCACTACTATAACCTCCATCATCCACCTGTACCTCACTACTATAACCTCCATCATCCACCTGTACCTCACTACTATAACCTCCATCATCCACCTGTACCTCACTACTATAACCTCCATCATCCACCTGTACCTCACTACTATAACCTCCATCATCCACCTGTACCTCACTACTATAACCTCCATCATCCACCTGTACCTCACTACTATAACCTCCATCATCCACCTGTACCTCACTACTATAACCTCCATCATCCACCTGTACCTCACTACTATAACCTCCATCATCCACCTGTTCCTCACTACTATAACCTCCATCATCCACCTGTACCTCACTACTATAACCTCCATCATCCACCTGTACCTCACTACTATAACCTCCATCATCCACCTGTACCTCACTACTATAACCTCCATCATCCACCTGTACCTCACTACTATAACCTCCATCATCCACCTGTACCTCACTACTATAACCTCCATCATCCACCTGTACCTCACTACTATAACCTCCATCATCCACCTACCTGTACCTCACTACTATAACCTCCATCATCCACCTGTACCTCACTACTATAACCTCCATCATCCACCTGTACCTCACTACTATAACCTCCATCATCCACCTGTACCTCACTACTATAACCTCCATCATCCACCTGTACCTCACTACTATAACCTCCATCATCCACCTGTACCTCACTACTATAACCTCCATCATCCACCTGTACCTCACTACTATAACCTCCATCATCCACCTGTACCTCACTACTATAACCTCCATCATCCACCTGTACCTCACTACTATAACCTCCATCATCCACCTGTACCTCACTACTATAACCTCCATCATCCACCTGTACCCACTACTATAACCTCCACATCCACCTGTACCTCACTACTATAACCTCCATCATCCACCTGTACCTCACTACTATAACCTCCATCATCCACCTGTACCTCACTACTATAACCTCCATCATCCACCTCTATCTCACTACTATAACCTCCATCATCCACCTGTACCTCACTACTATAACCTCCATCATCCACCTGTACCTCACTACTATAACCTCCATCATCCACCTGTACCTCACTACTATAACCTCCATCATCTACCTGTACCTCACTACTATAACCTCCATCATCCACCTGTACCTCACTACTATAACCTCCATCATCCACCTGTACCTCACTACTATAACCTCCATCATCCACCACTATCTCACTACTATAACCTCCATCATCCACCTGTACCTCACTACTATAACCTCCATCATCCACCTGTACCTCACTACTATAACCTCCATCATCCACCTGTACCTCACTACTATAACCTCCATCATCCACCTGTACCTCACTACTATAACCTCCATCATCCACCTGTACCTCACTACTATAACCTCCATCATCCACCTGTACCTCACTACTATAACCTCCATCATCCACCACTATCTCACTACTATAACCTCCATCATCTACCTGTACCTCACTACTATAACCTCCATCATCCACCTGTACCTCACTACTATAACCTCAATCATCCACCACTATCTCACTACTATAACCTCCATCATCTACCTGTACCTCACTACTATAACCTCCATCATCCACCTGTACCTCACTACTATAACCTCCATCATCCACCTGTACCTCACTACTATAACCTCAATCATCCACCACTATCTCACTACTATAACCTCCATCATCTACCTGTACCTCACTACTATAACCTCCATCATCCACCTGTACCTCGCTACTATAACCTCCATCATCCACCTGTACCTCACTACTATAACCTCCATCATCCACCACTACATCGCTACTATAACCTCCATCATCTACCTGTACCTCACTACTATAACCTCAATCATCCACCTGTACCTCACTACCTATCCCCCCTAACCTCCATCATCTACCTGTACCTCACTACTATAACCTCCATCATCCACCTGTACCTCACTACTATAACCTCCATCATCCACCTGTACCTCACTACTATAACCTCCATCATCCACCTGTACCTCACTACTATAACCTCCATCATCCACCTGTACCTCACTACTATAACCTCCATCATCCACCTGTACCTCACTACTATAACCTCCATCATCCACCTGTACCTCACTACTATAACCTCCATCATCTACCTGTACCTCACTACTATAACCTCCATCATCCACCTGTACCTCACTACTATAACCTCCATCATCCACCTGTACCTCACTACTATAACCTCCATCATCTACCTGTACCTCACTACTATAACCTCCATCATCCACCTGTACCTCACTACTATAACCTCCATCATCCACCTGTACCTCACTACTATAACCTCCATCATCCACCTGTACCTCACTACTATAACCTCCATCATCCACCACTATCTCACTACTATAACCTCCATCATCTACCTGTACCTCACTACTATAACCTCCATCATCCACCTGTACCTCACTACTATAACCTCCATCATCCACCTGTACCTCACTACTATAACCTCCATCATCCACCTGTACCTCACTACTATAACCTCCATCATCCACCTGTACCTCACTACTATAACCTCCATCATCCACCTGTACCTCACTACTATAACCTCCATCATCCACCTGTACCTCACTACTATAACCTCCATCATCCACCACTATCTCAGTACTATAACCTCCATCATCCACCTGTACCTCACTACTATAACCTCCATCATCCACCTGTACCTCACTACTATAACCTCCATCATCCACCTGTACCTCACTACTATAACCTCCATCATCTACCTGTACCTCACTACTATAACCTCCATCATCCACCTGTACCTCACTACTATAACCTCCATCATCCACCTGTACCTCACTACTATAACCTCCATCATCTACCTGTACCTCACTACTATAACCTCCATCATCCACCTGTACCTCACTACTATAACCTCCATCATCCACCTGTACCTCACTACTATAACCTCCATCATCCACCTGTACCTCACTACTATAACCTCCATCATCCACCTGTACCTCACTACTATAACCTCCATCATCCACCTGTACCTCACTACTATAACCTCCATCATCCACCTGTATCTCACTACTATAACCTCCATCATCCACCTGTACCTCACTACTATAACCTCCATCATCCACCACTATCTCACTACTATAACCTCCATCATCCACCTGTACCTCACTACTATAACCTCCATCATCCACCTGTACCTCACTACTATAACCTCCATCATCCACCACTATCTCACTACTATAACCTCCATCATCCACCTGTACCTCACTACTATAACCTCCATCATCTACCTGTACCTCACTACTATAACCTCCATCATCCACCTGTACCTCACTACTATAACCTCCATCATCCACCTGTACCTCACTACTATAACCTCCATCATCCACCTGTACCTCACTATAACCTCCATCATCTACCTGTACCTCACTACTATAACCTCCATCATCCACCTGTACCTCACTACTATAACCTCCATCATCCACCTGTACCTCACTACTATAACCTCCATCATCCACCTGTACCTCACTACTATAACCTCCATCATCCACCTGTACCTCACTACTATAACCTCCATCATCCACCTGTACCTCACTACTATAACCTCCATCATCCACCTGTACCTCACTACTATAACCTCCATCATCCACCTGTACCTCGCTACTATAACCTCCATCATCCACCTGTACCTCACTACTATAACCTCCATCATCGTGTGACTGTTTTCTGAGGAGATCTTTGTCTGTGTTCCCCAGGTCACATGACTCCGATCTCGCGCACTTGGCGGGACCCTGTTCTCGTCCTGTGATTGGCTGGCTGTCCTGTTACTAGGAGGCGGTTCTACATCCTATTGGCTGAGAATTGCGCAGGGTTTGATGTGGGAGGAGATTGCGAGCCCGCCACTGATGTACGGTTTATCGTCGCTGAGGTGACGGGGTGGGGCTGTATTCACACGTCTTGCGTTATGCTGTGCTGCTACCTGCAGGCTGGCGGTGTCTCCCCTGGTGTCTGCACACTATAAGCCTCCCTTTATCGGCTCTGAGGTGACGGGGTGGGGCTGTATTCACACGTCCTGCGTTATGCTGCGCTGCTCCCCCTAGTGTCTGCACACTATAAGCCTCCGGGGTCTCGCACAGGATTGATGGCGGATCCTTCATATGTCTGACTATGAGATGTGTGAGCTGTGACACCTGACAACCTCTACAGTATGTGTGCTGACTACATCATTACTGTAGGTATAGACTCTATACTGTCATGTGGGCGGTGTCAGACAGGAGCAGACCTCCAAGGTCCACCCACTTGGCGGTACAGAGCCTAATTAGCATAATGGATGCTGAAACCTACACGTGAGAAACGTGGGCTAAAGAGAGAAGGATCCCCCGAGCTGCCTCTTATCCTTGTATCCCCCTCACCCTTATCCCTGTATTCCCCTCACCCCCATCCCTGTAGTCCCCTCACCCTTATCCCTGTATCCCCCTCACCCCCATCCCTGTATCCCCCTCACCCCCATCCCTGTAGCCCCCTCACCCCCATCCCTGTATACCCCTCACCCCCATCCCTGTATCCCCCTCACCCCCATCCCTGTATTCCCCTCACCCCCATCCCTGTATTCCCCTCACCCCCATCCCTGTATCCCCCCTCACCCCCATCCCTGTAGTCCCCTCACCCTTATCCCTGTATCCCCCTCACCCCCATACCTGTATCCCCCTCACCCCCATCCCTGTATACCCCTCACCCCCATCCCTGTATTCCCCTCACCCTTATCCCTGTATCCCCCTCACCCCCATACCTGTATCCCCCTCACCCTTAACCCTGTATCCCCCTCACCCCCATCCCTGTATCCCCCTCACCCCCATCCCTGTATCCCCGAGCTGCCTCTTATCCTTGTATCCCCCCTCACCCTTATCCCTGTATCCCCCTCACCCCCATACCTGTATCCCCCTCACCCCCATCCCTGTATCCCCCTCACCCCCATCCCTGTATCCCCCTCACCCTTATCCCTGTAGTCCCCTCACCCTTATCCCTGTATCCCCCTCACCCCCATACCTGTATCCCCCTCACCCCCATCCCTGTATCCCCCTCACCCCCATCCCTGTATTCCCCTCACCCTTATCCCTGTATCCCCCTCACCCCCATCCCTGTATCCCCCCACCCCCATACCTGTATCCCCCTCACCCTTAACCCTGTATCCCCCTCACCCCCATCCCTGTATCCCCCCTCACCCCCATCCCTGTATCCCCCGAGCTGCCTCTTATCCTTGTATCCCCCTCACCCTTATCCCTGTATCCCCCTCACCCCCATACCTGTATCCCCCTCACCCCCATCCCTGTATCCCCCTCACCCCCATCCCTGTATCCCCCTCACCCCCATCCCTGTATCCCCCTCACCCCCATCCCTGTAGTCCCCTCACCCTTATCCCTGAGTCCCCTCACCCTTATCCCTGTATCCCCCTCACCCCCATCTCTGTATACCCCTACCCCCATCCCTGTATCCCCCTACCCCCATCCCTGATCCCCCACCCCCATACCTGTATCCCCCTCACCCTTAACCCTGTATACCCCTCACCCCCATCCCTGTATCCCCCTACCCCCATCCCTGTATTCCCCTCACCCTTATCCCTGTATCCCCCTCACCCTTATCCCTGTATGCCCCTCACCCCCATCCCTGTCTACCCCTCACCCTTATCCCTGTAGTCCCCTCACCCTTATCCCTGTATCCCCCTACCCCCATCCCTGTATACCCCTACCCCCATCCCTGTATTCCCCTCACCCTTATCCCTGTATCCCCCTCACCCCCATCCCTGTATCCCCCTCACCCTTATCCCTGTAGTCCCCTCACCCTTATCCCTGTAGTCCCCTACCCTATCCCTGACCCCGAGTGCCTTTACTTGTATCCCCTACCCCCATACCTGTATCCCCCTACCCCCATCCCTGTATTCCCCTCACCCCCATCCCTGTATCCCCCTACCCCATCCTGTATCCCCCTACCCCCATCCCTGTATCCCCCTACCCCCATCCCTGTATCCCCCTCACCCCCATCCCTGTATCCCCCTCACCCTTATCCCTGAGTCCCCTCACCCCCATCCCTGTATTCCCCTCACCCTTATCCCTGTATCCCCCTCACCCCCATCCCTGTATCCCCCTCACCCCCATACCTGTATCCCCCTCACCCTTAACCCTGTATCCCCCTACCACCAACCCTGTATCCCCCTACCCCCATCCCTGTATTCCCCTCACCCTTATCCCTGTATCCCCCTCACCCCCATCCCTGTATTCCCCTACCCCCATCCCTGTATCCCCCTCACCCTTATCCCTGTATTCCCCTCATCCTTATCCCTGTATTCCCCTCACCCCCATACCTGTATCCCCCTACCCTTATCCCTGTATCCCCCTACCCTTATCCCTGTATCCCCCTCACCCCCATACCTGTATCCCCCTCACCCCCATCCCTGTATCCCCCTCACCCCCATCCCTGTATCCCCCTACCCCCATCCCTGTATCCCCCTCACCCCCATCCCTGTATCCCCCTCACCCCCATCCCTGTATCCCCCACCCCCATCCCTGTATCCCCTCACCCTTATTCCTGTATCCCCTCACCCCTATCCCTGTATCCCCCTCACCCTTATCCCTGTATCCCCCTACCCTCATCCCTGTATCCCCCTCACCCTTATCCCTGTATCCCCCTACCCTTATCCCTGTATCCCCCTACCCTATCCCTGTATCCCCCTACCCTTATCCCTGTATCCCCCTACCCCCATACCTGTATCCCCCTCACCCCCATCCCTGTAGCCCCCTCACCCCCATCCCTGTATTCCCCTCACCCCCATCCCTGTATCCCCCTCACCCCCATCCCTGTATCCCCCTCACCCCCATCCCTGTATCCCCTCACCCTTATCCCTGTATCCCCCTCACCCTTATCCCTGTATACCCCTCACCCCCATCCCTGTATACCCCTCACCCCCATCCCTGTATCCCCCTCACCCCCATCCCTGTATCCCCCTCACCCCCATCCCTGTATCCCCCTACCCCCATCCCTGTAGTCCCCTCACCCTTATCTCTGTATCCCCCTACCCCCATCCCTGTATTCCCCTCACCCCCATCCCTGTATACCCTCACCCTTATCCCTGTATACCCCTCACCCCCATCCCTGTATCCCCCTCACCCCCATCCCTGTAGCCCCCTACCCCCATCCCTGTATCCCCCTCACCCCCATCCCTGTATCCCCTCACCCCCATCCCTGTATCCCCCTCACCCCCATCCCTGTAGCCCCCTCACCCTTATCCCTGTAGCCCCCTCACCCCCATCCCTGTATTCCCCTCACCCCCATCCCTGTATCCCCCTCACCCCCATCCCTGTATCCCCCTCACCCCCATCCCTGTATCCCCCTCACCCCCATCCCTGTATCCCCCTCACCCCCATCCCTGTATCCCCTCACCCCCATCCCTGTAGTCCCCTCACCCTTATCCCTGTATCCCCTCACCCTTATCCCTGTATCCCCCTCACCCCCATCCCTGTATCCCCCTCACCCCCATCCCTGTATACCCCTCACCCCTATCCCTGTATCCCCTCACCCCCATCCCTGTATCCCCCTCACCCTTATCCCTGTATTCCCCTCACCCCCATCCCTGTATCCCCCTCACCCCCATCCCTGTATTCCCCTCACCCTTATCCCTGTATCCCCCTCACCCTTATCTCTGTATCCCCCTCACCCCCATCCCTGTATTCCCCTCACCCCCATCCCTGTATCCCCCTCACCCTTATCCCTGTATTCCCCTCACCCCCATCCCTGTATCCCCCTCACCCCCATCCCTGTATTCCCTCACCCTTATCCCTGTATCCCCCTCACCCTTATCTCTGTATCCCCCTCACCCCCATCCCTGTATTCCCCTCACCCCCATCCCTGTATCCCCCTCACCCCCATCCCTGTATCCCCCTCACCCTTATCCCTGTATCCCCCTCACCCTTATCTCTGTATCCCCCTCACCCCCATCCCTGTATTCCCCTCACCCCCATCCCTGTATACCCTCACCCTTATCCCTGTATACCCCTCACCCCCATCCCTGTATCCCCCTCACCCCCATCCCTGTATCCCCCTCACCCCCATCCCTGTATCCCCCTCACCCCCATCCCTGTATCCCCCTCACCCCCATCCCTGTATCCCCCTCACCCCCATCCCTGTATCCCCCTCACCCCCATCCCTGTATTCCCCTCACCCCCATCCCTGTAGTCCCCTCACCCTTATCTCTGTATCCCCCTCACCCCCATCCCTGTATCCCCCTCACCCCCATCCCTGTATACCCTCACCCTTATCCCTGTATACCCCTCACCCCCATCCCTGTATCCCCCTCACCCCCATCCCTGTATCCCCCTCACCCCCATCCCTGTATCCCCCTCACCCCCATCCCTGTATCCCCCTCACCCCCATCCCTGTATCCCCCTACCCCCATCCCTGTATTCCCCTCACCCCCATCCCTGTAGTCTCCTCACCCTTATCCCTGTATCCCCTCACCCTTATCCCTGTATCCCCCTCACCCCCATCCCTGTATCCCCCTACCCCCATCCCTGTATCCCCCTCACCCCCATCCCTGTATTCCCCTCACCCCCATCCCTGTATCCCCCTCACCCCCATCCCTGTATTCCCCTCACCCTTATCCCTGTATCCCCCTCACCCCCATCCCTGAGCCCCCTCACCCTTATCTCTGTATCCCCCTCACCCCCATCCCTGTATACCCCTCACCCTTATCTCTGTATCCCCCTACCCCCATCCCTGTATCCCCCTCACCCCCATCCCTGTATCCCCCTCACCCTTATCCCTGTATCCCCCTCACCCTTATCCCTGTATCCCCCTCACCCCCATCCCTGAGCCCCCTCACCCTTATCTCTGTATCCCCCTCACCCCCATCCCTGTAGCCCCCTCACCCTTATCTCTGTATCCCCCTCACCCTCATCCCTGTAGCCCCCTCACCCTTATCTCTGTATCCCCCTCACCCCCATCCCTGTATCCCCCTCACCCTTATCCCTGTATCCCCCTCACCCTATCCCTGTATCCCCCTCACCCCCATCCCTGTAGCCCCCTCACCCTTATCTCTGTATCCCCCTCACCCCCATCCCTGTATTCCCCTCACCCTTATCCCTGTATCCCCCTCACCCCCATCCCTGTATCCCCCTCACCCTATCTCTGTATCCCCCTCACCCCATCCCTGTATCCCCCTCACCCTTATCCCTGTATCCCCCTCACCCCCATCCCTGTAGCCCCCTCACCCTATCTCTGTATCCCCCTCACCCCCATCCCTGTATACCCCTCACCCTTATCTTTGTATCCCCCTCACCCCCATCCCTGTATTCCCCTCACCCTTATCCCTGTAGCCCCCTCACCCTTATCCCTGTATTCCCCTCACCCTTATCCCTGTATTCCCCTCACCCCCATCCCTGTATTCCCCTCACCCCATCCCTGTATCCCCCTACCCTTATCCCTGTATACCCCTCACCCCATCCCTGTATCCGCCTCATCCTTATCCCTGTATCCCCCTCACCCTTATCTCTGTATCCCCCTACCCCCATCCCTGTATACCCCTACCCCCATCCCTGTATACCCCTCACCCTTATCCCTGTATCCCCCTCACCCCCATCCCTGTATTCCCCTCACCCCCATCCCTGTATCCCCCTCACCCTTATCCCTGTATTCCCCTCACCCTTATCCCTGTATTCCCCTCACCCTTATCCCTGTATACCCCTCACCCCCATACCTGTATCCCCCTCACCCTTTTCCCTGTATTCCCCTCACCCCCATCCCTGTACTCCCCTCACCCCCATCCCTGTAACCGCCTCATCCTTATCCCTGTATCCCCCTCTCCCTTATCTCTGTATCCCCTCACCCCCATCCCTGTATACCCCTCACCCTTATCTTTGTATCCCCCTCACCCCCATCCCTGTATTCCCCTACCCTTATCTCTGTATCCCCCTTATCCCTGTATCCCCCTCACCCCCATCCCTGTATTCCCCTCACCCTTATCCCTGTATCCCCCTTACCCTTATCCCTGTATCCCCCTCACCCCCATCCCTGTATCTCCTTCACCCCCATCCCTAGCCCCCTCACCCCCATCCCTGTATCCCCCTCACCCCCATCCCTGTAGCCCCCTCACCCCCATCCCTGTATCCCCCTCACCCCCATCCCTGTAGCCCCCTCACCCCCATCCCTGTAGCCCCCTCACCCTTATCCCTGTATCCCCCTCACCCCCATCCCTGTATCCCCCTCACCCCCATCCCTGTATCCCCCTCACCCTTATCCCTGTATTCCCCTCACCCCCATCCCTGTATCCCCCTCACCCTTATCCCTGTATACCCCTCACCCTTATCTCTGTATCCCCCTCACCCCCATCCCTGTATCCCCCTCACCCCCATCCCTGAGCCCCCTCACCCTTATCCCTGTAGTCCCCTCACCCTTATCTCTGTATCCCCCCTCACCCCCATCCCTGTATTCCCCTCACCCCCATCCCTGTATCCCCCTCACCCTTATCCCTGTATTCCCCTCACCCTTATCTCTGTATCCCCCCTCACCCCCATCCCTGTATCCCCCTCACCCCCATCCCTGTAGCCCCCTTATCCCTGTATCCCCCTCACCCCCATCCCTGTATCCCCCTCACCCCCATCCCTGTATCCCCCTCACCCCCATCCCTGTATCCCCCTCATCCTTATCCCTATATTCCCCTCACCCCCATCCCTGTATACCCCTCATCCTTATCCCTGTATTCCCCTCACCCCCATCCCTGTATACCCCTCACCCCCATCCCTGTATCCCCCTCACCCTTATCCCTGTATCCCCCTCACCCTTATCCCTGTATACCCCTCACCCCCATCCCTGTATCCCCCTCACCCTTATCCCTGTATTCCCCTCACCCTTATCCCTGTATACCCCTCACCCCATCCCTGTATCCCCCTCACCCTTATCCCTGTATACCCCTCACCCCATCCCTGTAGTCTCCTCACCCCCATCCCTGTATCCCCCTCACCCTTATCCCTGTATCCCCCTCACCCTTATCCCTGTATACCCCTCACCCCCATCCCTGTATCCCCCTCACCCTTATCCCTGTATTCCCCTCACCCTTATCCCTGTATACCCCTCACCCCCATCCCTGTATCCCCCTCACCCCCATCCCTGTATCCCCCTCACCCCCATCCCTGTATACCCTTCACCCTTATCCCTGTATACCCCTCACCCCATCCCTGTATACCCCTCACCCCCATCCCTGTATCCCCCTCACCCCCATCCCTGTATACCCCTCACCCTTATCCCTGTATACCCCTCACTCCCATACCTGTATCCCCCTCACCCTTATCTCTGTATTCCCCTTATCCCTGTATCCCCCTCACCCCCATCCCTGTATACCCTTCACCCTTATCCCTGTATACCCCTCACCCCATCCCTGTATACCCCTCACCCTTATCCCTGTATACCCCTCACTCCCATACCTGTATCCCCCTCACCCTTATCTCTGTATCCCCCTCACCCCCATCCCTGTATACCCTTCACCCTTATCCCTGTTTCCCCCTCACCCCATTCCTGCTTACCTCTCACCCCCATCCCTATATCCCCCTCACCCTTATCCCTGTAGCCCCCTCACTCTTATCCCTGTAGCCCCCTCACCCCCATCTCTGTAGCCCTCTCACCTTTATCTCTGTATCCTCCTCACCCCCCTCCCTGTATCCCCCTCACCCCCGTCCCTGTAGCCCCATAACTCTTATCCCTGTAGCCCTCTCAACCCTGTCTCATTGTACCCCCTCAGGTGTAGTATCATCTGATACTGGTGACCTCAGGACTGGGCAGTATCCTCTGTATGATGTCACTATGTGATTTGGGGGCCCAGGTGTAGTATCATCTGATACTGGTGACCTCAGGACTGGGCAGTATCCTCTGTATGATGTCACTATGTGATGTGGGGTCCCAGGTGTAGTATCATCTGATACTGGTGACGTCAGGACTGGGCAGTATCCCCTGTATGATGTCACTATGTGATGCGGGGGCCCAGGTGTAGTATCATCTGATACTGGTGACCTCAGGACTGAGCAGTATCCTCTGTATGATGTCACTACGTGATGTGGGGGCCCAGGTGTAGTATCATCTGATACTGGTGACCTCAGGACTGAGCAGTACCCCGTGTATGATGTCACTATGTGATGTGGGGGCCCAGGTGTAGTATCATCTGATACTGGTGACCTCAGGACTGGGCAGTATCCTCTGTATGATGATGTCACTATGTGATGCGGGAGCCCAGGTGTAGTATCATCTGATACTGGTGACCTCAGGACTGAGCAGTACCCCATGTATGATGTCACTATGTGATGTGGGGGCCCAGGTGTAGTATCATCTGATACTGGTGACCTCAGGACTGAGCAGTATCCTCTGTATGATATCACTATGTGATGTGGGGGCCCAGGTGTAGTATCATCTGATACTGGTGACCTCAGGACTGAGCAGTACCCCGTGTATGATGTCACTATGTGATGCGGGGGCCCAGGTGTAGTATCATCTGATACTGGTGACCTCAGGACTGGGCAGTATCCTCTGTATGATGTCACTATGTGATGTGGGGGCCCAGGTGTAGTATCATCTGATACTGGTGACGTCAGGACTGGGCAGTATCCTCTGTATGATGTCACTATGTGATGTGGGGGCCCAGGTGTAGTATCATCTGATACTGGTGACCTCAGGACTGAGCAGTATCCTCTGTATGATGTCACTATGTGATGCGGGGGCCCAGGTGTAGTATCATCTGATACTGGTGACCTCAGGACTGGGCAGTATCCTCTGTATGATGTCACTATGTGATGTGGGGGCCCAGGTGTAGTATCATCTGATACTGGTGACCTCAGGACTGAGCAGTACCCCGTGTATGATGTCACTATGTGATGCGGGGGCCCAGGTGTAGTATCATCTGATACTGGTGACCTCAGGACTGAGCAGTATCCTCTGTATGATGTCACTATGTGATGTGGGGGCCCAGGTGTAGTATCATCTGATACTGGTGACCTCAGGACTGGGCAGTATCCTCTGTATGATGATGTCACTATGTGATGCGGGGGCCCAGGTGTAGTATCATCTGATACTGGTGACCTCAGGACTGAGCAGCGTCCTCTGTATGATGTCACTATGTGATGTGGGGGCCCAGGTGTAGTATCATCTGATACTGGTGACCTCAGGACTGGGCAGTATCCTCTGTATGATGTCACTATGTGATGTGGGGGCCCAGGTGTAGTATCATCTGATACTGGTGACCTCAGGACTGGGCAGTATTCTCTGTATGATGATATCACTATGTGATGCGGGGGCCCAGGTGTAGTATCATCTGATACTGGTGACCTCAGGACTGAGCAGTACCCCGTGTATGATGTCACTATGTGATGTGGGGGCCCAGGTGTAGTATCATCTGATACTGGTGACGTCAGGACTGGGCAGTATCCTCTGTATGATGTCACTATGTGATGCGGGGGCCCAGGTGTAGTATCATCTGATACTGGTGACCTCAGGACTGAGCAGTATCCTCTGTATGATGTCACTATGTGATGTGGGGGCCCAGGTGTAGTATCATCTGATACTGGTGACCTCAGGACTGAGCAGTACCCCGTGTATGATGTCACTATGTGATGTGGGGGCCCAGGTGTAGTATCATCTGATACTGGTGACGTCAGGACTGGGCAGTATCCTCTGTATGATGTCACTATGTGATGCGGGGGCCCAGGTGTAGTATCATCTGATACTGGTGACCTCAGGACTGGGCAGTATCCTCTGTATGATGTCACTATGTGATGTGGGGGGCCCAGGTGTAGTATCATCTGATACTGGTGACCTCAGGACTGAGCAGTATCCTCTGTATGATGTCACTATGTGATGCGGGAGCCCAGGTGTAGTATCATCTGATACTGGTGACCTCAGGACTGAGCAGTATCCTCTGTATGATATCACTATGTGATGCGGGGGCCCAGGTGTAGTATCATCTGATACTGGTGACCTCAGGACTGGGCAGTATCCTCTGTATGATGTCACTATGTGATGTGGGGGCCCAGGTGTAGTATCATCTGATACTGGTGACGTCAGGACTGGGCAGTATCCTCTGTATGATGTCACTATGTGATGTGGGGGCCCAGGTGTAGTATCATCTGATACTGGTGACCTCAGGACTGGGCAGTATCCTCTGTATGATGTCACTATGTGATGTGGGGGCCCAGGTGTAGTATCATCTGATATTGGTGACGTCAGGACTGGGCAGTATCCTCTGTATGATGTCACTATGTGATGTGGGGGCCCAGGTGTAGTATCATCTGATACTGGTGACCTCAGGACTGAACAGTACCCCGTGTATGATGTCACTATGTGATGTGGGGGCCCAGGTGTAGTATCATCTGATACTGGTGACGTCAGGACTGGGCAGTATATTCTGTATGATGTCACTATGTGATGCGGGGGGCCCAGGTGTAGTATCATCTGATACTGGTGACCTCAGGACTGAGCAGTACCCCATGTATGATGTCACTATGTGATGTGGGGGCCCAGGTGTAGTATCATCTGATACTGGTGACCTCAGGACTGAGCAGTATCCTCTGTATGATATCACTATGTGATGTGGGGGCCCAGGTGTAGTATCATCTGATACTGGTGACCTCAGGACTGAGCAGTACCCCGTGTATGATGTCACTATGTGATGCGGGGGCCCAGGTGTAGTATCATCTGATACTGGTGACGTCAGGACTGGGCAGTATCCTCTGTATGATGTCACTATGTGATGTGGGGGCCCAGGTGTAGTATCATCTGATACTGGTGACCTCAGGACTGGGCAGTATCCTCTGTATGATGTCACTATGTGATGCGGGGGCCCAGGTGTAGTATCATCTGATACTGGTGACGTCAGGACTGGGCAGTATCCTCTGTATGATGTCACTATGTGATGTGGGGGCCCAGGTGTAGTATCATCTGATACTGGTGACCTCAGGACTGGGCAGTATCCTCTGTATGATGTCACTATGTGATGCGGGGGCCCAGGTGTAGTATCATCTGATACTGGTGACCTCAGGACTGGGCAGTATCCTCTGTATGATGTCACTATGTGATGTGGGGGCCCAGGTGTAGTATCATCTGATACTGGTGACGTCAGGACTGGGCAGTATCCCCTGTATGATGTCACTATGTGATGCGGGGGCCCAGGTGTAGTATCATCTGATACTGGTGACCTCAGGACTGGGCAGTATCCTCTGTATGATGTCACTATGTGATGCGGGGGCCCAGGTGTAGTATCATCTGATACTGGTGACCTCAGGACTGAGCAGTATCCTCTGTATGATGTCACTATGTGATGTGGGGGCCCAGGTGTAGTATCATCTGATACTGGTGACCTCAGGACTGGGCAGTATCCTCTGTATGATGTCACTATGTGATGTGGGGGCCCAGGTGTAGTATCATCTGATACTGGTGACCTCAGGACTGGGCAGTATCCTCTGTATGATGTCACTATGTGATGCGGGGGCCCAGGTGTAGTATCATCTGATACTGGTGACCTCAGGACTGAGCAGTATCCTCTGTATGATGTCACTATGTGATGCGGGGGCCCAGGTGTAGTATCATCTGATACTGGTGACCTCAGGACTGGGCAGTATCCTCTGTATGATGTCACTATGTGATGTGGGGGCCCAGGTGTAGTATCATCTGATACTGGTGACGTCAGGACTGGGCAGTATCCTCTGTATGATGTCACTATGTGATGCGGGAGCCCAGGTGTAGTATCATCTGATACTGGTGACCTCAGGACTGAGCAGTACCCCATGTATGATGTCACTATGTGATGTGGGGGCCCAGGTGTAGTATCATCTGAAACTGGTGACCTCAGGACTGGGCAGTATCCTCTGTATGATATCACTATGTGATGTGGGGGCCCAGGTGTAGTATCATCTGATACTGGTGACCTCAGGACTGGGCAGTATCCTCTGTATGATGTCACTATGTGATGCGGGGGCCCAGGTGTAGTATCATCTGATACTGGTGACCTCAGGACTGGGCAGTATCCTCTGTATGATGATGTCACTATGTGATGCGGGGGCCCAGGTGTAGTATCATCTGATACTGGTGACCTCAGGACTGAACAGTATCCTCTGTATGATGTCACTATGTGATGTGGGGGCCCAGGTGTAGTATCATCTGATACTGGTGACCTCAGGACTGAGCAGTACCCCGTGTATGATGTCACTATGTGATGTGGGGGCCCAGGTGTAGTATCATCTGATACTGGTGACGTCAGGACTGGGCAGTATCCTCTGTATGATGTCACTATGTGATGTGGGGGCCCAGGTGTAGTATCATCTGATACTGGTGACCTCAGGACTGAGCAGTACCCCGTGTATGATGTCACTATGTGATGTGGGGGCCCAGGTGTAGTATCATCTGATACTGGTGACCTCAGGACTGAGCAGTACCCCGTGTATGATGTCACTATGTGATGTGGGGGCCCAGGTGTAGTATCATCTGATACTGGTGACGTCAGGACTGGGCAGTATCCTCTGTATGATGTCACTATGTGATGTGGGGGCCCAGGTGTAGTATCATCTGATACTGGTGACCTCAGGACTGAACAGTATCCTCTGTATGATGTCACTATGTGATGTGGGGGCCCAGGTGTAGTATCATCTGATACTGGTGACGTCAGGACTGAGCAGTACCCCGTGTATGATGTCACTATGTGATGCGGGGGCCCAGGTGTAGTATCATCTGATACTGGTGACGTCAGGACTGGGCAGTATCCTCTGTATGATGTCACTATGTGATGCGGGGGCCCAGGTGTAGTATCATCTGATACTGGTGACCTCAGTACTGAGCAGTATCCTCTGTATGATATCACTATGTGATGTGGGGGCCCAGGTGTAGTATCATCTGATACTGGTGACCTCAGGACTGGGCAGTATCCCCTGTATGATGTCACTATGTGATGTGGGGGCCCAGGTGTAGTATCATCTGATACTGGTGACCTCAGTACTGAGCAGTATCCTCTGTATGATATCACTATGTGATGTGGGGGCCCAGGTGTAGTATCATCTGATACTGGTGACCTCAGGACTGGGCAGTATCCCCTGTATGATGTCACTATGTGATGTGGGGGCCCAGGTGTAGTATCATCTGATACTGGTGACCTCAGGACTGAGCAGTACCCCGTGTATGATGTCACTATGTGATGTGGGGGCCCAGGTGTAGTATCATCTGATACTGGTGACGTCAGGACTGAGCAGTACCCCGTGTATGATGTCACTATGTGATGCGGGGGCCCAGGTGTAGCTTCTTCTTCTTGTTCTACCCTTACATTTTTCTGTCTTCTGTGTATCTAGGATGTGTACCAGTCAGGGGTCCAGGAGTGCCTGTATGTACCCTCGGGTGCTGGTGTTAGATGTCGGGCCCCCAGCTTGGGCTGCAGTAAAGTCAGTTGTGTGTGAGGCTCTCAGTAATGTCCTGTGTCTGGGCGCCGCCGCCGCACACCCCGGGGAGCGACTGAGTATCTATACCATCAGAGAGAGACACCGATGTCTGCTGCCCCTGCTGGTAAGGAGAAGTTCTAGGGATAACAACATGCACACCTGGGCTCTGATCACACTGGGATGTATAGATAACATGCACACCTGGATCCTCTCATATAGTGATCACACTGGATGTATATATAACATGCACACCTGGATCCTCTCATATAGTGATCACACTGGGATGTATAGATAACTTGCACACCTGTATCCTCTCATATAGTGATCACACTGGATGTATATATAACATGCACACCTGGATCCTCTCATATTGTGATCACACTGGGATGTATAGATAACATGCACACCTGGATCCTCTCATATAGTGATCACACTGGGATGTATAGATAACATGCACACCTGGATCCTCTCATATAGTGATCACACTGGATGTATAGATAACATGCACACCTGGATCCTCTCATATAGTGATCACACTGGATGTATAGATAACATGCACACCTGGATCCTCTCATATAGTGATCACACTGGATGTATAGATAACATGCACACCTGTATCCTCTCATATAGTGATCACACTGGATGTATAGATAACATGCACACCTGGATCCTCTCATATAGTGATCACACTGGATGTATAGATAACATGCACACCTGGATCCTCTCATATAGTGATCACACTGGATGTATAGATAACATGCACGCCTGGATCCTCTCATATAGTGATCACACTGGGATGTATAGATAACATGCACACCTGTATCCTCTCATATAGTGATCACACTGGGATGTATAGATAACATGCACACCTGTATCCTCTCATATAGTGATCACACTGGATGTATAGATAACATGCACACCTGGATCCTCTCATATACTGATCACACTGGGATGTATAGATAACATGCACACCTGGATCCTCTCATATAGTGATCACACTGGATGTATATATAACATGCACACCTGGATCCTCTCATATAGTGATCACACTGGGATGTATATATAACATGCACACCTGTATCCTCTCATATAGTGATCACACTGGGATGTATATATAACATGCACACCTGGATCCTCTCATATAGTGATCACACTGGATGTATATATAACATGCACACCTGGATCCTCTCATATAGTGATCACACTGGGATGTATATATAACATGCACACCTGGATCCTCTCATATAGTGATCACACTGGGATGTATAGATAACATGCACACCTGGATCCTCTCATATAGTGATCACACTGGGATGTATATATAACATGCACACCTGTATCCTCTCATATAGTGATCACACTGGGATGTATATATAACATGCACACCTGGATCCTCTCATATAGTGATCACACTGGATGTATAGATAACATGCACACCTGGATCCTCTCATATAGTGATCACACTGGATGTATAGATAACATGCACACCTGGATCCTCTCATATAGTGATCACACTGGATGTATAGATAACATGCACACCTGGATCCTCTCATATAGTGATCACACTGGATGTATAGATAACATGCACACCTGGATCCTCTCATATAGTGATCACACTGGGATGTATAGATAACATGCACGCCTGGATCCTCTCATATAGTGATCACACTGGATGTATAGATAACATGCACACCTGGATCCTCTCATATAGTGATCACACTGGATGTATAGATAACATGCACACCTGGATCCTCTCATATAGTGATCACACTGGGATGTATAGATAACATGCACACCTGGATCCTCTCATATAGTGATCACACTGGGATGTATAGATATCATGCACACCTGGATCCTCTCATATAGTGATCACACTGGGATGTATATATAACATGCACACCTGGATCCTCTCATATAGTGATCACACTGGGATGTATAGATAACTTGCACACCTGGATCCTCTCATATAGTGATCACACTGGGATGTATAGATATCATGCACACCTGGATCCTCTCATATTGTGATCACACTGGGATGTATAGATAACATGCACACCTGGATCCTCTCATATTGTGATCACACTGGGATGTATAGATAACATGCACGCCTGGATCCTCTCATATAGTGATCACACTGGGATGTATAGATAACATGCACACCTGGATCCTCTCATATAGTGATCACACTGGGATGTATAGATAACATGCACACCTGGATCCTCTCATATACTGATCACACTGGGATGTATATATAACATGCACACCTGGATTCTCTCATATACTGATCACACTGGGATGTAGAGATAACATGCCCACCTGGATCCTCTCATATAGTGATCACACTGGATGTATATATAACATGCACACCTGGATCCTCTCATATAGTGATCACACTGGATGTATATATAACATGCACACCTGGATCCTCTCATATAGTGATCACACTGGGATGTATATATAACATGCACACCTGGATCCTCTCATATAGTGATCACACTGGGATGTATATATAACATGCACACCTGGATCCTCTCATATAGTGATCACACTGGGATGTATAGATAACATGCACGCCTGGATCCTCTCATATAGTGATCACACTGGGATGTATAGATATCATGCACACCTGGATCCTCTCATATAGTGATCACACTGGGATGTATAGATAACATGCACGCCTGGATCCTCTCATATAGTGATCACACTGGGATGTATATATAACATGCACACCTGGATCCTCTCATATTGTGATCACACTGGGATGTATAGATAACATGCACACCTGGATCCTCTCATATAGTGATCACACTGGGATGTATATATAACATGCACACCTGGATCCTCTCATATAGTGATCACACTGGATGTATAGATAACATGCACACCTGGATCCTCTCATATAGTGATCACACTGGATGTATAGATAACATGCACACCTGGATCCTCTCATATAGTGATCACACTGGATGTATAGATAACATGCACGCCTGGATCCTCTCATATAGTGATCACACTGGATGTATAGATAACATGCACGCCTGGATCCTCTCATATAGTGATCACACTGGGATGTATAGATAACATGCACACCTGGATCCTCTCATATAGTGATCACACTGGGATGTATAGATAACATGCACACCTGGATCCTCTCATATAGTGATCACACTGGGATGTATATATAACATGCACACCTGGATCCTCTCATATAGTGATCACTCTGGGATGTATATATAACATGCACACCTGTATCCTCTCATATAGTGATCACACTGGGATGTATAGATAACATGCACACCTGGATCCTCTCATATAGTGATCACACTGGATGTATAGATAACATGCACACCTGTATCCTCTCATATTGTGATCACACTGGGATGTATATATAACATGCACACCTGGATCCTCTCATATAGTGATCACACTGGGATGTATAGATAACATGCACACCTGGATCCTCTCATATAGTGATCACACTGGGATGTATAGATAACATGCACGCCTGGATCCTCTCATATAGTGATCACACTGGGATGTATATATAACATGCACACCTGGATCCTCTCATATAGTGATCACACTGGGATGTATAGATAACTTGCACACCTGGATCCTCTCATATAGTGATCACACTGGGATGTATAGATATCATGCACACCTGGATCCTCTCATATAGTGATCACACTGGGATGTATAGATAACTTGCACACCTGGATCCTCTCATATAGTGATCACACTGGGATGTATATATAACATGCACACCTGGATTCTCTCATATAGTGATCACTCTGGGATGTATATATAACATGCACACCTGGATTCTCTCATATACTGATCACACTGGATGTATATATAACATGCACACCTGGATCCTCTCATATAGTGATCACACTGGATGTATATATAACATGCACACCTGGATCCTCTCATATTGTGATCACACTGGGATGTATAGATAACATGCACGCCTGGATCCTCTCATATAGTGATCACACTGGATGTATAGATAACATGCACACCTGGATCCTCTCATATAGTGATCACACTGGATGTATATATAACATGCACACCTGGATTCTCTCATATAGTGACCACACTGGGATGTATAGATAACATGCACACCTGGATCCTCTCATATAGTGATCACACTGGATGTATATATAACATGCACACCTGGATCCTCTCATATAGTGATCACACTGGATGTATAGATAACATGCACACCTGGATCCTCTCATATAGTGATCACACTGGATGTATATATAACATGCACACCTGTATACCTTGGTCGTTAATCTGACCTGAGCACTGTTCAGACTCCGCAGCATTGTTCTATGCCCCGCTCGCACTTCTGTAAGGGTTTTTGTGCTCTCTTCTGCACAGTCTGAATTGTCCTCTGAGGTCTCTTCTCTCCTTGTGTGTCTCTCTGTGCAGGAGATGAGGGGTAATTTGTGTCGCCTCCAGCGCTGTATGTCTGAGCTGCAGGCCGTACCTATGGAAGGTTCTGGAGCTGCGAGGAGCAGATGGTTCTCCATGGCTGTGCTGGACTCTCTGCAGCAGAGCAGGCAGTGGATGCAGCATGGCTCCTCGGGGGCCACATTACATGGCTGCTTTGTGGAGGTGACTGCTGCCGCTTACATGTGTACTCAGTAGTAGGCCCTATGTTATCAGACATGTAGGGGGGACCTGCTCATTGTTTTATTATTAGGTGTCAATCGTCTCCCCCCGGCCCCGACGTGAGCTCATCCATGACCTGGACTGCGGTTTACAGGACGCTGATCTGAGGACGCTGCGTCGGCTGCTCCTCGTCCATATCTCATGTGAGCTGGAGGAGAATGGGTCACCTGAACCTGAGACCTCTCCAGACCAGGGTATGAGGAGTCCTCCGCGGGCTGTCACCCCGTCTCCTGCCGCTACCGCTCTCTCACTGTTTTCCGTCTTCCTCAGGTTCCCATGTCTATGACTACGACAGCCATGTTACTCTGCCAGATCTGCTCAGCTTGGAGATTTTCTTCAAGTCATGGCTGCTGGAACACAATGGCGAGAAAGAGAAATGTCACCTGCTGTTTCTGGAAGGGACGTCAGAGTGTGAGAGGGAAATCTTCATGTTATGTGTGCCGTCTAGGACGCTGCTTGCACGTCCGCCTGTCTGTCCTCCTCAGGATCTTCTACTGACTATACACAAGCTGCTTTGTCAGGAACTGGGAAAATAGGACAAGCTGCAGTGTAAAGGAGAGAGGCTTTATGTAGGACATACAGTGCTGGCCAAAAGTATTGGCACCCCTGCAGTTCTGTCGGATAATACTCAATTTCTCCCAGAAAATGATTGCAATCACAAATGCTTTGGTAATAATATCTTCATTTAATTTGTCTTCAATGGAAAACCACAAAAAGAATTGTCAAAAAGCCAAATTGGATATAATTCCACACCAAACATAAAAAAGGGGGTGGACAAAAGTATTGGCACCCTTTGAAAAATCAGGTGATGCTTCTCTAATTTGTGTAATTAACAGCACCTGTTACTTACCTGTGGCACATAACAGGTGGTGGCAATAACTAAATCACACTTGCCGCCAGTTGAAATGGATTAAAGTTGACTCAACCTCTGTCCTGTGTCCTTGTGTGTACCACATTGAGCATGGAGAAAAGAAAGAAGACCAAAGAACTGTCTGAGGACTTGAGAAGCAAAATTGTGAGGAAGCATGAGCAATCTCAAGGCTACAAGTCCATCTCCAAAGACCTGAATGTTCCTGTGTCTACCGTGCGCAGTGTCATCAAGAAGTGTAAAGCCCATGGCACTGTGGCTAACCTCCCTAGATGTGGACGCAAAAGAAAGATTGTGCGGATGGTGGCTAAAGAACCTCGACTAACATCCAAACAAGTTCTAGCTGCCCTGCAGTCCGAGGGTACAACAGTGTCAGCCCGTACTATCCGCCGGCGTCTGAATGAAAAGGGACTCTATGGTAGGATACCCAGGAAGACCCCACTTCTGACCCAGAGACAGAAAAAAGCCAAAACTTACCTGAGAAAGCCAAAAACTTTTTGGAAGAATGTTCTCTGGTCAGATGAGACAAAAGTAGAGCTTTTTGGGAAAAGGCATCAACATAGAGTTTACAGGAAAAAAAGAGGCCTTCAAAGAAAAGAACACGGTCCCTACAGTCAGACATGGCGGAGGTTCCCTGGTGTTTTGGGGTTGCTTTGCTGCCTCTGGCACTGGACTGCTTGACCGTGTGCATGGCATTATGAAGTCTGCAGCATAATGTAGGGCCCAGTGTGAGAAAGCTGGGTCTCCCTCAGAGGTCATGGGTCTTCCAGCAGGACAATGACCCAAAACACACTTCAAAAAGCACTAGAAAATGGTTTGAGAGAAAGCACTGGAGACTTGTAAAGTGGCAGCAATGAGTCCAGACCTGAATCCCATAGAACACCCAAGGAGAGATCTCACAATGGCAGTTTGGAGAAGGCGCCCTTCACATCTCAGGGACCTGGAGAAATTCCAGCAGAGCATTGGAAGAAACTCATTGATGGTTACCGGAAGCGGTTGTTCGCAGTTATTTTGTCTAAAGGTTGTGCTACCAAGTATTAGGCTGAGGGTGCCAATACTTTTGTCCGGCCCATTTTTGGAGTTTTGTGTAAAATGATCAATGATTTGACTTTTTTTTTCATTCTCTTTTGTGTTTTTTCATTGCAAGCAAAATAAATGAAGATCTTATTACCAAAGCATTTGTGATTGCAATCATTTTCTGGAAGAAATGGAGTATTATCTGACAGAATTGCAGGGGTGCCAATACTTTTGGCCAGCACTGTATACTGATCAGTCATTACACTGACTATGTGGTGACAATGGCGCCTGTCACAGGTGGAGGGATGTATAACAGGAGCAAGGGAGGAGTCAGTTCTTGAATCAGAAGTGTTGGATGCCAAAAAAAAAACTGGACAAGTGTGACAGGCCAAAGAGTGATGGTAAGCACGGGGTCAGAGCCTCCCCAGACGGCCAGTAAGTGGGGTGCTCATAATAGTTTTCGTACACTCCCCTTTTAACATCACTGAATTTTGTCTATGTTTATTCCTTCCTATGGAAGTTCACATCAGATACCACAGGACACCTGCAGAGATCTAGTGGAGTCCAGGCCTAGAGGGGTCAGATACCACAGGACACTGCAGAGATCTAGTGGAGTCCAGGCCTGGAGGGGTCAGATACCACAGGACACTGCAGAGATCTAGTGGAGTCCAGGCCTGGAGGGGTCAGATACCACAGGACACCTGCAGAGATCTAGTGGAGTCCAGGCCTAGAGGGGTCAGATACCACAGGACACTGCAGAGATCTAGTGGAGTCCAGGCCTGGAGGGGTCAGATACCACAGGACACTGCAGAGATCTAGTGGAGTCCAGGCCTGGAGGGGTCAGATACCACAGGATACCTGCAGAGATCTAGTGGAGTCCAGGCCTGGAGGGGTCAGATACCACAGGACACTGCAGAGATCTAGTGGAGTCCAGGCCTGGAGGGGTCAGATACCACAGGACACTGCAGAGATCTAGTGGAGTCCAGGCCTGGAGGGGTCAGATACTACAGGACACTGCAGAGATCTAGTGGAGTCCAGGCCTGGAGGGGTCAGATACCACAGGATACCTGCAGAGATCTAGTGGAGTCCAGGCCTGGAGGGGTCAGATACCACAGGACACTGCAGAGATCTAGTGGAGTCCAGGTCTGGAGGGGTCAGATACTACAGGACACTGCAGAGATCTAGTGGAGTCCAGGCCTGGAGGGGTCAGATACCACAGGACACCTGCAGAGATCTAGTGGAGTCCAGGTCTGGAGGGGTCAGATACCACAGGACACTGCAGAGATCTAGTGGAGTCCAGGCCTGGAGGGGTCAGATACCACAGGATACTGCAGCGATCTAGTGGAGTCCAGGTCTGGAGGGGTCAGATACTACAGGACACCAGCAGAGATCTAGTGGAGTCCGGGTCTGGAGGGGTCAGATACCACAGCACACTGCAGAGATCTAGTGGAGTCCAGGCCTGGAGGGGTCAGATACCACAGGACACTGCAGAGATCTAGTGGAGTCCAGGTCTGGAGGGGTCAGATACCACAGGACACTGCAGAGATCTAGTGGAGTCCAGGTCTGGAGGGGTCAGTTACCACAGGACACCAGCAGAGATCTAGTGGAGTCCGGGTCTGGAGGGGTCAGATACCACAGGACACTGCAGAGATCTAGTGGAGTCCAGGCCTGGAGAGGTCAGATACCACAGGACACTGCAGAGATCTAGTGGAGTCCAGGTCTGGAGGGGTCAGATACCACAGGACACTGCAGAGATCTAGTGGAGTCCAGGTCTGGAGGGGTCAGATACCACAGGACACTGCAGAGATCTAGTGGAGTCCGGGTCTGGAGGGGTCAGATACCACAGGACACTGCAGAGATCTAGTGGAGTCCAGGCCTGGAGGGGTCAGATACCACAGGACACTGCAGAGATCTAGTGGAGTCCAGGTCTGGAGGGGTCAGATACCACAGGACACTGCAGAGATCTAGTGGAGTCCGGGTCTGGAGGGGTCAGATACCACAGGACACTGCAGAGATCTAGTGGAGTCCAGGCCTGCAGGGGTCAGATACCACAGGACACTGCAGAGATCTAGTGGAGTCCAGGTCTGGAGGGGTCAGATATCACAGGACACCTGCAGAGATCTAGTGGAGTCCAGGCCTGCAGGGGTCAGATACCACAGGACACCTGCAGAGATCTAGTGGAGTCCAGGTCTGGAGGAGTCAGATACTACAGGACACTGCAGAGATCTAGTGGAGTCCAGGCCTGGAGGGGTCAGATACTACAGGACACTGCAGAGATCTAGTGGAGTCCAGGCCTGGAGGGGTCAGATACTACAGGACACTGCAGAGATCTAGTGGAGTCCAGGCCTGGAGGGGTCAGATACTACAGGACACTGCAGAGATCTAGTGGAGTCCAGGCCTGGAGGGGTCAGATACTACAGGACACTGCAGAGATCTAGTGGAGTCCAGGCCTGGAGGGGTCAGATACCACAGGACACTGCAGAGATCTAGTGGAGTCCAGGCCTGGAGGGGTCAGATAGTACAGGACACTGCAGAGATCTAGTGGAGTCCAGGCCTGGAGGGGTCAGATACCACAGGATACCTGCAGAGATCTAGTGGAGTCCAGGCCTGGAGGGGTCAGATACCACAGGACACTGCAGAGATCTAGTGGAGTCCAGGTCTGGAGGAGTCAGATATCACAGGACACTGCAGAGATCTAGTGGAGTCCAGGTCTGGAGGGGTCAGATACCACAGGTCACTGCAGAGATCTAGTGGAGTCCAGGTCTGGAGGGGTCAGATACTACAGGACACCAGCAGAGATCTAGTGGAGTCCAGGTCTGGAGGGGTCAGATACCACAGGACACTGCAGAGATCTAGTGGAGTCCAGGTCTGGAGGGGTCAGATACCACAGGACACCTGCAGAGATCTAGTGGAGTCCAGGTCTGGAGGGGTCAGATACCACAGGACACTGCAGAGATCTAGTGGAGTCCAGGCCTGGAGGGGTCAGATACCACAGGACACTGCAGAGATCTAGTGGAGTCCAGGTCTGGAGGGGTCAGATACCACAGGACACTGCAGAGATCTAGTGGAGTCCAGGCCTGGAGGGGTCAGATACCACAGGACACCTGCAGAGATCTAGTGGAGTCCAGGTCTGGAGGGGTCAGATACCACAGGACACTGCAGAGATCTAGTGGAGTCCAGGTCTGGAGGGGTCAGATACCACAGGACACTGCAGAGATCTAGTGGAGTCCAGGTCTGGAGGGGTCAGATACCACAGGACACTGCAGAGATCTAGTGGAGTCCAGGCCTGGAGGGGTCAGATACCACAGGACACTGCAGAGATCTAGTGGAGTCCAGGCCTGGAGGGGTCAGATACCACAGGACACTGCAGAGATCTAGTGGAGTCCAGGTCTGGAGGGGTCAGATATCACAGGACACTGCAGAAATCTAGTGGAGTCCAGGTCTGGAGGGGTCAGATACCACAGGACACTGCAGAGATCTAGTGGAGTCCAGGTCTGGAGGGGTCAGATACCACAGGACACTGCAGAGATCTAGTGGAGTCCGGGTCTGGAGGGGTCAGATACCACAGGACACTGCAGAGATCTAGTGGAGTCCAGGCCTGGAGGGGTCAGATATCACAGGACACTGCAGAGATCTAGTGGAGTCCAGGTCTGGAGGGGTCAGATACCACAGGACACTGCAGAGATCTAGTGGAGTCCAGGTCTGGAGGGGTCAGATATCACAGGACACCTGCAGAGATCTAGTGGAGTCCAGGCCTGGAGGGGTCAGATACCACAGGACACTGCAGAGATCTAGTGGAGTCCAGGTCTGGAGGGGTCAGATACCACAGGACACTGCAGAGATCTAGTGGAGTCCGGGTCTGGAGGGGTCAGATATCACAGGACACTGCAGAGATCTAGTGGAGTCCAGGTCTGGAGGGGTCAGATATCACAGGACACTGCAGAGATCTAGTGGAGTCCAGGCCTGGAGGGATCGGTGAGGAGATGCTACATAATATAGGCACTTGTACAGTTGGGTTCCATCTCTCTCTGTGTTTTCAGTTACTTAAAGACACATGTACATGAGCCTGAGTGTATCTGAATATCAGCCTCCTGATATTGCCATATTGTGCACCAGACTTACTGACATCCACAGCACGTACACAGTAAACTCTGGATATGGGGTATCCTCATCTCACAGATATCTACACAAAGTTCTGTAGGCCCCTGGTGGTGATAGTCCCTCCTCTAGTACTTGTAGTCCCTCCTCTAGTGCTGGTAGTCCCTCCTCTAGTACTTGTAGTCCCTCCTCTAGTACTGGTAGTCCCTCCTCTAGTAGTCGTAGTCTCTGATCTGGTAGTGACAGTTCCTCCTCTAGTAGTGGTAATCCCTCTTCTAGTAGTGGTAGTCCCTCCTCTAGTACTTGTAGTCCCTCCTCTAGTACTGGTAGTCCCTCCTCTAGTAGTCGTAGTCTCTGATCTGGTAGTGACAGTTCCTCCTCTAGTAGTGGTAATCCCTCTTCTAGTAGTGGTAGTCCCTCCTCTAGTACTTGTAGTCCCTCCTCTAGTACTGGTAGTCCCTCCTCTAGTAGTCGTAGTCTCTGATCTGGTAGTGACAGTTCCTCCTCTAGTAGTGGTAATCCCTCTTCTAGTAGTGGTAGTCCCTCCTCTAGTACTGGTAGTCCCTCCTCTAGTACTGGTAGTCCCTCCTCTAGTACTGGTAGTCCCTCCTCTAGTAGTTGTAGTCCCTGATCTGGTAGTGGTAGTCCCTCCTCTAGTACCGGTAGTCCCTCCTCTAGTAGTTGTAGTCTCTGATCTGGTAGTGGTAGTCCCTCCTCTAGTACCGGTAGTCCCTCCTCTAGTACCGGTAGTCCCTCCTCTAGTACTGGTAGTCCCTCCTCTAGTACCGGTAGTCCCTCCTCTAGTACCGGTAGTCCCTCCTCTAGTAGTTGTAGTCTCTGATCTGGTAGTGGTAGTCCCTCCTCTGGTACCGATAGTCCCTCCTCTGGTACCGGTATTACCTCCTCTGGTACCGGTAGTCCCTCCTCTGGTACCGATAGTCTCTCCTCTGGTACCGCTAGTCCCTCCTCTAGTAGTGATAGTCCCTCCTCTAGTAGCGGTAGTCCCTCCTCTAGTACCGGTAGTCCGTACTCTAGTAACGGTAGTCCATCCTCTAATACTGGTAGTCTCTCCTCTAGTACAGGTAGTCCCTCCTCTAGTAGTGGTAGTCCCTCCTCTAGTAGTGGTAGTCCCTCCTCTAGTAGTGGTAGTTCCTGCTCCTCTGGTACCGGTAGTCCATCCTCTAGTAGTGGTAGTCCCTCCTCTAATACCGGTAGTACCTCCTCTGGTACTGGTAGTTCCTCGTCTAGTACCGATAGTCCCTCCTCCTTCTCTGGTACCAATAGTCCATCCTCTAGTAGTGGTAGTCCCTCCTCTAGTATCGGTAGTCCCTCCTCTAGTACCGGTAGTTCCTCCTCTAGTACCGGTAGTCCCTCCTCTGGTACTGGTAGTCCCTCCTCTAGTACCGGTAGTCCCTCCTCTAGTACCGGTAGTCCCTCCTCTAGTACCGGTAGTCCCTCCTCTAATACTGGTAGTCTTTCCTCTAGTAGTGGTAGTCCCTCCTCTGGTACCGGTAGTCCCTCCTCTAGTACAGGTAGTCCCTCCTCTGGTACTGGTAGTCCCTCCTCTAGTACCGGTAGTCCCTCCTCTAGTAACGGTAGTCCCTCCTCTAATACTGGTAGTCTTTCCTCTAGTAGTGGTAGTCCCTCCTCTGGTACCGGTAGTCCCTCATCTAGTACAGGTAGTCCCTCCTCTGCTACAGGTACTCCCTCATCTAGTAGTGGTAGTCCCTCCTCTGGGACTGGTAGGCCCTCCTCCTCCTCTAGTACCGATAGTCTCTCCTCTAGTAGTGATAGTCCCTCCTCTAGTACCGGTAGTCCATCCTCTAGTAGTGGTAGTCCCTCCTCTAGTACCGGTAGTCCCTCCTCTAAACTGGTAGTCTTTCCTCTAGTAGTGGTAGTCCCTCCTCTGGTACCGGTAGTCCCTCCTCTAGTACAGGTAGTCCCTCCTCTGGTACTGGTAGTCCCTCCTCTAGTACCGGTAGTCCCTCCTCTAGTAACGGTAGTCTCTCCTCTAATACTGGTAGTCTTTCCTCTAGTAGTGGTAGTCCCTCCTCTGGTACCGGTAGTCCCTCCTCTAGTACAGGTAGTCCCTCCTCTGGTACTGGTAGTCCCTCCTCTAGTACCGGTAGTCCCTCCTCTAGTAACGGTAGTCCCTCCTCTAATACTGGTAGTCTTTCCTCTAGTAGTGGTAGTCCCTCCTCTGGTACCGGTAGTCCCTCCTCTACTACAGGTACTCCCTCATCTAGTAGTGATAGTCCCTCCTCTAGTACCGGTAGTCCATCCTCTAGTAGTGGTAGTCCCTCCTCTAGTACTGGTAGTCCCTCCTCTGGTACCGGTAGTCCATCCTCTAGTAGTTGTAGTCCCTCCTCTGGTACCGGTAGTCCATCCTCTAGTAGTGGTAGTCCCTCCTCTGGTACCAGTAGTCCCTCCTCTAGTAACGGTAGTCCCTCCTCTAGTATCGGTAGTCCCTCCTCCTTTTCTGGTACCGGTAGTCCCTCCTCTAGTATCGGTAGTCCCTCCTCTAGTATCGGTAGTCCCTCCTCCTCCTCTGGTATCGGTAGTCCCTCCTCTGGTACCGGTAGTCCCTCCTCTAGTACCGGTAGTCCCTCCTCTAGTACCAATAGTCCCTCCTCTAGTATCGGTAGTCCCTCCTCCTCCTCTAGTACCGATAGTCCCTCCTCTAGTAGTGGTAGTCTCTCCTCTAGTACAGGTAGTCCCTCCTCTGGTAGCGGTAGTCCCTTCTCTAGTACCGGTAGTCCCTCCTCCTCCTCTAGTACCAGTAGTCCCTCCTCTACTTCCGGTAGTCCCTCCTCTAGTACCAGTAGTCCCTCCTCTAGTATCGGTAGTCCCTGCTCCTCCTCTAGTACCGATAGTCCCTCCTCTAGTAGTGGTAGTCTCTCCTCTAGTACAGGTAGTCCCTCCTCTGGTAGCGGTAGTCCCTTCTTTAGTACCGGTAGTCCCTCCTCCTCCTCTAGTACCAGTAGTCCCTCCTCTGGTAGCGGTAGTCCCTTCTCTAGTACCGGTAGTCCCTCCTCCTCCTCTAGTACCAGTAGTCCCTCCTCTAGTACCGGTAGTCCCTCCTCCTCCTCTGGTACCGCTAGTCCCTCCTCTAGTAGTGGTAGTCTCTCTTACCTTGTTACTGGTGCCCGTGCTGCACCTTGTGGTTGTCGTCAGCCTCCCCTGAGTTTACCTCTTATTAATTGACTCGTGTGTTCTTTACTTTATAGTAAAAGTCATGTGTGATGTGAACCGGCCAGTCCTAAATCCAGGACTTCTCCATGCAGCGGGCGAGACGCCTTCTAAAGGGCTGGCACTGAGTACAAACACTGGAGACATCCAAGCCTTTAACGTCATCAGGTAATGCTGGTGCCCACAACCTGCCGTGCCCCCCAACATAATGGTGCCCACAACCGGCCGTACCCCCCAATATAACGGTGCCCACAACCGGCTGTGCCCCCCAACATAATGGTGCCCACAACCGGCCGTACCCCCCAATATAACGGTGCCCACAACCGGCTGTGCCCCCCAACATAATGGTGCCCACAACCGGCCGTACCCCCCAATATAATGGTGCCCACAACCGGCTGTGCCCCCCAACATAATGGTGCCCACAACCTGCCGTGCCCCCCAACATAATGGTGCCCACAACCGGCCGTGCCCCCCAACATAATGGTGCCCACAACCTGCAGTGCCCTCCAACATAATGGTGCCCACAACCTGCAGTGCCCCCCAACATAATGGTGCCCACAACCTGCAGTGCCCTCCAACATAATGGTGCCCACAACCTGCAGTGCCCTCCAACATAATGGTGCCCACAACCGGCCGTGCCCCCCAATATAATGGTGCTCACAACCGGCCGTGCCCCCCAACATAATGGTGCCCACAACCTGCAGTGCCCTCCAACATAATGGTGCCCACAACCTGCAGTGCCCTCCAACATAATGGTGCCCACAACCTGCAGTGCCCTCCAACATAATGGTGCCCACAACCTGCAGTGCCCTCCAACAGAATGGTGCCCACAACCGGCCGTGCCCCCCAACATAATGGTGCCCACAACCTGCAGTGCCCTCCAACATAATGGTGCCCACAACCTGCAGTGCCCTCCAACATAATGGTGCCCACAACCTGTCGTGCCCCCCAACATAATGGTGCCCACAACCTGCAGTGCCCTCCAACATAATGGTGCCCACAACAGGCCGTGCCCTCCAACATAATGGTGCCCACAACCTGCAGTGCCCCCCAACATAATGGTGCCCACAACCTGCAGTGCCCCCCAACATAATGGTGCCCACAACATGCCGTGCCCCCCAACATAATGGTGCCCACAACCGGCCGTGCCCCCCAACATAATGGTGCCCACAACCGGCCGTGCCCCCCAACATAATGGTGCCCACAACCTGCCGTGCCCCCCAACATAATGGTGCCCACAACCTGCAGTGCCCTCCAACATAATGGTGCCCACAACCTGCCGTGCCCCCCAACATAATGGTGCCCACAACCTGCCGTGCCCCCTAACATAATGGTGCCCACAACCTGCAGTGCCCCCCAACATAATGGTGCCCACAACCTGCAGTGCCCCCCAACATAATGGTGCCCACAACCTGCAGTGCCCCCCAACATAATGGTGCCCACAACCTGCAGTGCCCTCCAACATAATGGTGCCCACAATCTGCAGTGCCCCCCAACATAATGGTGCCCACAACCTGCAGTGCCCTCCAACATAATGGTGCCCACAATCTGCAGTGCTCCCCATAATAATGGCGCCCACAACCTGCAGTGCCCCCCAACATAATGGCGCCCACAACCTGCAGTGCCCTCCAACATAATGGTGCCCACAACCTGCAGTGCCCTCCAACATAATGGTGCCCACAACCTGCAGTGCCTTCCAACATAATGGTGCCCACAATCTGCAGTGCCCCCAAAATAAAGATGTACACAACCAGCAGTGCTTTCCAAAATAATGGTGCCCACAAGCTGCAGTGCTCCCTATAATAATGGTGCCCACAACCTGCAGTGCTCCCCATAATAATGGTGCCCACAACCTGCAGTGCCCACACCATAATGGTGCCCACAAGCTGCAGTGTTCCCCACCATAATGGTGCCCACAAGCTGCAGTGCTCCCCACCATAATGGTGCCCACAACCTGCAGTGCTCCCCATAATAATGGTACCCACAAGCTGCAGTGCTCCCCATAATAATGGTGCCCACAACCTGCAGTGCCCTCCAACATAATGGTGCCCACAACCTGCAGTGCCCTCCAACATAATGGTGCCCACAAGCTGCAGTGCCCTCAAAATAAAGATGTTCATAACCAGCAGTGCTTTCCAAAATAATGGTGCCCACAAGCTGCAGTGCCCCCACCATAATGGTGCCCACAAGCTGCAGTGCTCCCCACCATAATGGTGCCCACAAACTGCAGTGCTCCCCATAATAATGGTGCCCACAAGCTGCAGTGCTCCCCATAATAATGGTGCCCACAAGCTGCAGTGCTCCCCATAATAATGGTGCCCACAAGCTGCAGTGCTCCCCATAATAATGGTGCCCACAATCTGCAGCGCTCCCCATAATAATGGTGCCCACAAGCTGCAGTGCTCCCTATAATAATGGTCCCCACAAGCTGCAGTGCTCCCCATAATAATGGTGCCCACAAGCTGCAGTGATCCCCATAATAATGGTGCCCACAACCTGCAGTGCCCTCCAACATAATGGTGCCCACAAGCTGCAGTGCTCCCCATAATAATGGTGCCCACAAGCTGCAGTGCTCCCCATAATAATGGTGCCCACAACCTGCAGTGCCCTCCAACATAATGGTGCCCACAAGCTGCAGTGCTCCCCATAATAATGGCGCCCACAAGCTGCAGTGCTCCCCATAATAATGGTGCCCACAACCTGCAGTGCTCCCCATAATAATGGTGCCCACAAGCTGCAGTGCTCCCCATAATAATGGTGCCCACAAGCTGCAGTGCTCCCTATAATAATGGTGCCCACAAGCTGCAGTGCTCCCCATAATAATGGTGCCCACAACCTGCAGTGCTCCCCACCATAATGGTGCCCACAACCTGCCGTGCTCCCCATAATAATGGTGCCCACAAGCTGCAGTGCTCCCTATAATAATGGTGCCCACAAGCTGCAGTGCTCCCCATAATAATGGTGCCCACAAGCTGCAGTGCTCCCTATAATAATGGTGCCCACAAGCTGCAGTGCTCCCCATAATAATGGTGCCCACAAGCTGCAGCGCTCCCTATAATAATGGTGCCCACAAGCTGCAGTGCTCCCCACCATAATGGTGCCCACAAGCTGCAGTGCTCCCCATAATAATGGTGCCCACAAGCTGCAGTGCTCCCCATAATAATGGCGCCCACAAGCTGCAGTGCTCCCCATAATAATGGTGCCCACAAGCTGCAGTGCTCCCCATAATAATGGTGCCCACAAGCTGCAGTGCTCCCCATAATAATGGCGCCCACAAGCTGCAGTGCTCCCCATAATAATGGTGCCCACAAGCTGCAGTGCTCCCCATAATAATGGTGCCCACAAGCTGCAGTGCTCCCCATAATAATGGTGCCCACAAGCTGCCGTGCTCCCCATAATAATGGCGCCCACAAGCTGCAGTGCTCCCCATAATAATGGTGCCCACAAGCTGCAGTACTTCCCATAATAATCGCGCCCACAAGCTGCAGTGCTCCCCATAATAATGGTGCCCACAAGCTGCAGTACTTCCCATAATAATCGCGCCCACAAGCTGCAGTGCTCCCCATAATAATGGTGCCCACAAGCTGCAGTACTTCCCATAATAATCGCGCCCACAAGCTGCAGTGCTGTGCCCTCCTCCGCCTCCATCGTCCAAGTTGGATAGGATTTACACCCCTTCGCTGTCAGGCGTGGGGCGGGGATGGATTCTTGAGCTGAGGGTGTATAAGTCGTATGTAATATGTGGTGAGCACGCTCAGGAAAATATCTTTACATAACGCCACATGACATCACCAAACACCGGAGAGATGGACCCTAAAAGGAACAGGAACCCAAAGAGGTTAGAAGGACCCCCTCACCCCTCCCCCACACACTGCTTCCCTGTGCTGTGGGGGGTGCTACATGTGGCAGGAGGCCGGAGACTGCCGGAGCCAGGTCACATTAGGGAGGACCTCCTGGCTCCCCTGTGCGCTCCCCTTGCTGGCTCATTGTGGGCTTCCAGGGGGCACTGCGTGGCTCCCCCACCGTCTGTGTACGTCTTGGGCCTTGGCATCGTGATGTTTATCCGTGGCACCTGTGCAGACCTGTGATGTGAGACCCTGGGGCCAGAAGGGGGCGCCTCTCTGCTGCTGACTGATAGGCTGAGCCACCAATGTAACGGTGCTTCCTGTATTGGGAAACCTGATATGGAATCGGGGAGGCGGGGCTTTGTGCTTGCCAGACCTTAGTCTTTTGACTGTTGTAGGCTGCCATGTTTGCTACAGACGATCACGCTGCCCCTGCCCATAGAGACGATCAGGCTGCCCCTGCCCATAGAAAGTCTAGGGTGAAAAGATTTGCAACAAACGCAGACTTCCGGCTTGAAACCCTCCTCCCTCTTAATAACCTAAGGTCTGAATTTCCACTGATTCTGATGTTAGTCTTCCCTGTGCTGAGGGGGATGCGTTGGAGGACGGTATCTCAGTCCATGCTACCATAGATATTGCAGAGGAGGACTCCCTCTCACTTCAGGACGTCGCGTTCACTGCACTCAGAGTTTTTCCAGAGTTAGAGATGAATGGAGTAATCCTGAGAGGAAACGCGTGGTGCTGAAGAAAATTAGGATAGGACTTCCCTTTGCTCCGGAAGATCGTGACCTATGGGAAGAGATCCCAAAAATTCATGTGCAAGTTTCCAATGTTGTCAAAAAGACCACCCTCCCTTTTGAAGATGGTTCCCAGCTCAGGGACCTCATGGACCGTAAGGCTGAAGGTGTCCTGAGAAAGTCCTGGGACTCTAGCACTGCGTTACCTAAACCTAAGTCTTCTGCTACAAGGGTTGGCTTCAACAATTGGAGGACAAGACTCAGAGGGGTCAGATTTGAGCGTCAGTCCTTCCTCGTACTTAAATTGTCTACTGTCTTCCAGGCTGATGCCTCAGCGGAATCCGTGCAGAGAGCAGCCAGGTCAGCGGTCCTCTCTGAAGCTGCCCGTAGGGCCCTATGGCTAAGTGACTGGTCCAAGGGAGACTAAAAGATCTAAAACTAAGTGGTGTGAGCTTTCCTCTGAGGGTAAACTAGGCTTTGGCCCTGTTCTTGGAAAGATTCTTGAGAGTAGCAGACAAGAAGAAGGGTTCCCTGAGGATAAAGCCAGGCCCAGAAAGAATTGTCATCCCTTCAGGCCCGGAAATAAGGCAAGTCTGGGCGCTGGAGTTATCCCAAGAGTGGGCAAGGAAAGAATTTCCTGCTTGACCCCAACCAACAATCCAAGCAGCAATGATGTCCTTCAGGTTGGAGGGAGAGAAACTTTCACTTTCCCAGAACCGCTGAGTTTTAGGCACTCTAAGGGAAGGATACAGAATAGAATTGGTCTCCCCCCTCCTGCCAGGTATATCCTGACCAGTCCACATTCCCCTCTCTTTCAAGACAGAATGGAGAATGGGGTGATTCTTCTGGGTGCTATGTCCCCGCTCTCGCTACAGGTCACTATTCTCGTTTCTTTTTACTTCAAAAGCCTAACAGCACCTTCAGAACTATTCTAAACCTAAAGTTTCTGAACAGAGTTATTGTTTACAAGTCATTCAAGATGGAGATGATAAAAACCATGATTCCTCTCATCCACAAGGGTGCGTTTATGACAACGTGGGACCTCAAACATGTCTACTGGGACCTCCAAGCATGCCTACTGGGACCTCCAAGCATGCCTACTGGGTCCTCCAAACATGTCTACTGGGACCTCCAAGCATGCCTACTGGGTCCTCCAAACATGTCTACTGGGACCTCCAAGCATGCCTACTGGGACCTCAAGCATGCCTACTGGGACCTCCAAGCATGCCTACTGGGACCTCCAAGCATGCCTACTGGGACCTCAAGCATGCCTACTGGGACCTCAAGCATGCCTACTGGGACCTCAAGCATGCCTACTGGGACCTCCAAGCATGCCTACTGGGACCTCAAGCATGCCTACTGGGACCTCCAAGCATGCCTACTGGGTCCTCCAAACATGTCTACTGGGACCTCCAAACATGTCTACTGGGACCTCCAAACATGCCTACTGGGACCTCAAGCATGCCTACTGGGACCTCAAGCATGCCTACTGGGACCTCCAAACATGCCTACTGGGACCTCAAGCATGCCTACTGGGACCTCCAAGCATGCCTACTGGGACCTCCAAGCATGCCTACTGGGACCTCAAGCATGCCTACTGGGACCTCAAGCATGCCTACTGGGACCTCCAAGCATGCCTACTGGGTCCTCCAAACATGTCTACTGGGACCTCCAAGCATGCCTACTGGGACCTCAAGCATGCCTACTGGGACCTCCAAGCATGCCTACTGGGTCCTCCAAGAATGCCTACTGGGTCCTCCAAACATGTCTACTGGGACCTCCAAACATGTCTACTGGGACCTCCAAACATGTCTACTGGGACCTCCAAACATGCCTACTGGGACCTCCAAACATGCCTACTGGGACCTCAAGCATGCCTACTGGGACCTCCAAGCATGCCTACTGGGACCTCAAGCATGCCTACTGGGTCCTCCAAACGTCTACTGGGACCTCCAAGCATGCCTACTGGGACCTCCAAACATGCCTACTGGGACCTCCAAGCATGCCTACCGGGACCTACAAGCATGCCTACCAAGACCTACAAGCATGTCTACCGGGACCTCAAACATGTCTACCGAGACCTCAAACATGCCTACCGGGACCTCCAAACATGTCTACTGGGACCTCCAAACATGCCTACTGGGACCTCCAAACATGCCTACTGGGACCTCAAGCATGCCTACTGGGACCTCCAAGCATGCCTACTGGGACCTCAAGCATGCCTACTGGGTCCTCCAAACGTCTACTGGGACCTCCAAGCATGCCTACTGGGACCTCCAAACATGCCTACTGGGACCTCCAAGCATGCCTACCGGGACCTACAAGCATGCCTACCAAGACCTACAAGCATGTCTACCGGGACCTCAAACATGTCTACCGAGACCTCAAACATGCCTACCGGGACCTCCAAACATGTCTACTGGGACCTCCAAACATGCCTACCAGGACCTCAAACATGTCTACCGGGACCTCGAACATGCCTACTGGGACCTCAAACATGTCTACCGGGACCTCGAACATGCCTACTGGGACCTCCAAACATGCCTACTGGGACCTCAAACATGCCTACTGGGTCCTCCAAGCATGCCTACTGGGACCTCAAGCATGCCTACTGGGACCTCCAAGCATGCCTACTGGGACCTCAAGCATGCCTACTGGGTCCTCCAAACATGTCTACTGGGACCTCCAAGCATGACTACTGGGACCTCCAAACATGTCTACTGGGACCTCCAAACATGCCTACTGGGACCTCAAGCATGCCTACTGGGACCTCCAAACATGCCTACTGGGACCTCAAGCATGCCTACTGGGACCTCCAAACATGCCTACTGGGACCTCAAGCATGCCTACTGGGACCTCAAACATGCCTACTGGGACCTCCAAACATGCCTACTGGGACCTCCAAACATGCCTACTGGGACCTCAAGCATGCCTACTGGGACCTCCAAGCATGCCTACCGGGACCTCCAAGCATGCCTACTGGGACCTACAAGCATGCCTACCGGGACCTACAAGCATGCCTACCGGGACCTCAAACATGCCTACTGGGACCTCAAACATGCCTACTGGGACCTCAAACATGCCTACTGGGTCCTCCAAGCATGCCTACTGGGACCTCAAGCATGCCTACTGGGACCTCCAAGCATGCCTACTGGGACCTCAAGCATGCCTACTGGGTCCTCCAAACATGTCTACTGGGACCTCCAAGCATGCCTACTAGGACCTCCAAACATGTCTACTGGGACCTCCAAACATGCCTACTGGGACCTCAAGCATGCCTACTGGGACCTCCAAACATGCCTACTGGGACCTCAAGCATGCCTACTGGGACCTCCAAACATGCCTACTGGGACCTCAAGCATGCCTACTGGGACCTCAAACATGCCTACTGGGACCTCCAAACATGCCTACTGGGACCTCCAAACATGCCTACTGGGACCTCAAGCATGCCTACTGGGACCTCCAAGCATGCCTACCGGGACCTCCAAGCATGCCTACCGGGACCTACAAGCATGCCTACCGGGACCTACAAGCATGCCTACCGGGACCTCAAACATGCCTACTGGGACCTCAAACATGTCTACCGGGACCTCAAACATGTCTACCGGGACCTCAAGCATGCCTACTGGGACCTCCAAACATGCCTACCGGGACCTCAAACATGCCTACTGGGACCTCAAACATGTCTACCGGGACCTCAAACATGTCTACCGGGACCTCAAGCATGCCTACTGGGACCTCCAAACATGCCTACCGGGACCTCAAACATGCCTACTGGGACCTCAAACATGTCTACCGGGACCTCAAACATGTCTACCGGGACCTCAAGCATGCCTACTGGGACCTCAAACATGCCTACTGGGACCTCCAAACATGCCTACTGGGACCTCCAAACATGCCTACTGGGACCTCAAGCATGCCTACTGGGACCTCCAAGCATGCCTACCGGGACCTCAAGCATGCCTATCGGGACCTACAAGCATGCCTACCGGGACCTACAAGCATGCCTACCGGGACCTCAAACATGCCTACCGGGACCTCAAACATGCCTACTGGGACCTCAAACATGCCTACTGGGTCCTCCAAGCATGCCTACTGGGACCTCAAGCATGCCTACTGGGACCTCCAAGCATGCCTACTGGGACCTCAAGCATGCCTACTGGGTCCTCCAAACATGTCTACTGGGACCTCCAAGCATGCCTACTGGGACCTCCAAACATGTCTACTGGGACCTCCAAACATGCCTACTGGGACCTCAAGCATGCCTACTGGGACCTCCAAACATGCCTACTGGGACCTCAAGCATGCCTACTGGGACCTCCAAACATGCCTACTGGGACCTCAAGCATGCCTACTGGGACCTCAAACATGCCTACTGGGACCTCCAAACATGCCTACTGGGACCTCCAAACATGCCTATTGGGACCTCAAGCATGCCTACTGGGACCTCCAAGCATGCCTACCGGGACCTCCAAGCATGCCTACCGGGACCTACAAGCATGCCTACCGGGACCTACAAGCATGCCTACCGGGACCTCAAACATGCCTACTGGGACCTCAAACATGTCTACCGGGACCTCAAACATGTCTACCGGGACCTCAAGTATGCCTACTGGGACCTCCAAACATGCCTACCGGGACCTCAAACATGCCTACCGGGACCTCAAACATGTCTACCGGGACCTCAAACATGTCTACCGGGACCTCAAGCATGCCTACTGGGACCTCCAAACATGCCTGCTGGGACCTCAAGCATACCTACTGGGACCTCCAAACATGCCTACTGGGACCTCAAGCATGCCTACTGGGACCTCCAAACATGCCTACTGGGACCTCCAAACATGCCTACTGGGACCTCCAAGCATGCCTACAGGACCTCCAAGCATGCCTAACTGGACCTCAAACATGTCTACCGGGACCTCAAACATGTCTACCGGGACCTCAAACATGCCTACCGGGACCTCCAAACATGTCTACCGGGACCTCAAACATGCCTACCGGGACCTCAAACATGCCTACCGGGACCTCAAACATGCCTACCGGGACCTCAAGCATGCCTACCGGGACCTCCAAACATGTCTACCGGGACCTCAAACATGCCTACCGGGACCTAAAACATGCCTACCGGGACCTCAAACATGTCTACCGGGACCTCCAAACATGCCTACCGGGACCTCCAAACATGTCTACTGGGACCTCAAACATGCCTACCAGGACCTCAAACATGTCTACCGGGACCTCAAACATGTCTACCGGGACCTCAAACATGCCTACCGGGACCTCAGGCCTGCCTACTTTCATGTCTCAATCTGCCAGGCTCAGCAAAAATTTCTCAGGCTTACTCTTCTGTTCCAGGAGGAGTGAAGAAATCAGGCGATACCTTTTAGAGGCTAACTGAGTATATTTGATGTTGAGCTTTCAAGAGTACTAGCTCTCTTCATCAGACATGGTGCTATACAAGAAACTGAAAATTCACAGACTTTTTATAAACAAAAAACATGGACCTTCAAAGGATCTTAGAATCTCAGACACTTCTGACACTGGACAGGAAATTGCCTCTGCCAAGGACAGTCCAGACACAGGGGGTGACAATGGAGATAGCAGGGGGTTGGGGGTGACATATGAGGTAGCGGGGCGACACGGGAGGTAGTGGGGTGCAACACGGGAGGTAGCAGGGGGTCACACGAGAGGTAGCAGAGGTTGACATAGAAGGTAGCGGGGTGCAACACAGGAGGTAGCAAGGGGTGACACAGGAGGTAGCACAGTGTGACATCGCTGTAGTGACCGGCACAGACCGGAGGCCTCGCTGTAGTGACCGGCACAGACCGGAGGCCTCGCTGTAGTGACCGGCACAGACCGGAGGCCTCGCTGTAGTGACCGGCACAGACCGGAGGCCTCGCTGTAGTGACCGGCACAGACCGGAGGCCTCGCTGTAGTGATCGGCACAGACCGGAGGCCTCGCTGTAGTGACCGGCACAGACCGGAGGCCTCGTTGTAGTGACCGGCACAGAGCGGAGGCCTCGCTGTAGTGACCGGCACAGACCGGAGGCCTCGCTGTAGTGATCGGCACAGACCGGAGGCCTCGCTGTAGTGACCGGCACAGACCGGAGGCCTCGCTGTAGTGACCAGCACAGACCGGAGGCCTCGCTGTAGTGATTGCCACAGACCGGAGGCCTCGCTGTAGTGACCGGCACAGACCGGAGGCCTCGCTGTAGTGACCGGCACAGACCGGAGGCCTCGCTGTAGTGACCGGCACAGACCGGAGGCCTCACTGTAGTGACCGGCACAGACCGGAGGCCTCGCTGTAGTGACCGGCACAGACCGGAGGCCTCGCTGTAGTGACCGGCACAGACCGGAGGCCTCGCTGTAGTGACCGGCACAGACCGGAGGCCTCGCTGTAGTGATTGGCACAGACCGGAGGCCTCGCTGTAGTGACCGGCACAGACCGGAGGCCTCGCTGTAGTAATGAGCTTGACATGATACTTTAAACTCCGCTGTGGGGTATGCGTCTCCTCTTCTTCCTCTGATTCTGAGAACCCTTCAAAAAGAAAGGATCCAAGTCATCTTCATAGCCCCATACTGGCCAAAGAGGTCTTGGTTCAGTTTGCTAAAGGGCCTGGCTTTGCAAGATCTATTCCTTCTACCAGCAAGAAGTGATCTTCTTCTTCAAGGTCTAATTCTCCATGAGAACCTGCACCTGACTGCTTGGAGGTTGAGAGGTCTATCCTCGTGACCTCCCCCGGTCATTCAAACTTTTTTTTTTTTTTTGAACAATAGTTTTTTATTGAATATTTCACATAAATACAACACAACAAGTTAAAAAGCAGAACAAGAAACATAGGATACATTCATGGCTACACAATCTGCATATATCAGGAGGAATACAAATACACAAGAATACAGCGTGAGCAAAGATACATAATGAGATACACACTGAAAAATATTAGAAATTAAACCCCATCATACTTAGAAGTAGCCAAACTTAGTATAGTGAAAAGAGGCTTTATGCAAGTCGTAGCCATGAGGGGGAAAGGGATAGATCGGAACAAATGAACAGACGAACAAGTGAACAGGCCTAAAGGACAAATGATACGAGTGTGCCACGTAGACACGTTTGCAGACCCACCTGCTACCAGTCATGACCATTAGAGAGAGAGAAGTTATTAAGTGGGTATTTTAAGGCTATGCAAATAAGATTTTCGGTAGGTGATTAAAAAGGGGGTGTACCAAGAGCACTAGGAATGGCTAGGAAATATAGGCTGCCAATGGGCATTTGGTGGGGGGAACAAGGTCGCCCAAATCTCCCAATTCTTCCGGTATTTCTCCAGGGTTGTGATTCAAACTTTAATGGCCTCTTGTAAGGCAATTACCACTTGAATTTATCAAAAAATCTGGAAGAGATTTTGCATTTGATCCCATCCTCAGCTCCCGGATCCAGCCAAACCACATATTATGCAAATTCTTGATTTACTCCAAGCAGGACTAGAAAAAGCCCTTTCTCTATGTACCCTAAAGGTGCAGATCTCTGCCCTAAGCTCCATCTTTGATGTTTGTCTTAGTGACCATTGCTAATTCTGTGGGGCCGTTTTCAGACTGAAGCCTAGAATTTTTAATCTAACGCATCCTTGGAATCTGAACTGGGTTTGCTTTCCCTAAAGCTGTGTTCCTGGTGCAGTCACGTCGGCCAGAAGGATTCGTGAGCTTCGGGCTCTTTCAACCTTATTATCCTTGATGACAGGCTGGTTCTGAAAACAGATCTTTCCTTCTTGCCCAAGTAGTGACAAATTTCCATAGATCTCAGGATACTGTGCAACAATCCGTGGTCCATTAAAGAAGATGAATTCCATGTCCTTGATATTCATCCTAACTTATCCGGAAACAACTAGGCCATGGAGAATCTTTTTATCCAGTATCAGGGTTCAATTAAGGGCAGGAAGGCTTCCAAGACTTCGATTTCCTGATGGCTGAGGTTCGCTATCTGTGAGGCTTACAGAGCTGATGGAAAAATACCTCCCAAGTCCTATAAAGCCCATTCCACCGGAGAAGTGGCCAGCTCGTGGGCTAAAAGATCCTCAGATTCCATGGAAAAAATTTGCAGTGCAGCAGTCTGGTCCAGTGTTCCTGTTCCTATTAGAGTCGACGGTCAAACTCTCCGGTGTTTTTTGCTGTCATGGTGGCTACTGAAAACCGAATTTACAGAAAGGATACTTCTAACTTTCTTGTGTTTAGGGTCCCCTCAGAAGAAGAGGCTCAGTTACCAGGTACAAAGTAAACCTCTTCCTCTGGGACAAAGTCCTCCTCTGGTTCTGAGTCCTGAGGGTATGCAGGACCGCCATCTTGAGGGCCAAAAGGGAACTCTGTTCCCTGGATCTAATTTGAGATGTGTGGAGGAATCACAGGTGACTGAAACCAATGACCCTATGCTAACCTGTTTTTACATGTTTCCTGTTGTTGGTAGATGGATCCTCCTCTGTTGTGAGTCCTGTCACGGGAGGGGGGATTTATGGGCATTTTGAATGTACAAAAAAAGCCATTGCTTCTTTACTTTCCACAATCAGGCAGACCCGTAGTCGTAGTCATAGAGGTGGTGTGAGGATAATAGATAATATTTTAGATCTAATTGTTATATAAATATAGTACATGACCAAATCACATAGAGTACATGATCACATCCATGACACAACCCAATAGCATGACCACATCCATGGCCCATCCTTAGTATACGACGACATCACATCCATGCACTCAATAAAGTATGCAACCACATCACATAGCCCAACCAAAGTACATGACCACATCCATGACCTGACCGGAGTACACGACTACATCACATCCATGTCCTCACCAAAGTACGCAACCACATCACATAGCCCCAACCATCCATGGCCCCACCAACCTACACAACCACATCACATGGCCTGACCCAAGTATATGACCACATCACATCCATGACCAGACCGGAGTACACGACCACATCACATCCATGTCCTCACCAACCTACACAACCACATCCATGACCCGACCGAAGGACACAACCACATCACATCCATGACCAGACCGGAGTACACGACCACGTCACATCCATGTCCTCACCAACCTACACAACCACATCCATGCCCTCAATAAAGTATGCAACCACATCACATAACCCCACCCAATCACATCCATGGCCCCACCAACCTACACAACCACATCACATGGCCTAACCCAAGTACATGACCACATTACATCCATGTCCTCACCAACCTACACAACCACATCACATGGCCTAACCCAAGTACATGACCAAATCACATCCATGACACGACCACATCACATCCATGACCAGACCGGAGTACACGACCACATCACATCCATATCCTCACCAACCTACACAACCACATCCATGACCCGACCGAAGGACACGACCACATCACATCCATGCCCTGACCGGAGTATATCCATGTATTTCTTTCTTGCAGGGCTGTGCCTTCACCTAGGGTCTGTGGCTCCATGCTTTATGGATTGCCTGTGATCCTCACCCCCACTGCATGCTGGGAACTAGATTGGGATCAGTTGGAGACCAACCAGGAGAACTTTCATGCGCTGTGTCACTGCCTGCAGGTGGGGCACTTACAGTCTCTCCATCCTTACACCATGTTCTAGTCACTGTTTACTATTTTAACAATTGATGGACGCCTTACACAGAGGAGTACTATGCTGCAGAGATTTACTGACATACATGAAATACACAGAGGAGTACTATGCTGCAGAGATTTACTGACATACATGCAATACACAGAGGAGTAGTATGCTGCAGAGATTTACTGACATACATGCAATACACAGAGGAGTAGTATGCTGCAGAGATTTACTGACATACATGAAATACACAGAGGAGTAGTATGCTGCAGAGATTTACTGACATACAATACACAGAGGAGTACTATGCTGCAGAGATTTACTGACATACACTGAGGAGTAAAAGGGTAACAATGCTGTGACCTTGTGACTTTCAGGCTCCAGATCTCGCCATCCACTACAGCTTGGAACGTGAGCCTGCCATCATGTTATAATAATAATAATAATAGTCCTTTAATAGTCCCACAATGGGGAAATTCAGTGTGTTACAGCAGCAAAGATAAGATAAGCAGATACAAATACAAATACAACATGTACAGGAATATTCCAAGGTGAGAGGCATTACATTAATAGCAGACAGACAGATAGGACGTAGCAGAGGAGGGGGGGGGGATTTAACAGGCAGAGAGATATTTCAGTTCTCTGTGTGTAATGATCTCCGCTTAGGTCGGTGTTGGTTGTACAGCCTAACCGCGGTGGGGAGGAAAGACTTACGATAGCGCTCCGTCTCACACCTAGGGTGGAGCAGTCGGTCACTGACAGTACTTCTCAGCGCGATCACAGTCTCATGCATAGGATGGGACTTCTTCTTCTGCATGGAGCTCACCACGGACAGTATCCTTCTGTCACCCACCACCTGCACTGGGTCCAGTGGGCTCCCCAGGACAGAGCTGGCCCTTCTAATCAGCTTGTCAAGTTTATTTCTGTCCCTGGATGATATACTGCTCCCCCAGCAGGCCACTCCAAAGAAGATGGCTGATGCCACTACCGAGTTGAAGAAAGTCCTAAGAAGTGCCCCCCGGATTCCAAAGGCTCTCAGCTTCCTAAGCAGGTAGAGCCTGCTGTGGCCCTTCCTGTACAGGGCCTCCATATGATCTGCCCAGTCCAGCTTATTATTAAGGAGCAAACCCAGGTACTTATAGGTGTTCACAATCTCGATGCCCGTCCCCAGGATGTCCACTGGTTTAGGAGGGCTTCTGCCTTTACGGAAGTCCACCACCATCTCCTTGGTCTTCCCCACGTTAATCTTCAGGTGGTTCTGGTGGCACCAGTCCACAAAAAACCGGTTCAGTTCTCTGTACTCCCTGTCATCATCATCTGTGATGAGGCCTACTATTGCAGAGTCGTCATAATACTTCTGTAGGTAGCAGCTGGATGAGAGCACCTAAAGTCTGCAGCGTACAGTGTGACGAGGAAAGGGGCGAGAACCGTACCCTGAGGTGCCCCCGTATTACAGATCACGGTACCTGACACACAGTCTTGGGCTCTCACGTATTGAGGTCGATTTGTGAGGTAGTCTAGGATCCAGTTGGAGAGGTGGTGGTCCACTCCAGCAAGGCCCAGCTTGTCTCTCAGTAACCTGGGCTGTATGGTGTTAAAAGCACTGGAGAAGTCAAAGAACATTATTCTCACCGTGTTCCCTGGTTTCTCCAGGTGAGACAGAGCCCTGTGCAGAAGATGGATGATGGCATCATCTACCCCAATGCCCGGTCGATAAGCAAACTGGAGAGGGTCCATAGCGGGGCTCACTAGAGGGCGAAGATGTGTGAGAACCAATCTCTCTAAGATCTTCATCAAGTGGGATGTCAGTGCTACAGGTCTGTAGTCGTTGAGGTCCATAGGGTGGGGTTTCTTTGGAACTGGTACCACACAAGAAGATTTCCATAATTCAGGGACTATTTCCTGCCTCAGGCTCATATTATACATATATGTAATTATACCACACAGCTGGTCCCCACAAGTCTTAATTAGCCTTGCACTGATGTCATCTGGCCCTGCGGCTTTCCTCGCCTTGATCTTTTTCATCTCCTTCCTCACCTGGGCCCGTGTGAAGGTCAGACTGTGGTCAGATAAAGACAGATTTCTGGATTTACTGGTCTGTTGGGAAGTAGCCGCATGGGGTGAAGTCATTGTGGTGAGGGGAGCTGAAGGACATTCTGGGGTGGGAGAAGCTGGTGTGTGATCAAATCTGTTGAAGAATAGGTTTAGTTCATTAAGCCAGTTAACATTTGCCTCAATCTGGCAGACAGACTGTTTATGACCCGAAATTGACTTAAGCCCCTCCCAGACCCCCCTTATGTCTTTTCTTTCCATTTGCTTTTCCATTTTTTCCTTATAACTGGCTTTTCCCTGCCTGATTAGATGCCTCAGCTCCTGTTGTACTTCCCCCAACCCCTCCTTATCTCTTGTCCTGAATGCCATCTTTTTCTCCTTAAGTAGTGTTTTTATATCAGAGTTAATCCATGGTTTGTTGGAGAAGCACCTCACCACTTTTGTGGGTACTGTGTTGTCCACACAAAAATTAATGTAGTCCGTTATGCAGTGTGTGAGTCCTTCTATATCTTCTCCATAAGAATCCTGCAGAGCTTCCCATGCGGTTGTGTCAAAAATAGACAATATAGACAATCCTCTATGTAATAGTCTTCTACAGTCACTTCTATCCCTCCATCCACACAGATATATATATATATACAGTACAGACCAAAAGTTTGGACACACCTTCTCATTGCAAGAGTTTTCTGTATTTTCATGACTATAAAAATTGTAGATTCCCACTGAAGGCATCTGTGAAAGATCCTCAGTGCGCCAAACCCACATTGGCCCACACCTGAGTCTTCTTTCATATAAAACCACACTCACCGCCAGTGAGTGCCGGGTCCACAAGATAAATACAAGACAAACTTTCTAAATTTTATATATTTATTAACCCCTAAATAGGTCGGTATTAACATCTAACACATGCAGTTCAGAACAGATATGTAGATATATGCAAGCATTAACAGTTACAAGATACAGTGCAATGAAATAAGGGCATAAAAGTGAAATAATTACTTTACCACACATCTCCTTGATGTGGCTCTATAGTCCAACACTCACACATGGCATGTGTGAGTAACCAGTGGAGGCTTCTCAGCATGTGGCAACAATCCAGCCTGCATGCTCTTCACAGTGGTCTGTCTGTAATAGTCTCAGCACAATCTCCTCCCACAGACCTCTTACCTCATCTTTTATACCCTTTATGACACCACCCAGAATGAGGTCATCAGCAACAGCAAGTCTGATTGATTAATGCACTCAAGTCCAGATTCTTTGTAAAGAGCTGAGACCAAGTGGAATGATACAATGTTATCAACCAGGTTTGATCTACCTGCACAATGCATGTTTCTTTGATCACTCAGGGCTGGGTATGAATTCAATGGAGCCCTGCTGGGATGGATACAAAGCCCCATTGTTACAATGTTGCTACTACTGCCATTATACACCTAGGCTTATAGCTGCGCACATTATGAATAGATGCAAGTAAGAAGGGAGATACTATACTCAGAAATCAAAATACAGCTTTGAGTTATAGCCATATTTAAGCGGAATCATCACACCTCCCCCTTTTAGATGGGGCTTGTAGTAAGTAGGGACCTGTGTCCCTCTTCTGAGAGCACCTCTGCCGCTTCAGCTCCTCAGGCTCTGGCCCCAAGGCTTCACAACCCCCAGGGTCCCAGTAGTCTCGGGCCTTGTCAGACTCTGAGGGTGGTTGAGTGCCACGCGCCTTCAATATGTCCAGACTAGGGTCAGCTTAGACAGCATCTCTGAACTCTTGGCTGGAGTGAGACAAAAGAGAGGTGCATGTTACATAGCTGCCGGACCCTTCTGGCTCTCTAGTCTGACTAGGGACACTTCTAAGGCTCAGGCCCTGAGCCACGTACACTTGGCTACCTCCTGCCTGTTCTGGGTCCGCTTTCTGAGTGCTGGCACCCTGTGGAGCCACACTCATAACCCCAAGTCTTTGGGATACCAGTTCAGAGACCCCATCCCGGCGATCTCTCTCACACCAGCCGCTAGTTGGGAGAGTTCTAGGGGATTCTGCACCTCCCCCTTTGCTTCCAAACCTAGGGGCACCTCTGGTTCTGGCACAGGTATGTTTGGACCCTGTTCCTCCTTGTACTTGGGTGGGTGATGGTGATACCTTGGGCAAATGACTGAGATCATGCTTCCCCAAACCATCCCCCCACAATACATTGACAGGTAATACATTTGACATACCCCCTTCGGGGATCCCACCTCCAGTACCCCATGCCATCTGCACGTGGGCCATGGGCACTCCTGGAATAGAACTGGACAGAAGAGAGGTGTATGTCTCATACCGGCCGGACTCCTCCGGCTTCAAGGGAGTGAGGCTAGTCATGGCGGTCTCAGCACCGACTCCATGTGGTGTAGGCAACGGTTCAAGGGTCGGATCGCCCTCCACCCTTGTAGCACTCTGGCTGCGGGCTAACACCGCACTACCAGCAGTCCGTCCCTCACCTGGATCGGCCATGAGATCCCCATAGCCTACCTGACCACCTGGTACATGGTCAGCAGTTGGTTGCTTATCGGATACACTGGGCGAAATAGTAGAAGTCGCTTCCAGTGACTCAGAAGAGCTACCCTGTACACTTTCACAACAAGCATTGGCAATTACATTGACAGTACCTTCATTAGCAATTATTAATTCACACCGGGCCTCAATGAGATCTACAGTAGACAGATTAACAAGCTGGGAGGGAGACGCCCCCGCAGATGTAGGTGTGTCTACAGACTTAGTCTCATTGGCTCCTAGCACGGGGGTGAACAAAGCATCAATAACATTTTTGCTGAGCTGGGTTGCAGGAAGCTCATTTGCATCTTCCCTGCTCTCAGCTGAAGGCAACTCATTAGCATTTACACTTACTGCCATGGGAAGTATCTCAGAGGGGGGTTACGGGCCCTCTCTGCAGATATGACAGACACATTATCAGCATTAATCATAGACAGTTTTTCACAGTAAATTGGGGTGCTCCCCACCCCATATTGGTTCATCATAGGTCCTAAATCAGTTCCCAACAGTACATTAGCCGGCAAATCAGTCAATAGTCCCACAGTCCGTATTCCTTTTCCTGCACCCCCGTCCAGACACACAGATGGGCCACCTGCTGTGGCTTGGGAAGCAGGGAAGTTCTCAGGGCAGTTGGGGCACTCCTCCTTGAAATGTCCTGTCTGGTTATAGGCATGGCCCCGCCGCACCTCCCCTTGGGGTTTGGGGAAGGTCACTAGGGCGCCCAGACTTCTTGGGACAGGGGAGGGACCACCCGGGGCATAGTTTGTCTCACCCGACCTGACGACAGACGGCTGTGGTGAACTCCGGCCTGGCTTCTCCTTCCAACTTGAGGGTCTCTGCAGGGTTGTTGGAGTTTGTGCCCGCTGGGAGAGCTCCATCCTTTTGAGCTCAAGCTGATACTGCCGCTCAGCCTGCCGTTCTGCTGCCTCACGATCTGCCTGCCGTTCTGCTGCCTTCCTCTCTTTCTCTGCCTGCCGCTCAGCCTGCCGTTCTCGTTCTACAGCTTCCTGAAAACAGTACAACACCTGCAGGTATATGTTAGGGTCACTGGTGCCTATTTGCTGCAGGGCCGTTTGCCAGTATGAAGCCATTCCCCCCACAAGGCTGGGGCTACTGGTCCCTCCTGGTGAAGTAATCCTTGGGACCGGGCTGCTTGCCGCACTTCCTGGCCTAGTCCCGAAATCAGGACTCTGCTCGATTCTCTGCATGGCTGTGGCTGCCTCCATGTCAGCCATACGCTCAGGATCACTCAGTGCTGGGTATGAATTCAGTGGAGCCCTGCTGGGATGGATACAATGTTGCTACTACTGCCATTATACACCTAGGCTATAGCTGCGCACATTATGAATAGATGCAAGTAAGAAAGGAGATACTATACCCAGAGATCAAAATACAGCTTTGAGTTATAGCCATATTTAAGCGGAATCATCACAGCATCAAAACTATGAATTAACACGTGGAATTATTATTATTACTTAACAAAAAAAAGTGTGAAACAACTGAAAGTATGTCTTATATTCTAGGTTCTTCAAAGTAACCACCTTTTGCTTTGATTACTGCTTTGCACACTCTTGGCATTCTCTTGATGAGCTTCAAGAGGTAGTCACCTGAAATGGTCTTCTAACAGTCTTGAAGGAGTTCCCAGAGATGCTTAGCACTTGTTGGCCCTTTTGCCTTCACTCTGCGGTCCAGCTCACCCCAAACCATCTCGATTGGGTTCAGATCTGGTGACTGTGGAGGCCAGGTCATCTGGCGTAGCACCCCATCGCTCTCCTTCTTGGTCAAATAGCCCTTACACAGTCTGGAGGTGTGTTTGGGGTCATTGTCCTGTTGGTCCAACTAAACGCAAACCGGATGGAATAGCATGCCGCTGCAAGATGCTGTGGTAACCATGCTGGTTCAGAATAAATCCCCAACAGTGTCACCAGCAAAGCCCCCCCACACCATCACACCTCCTCCTCCATGCTTCATGGTGGGAACCAGGCATGTAGAGCCCATTCCTTCATCTTTTCTGCGTCGCACAAAGACACGGTGGTTGGAACCAAAGATCTCAAATTTGGACTCATCAGACCAAAGCCCAGATTTCCACAGGTCTAATGTCCATTCCTTGTGTTCTTCTTGTGCTTGTTGCCCGTCCTTAGCAGTGGTTTCCTAGCAGCTATTTTACCATGAAGGCCTGCTGCACACAGTCTCCTCTTAACAGTTGTTGTAGAGATGTGTCTGCTGCTAGAACTCTGTGTGGCATTGACCTGGTCTCTAATCTGAGCTGCTGTTAACCTGCGATTTCTGAGGCTGGTGAATCGGATGAACTTATCCTCCGCAGCAGAGGTGACTCTTGGTCTTCCTTTCCTGGGGCGGTCCTCATGTGAGCCAGTTTCTTTGTAGCGCTTGATGGTTTTGGCCACTGCACTTGAGGACACTTTCAAAGTTTTCCCAATTTTTCGGACTGACTGACCTTCATTTCTTAAAGTAATGATGGCCACTCGTTTTTCTTTACTTAGCTGCTTTTTTCTTGCCATAATACAAATTCTAACACTCCATTCAATAGGACTATCAGCTGTGTATCCACCTGACTTCTGAACAACACAACTGATGGTCCCAACCCCATTTATAAGGCAAGAAATCCCACTTATTAAACCTGACAGGGCACACCTGTGAAGGGAAAACCATTTCAGGTGACTACCTCTTGTAGCTCATCAAGAGAATGCCAAGAGTGTGCAAAGCAGTAATCAAAGCAAAAGGTGGCTACTTTGAAGAACCTAGAATATAAGACATATTTTCAGTTGTGTCACACTTTTTTGGTAAGTATATAATTCCACATGTGGTAATTCATAGTTTTGATGCCTTCAGTGTGAATCTACAATTTTTATAGTCATGAAAATACAGAAAACTCTTGGAATGAGAAGGTGTGTCCAAACTTTTGCTCTGTAATGTATATATATATATATATATATACTGTATATATATATATATATATATATATATATGATACAGACCTCCTGTCTATGGGCTCTGTATACGGCTCTCTATGCTCCCCATCCACTACAGGTTGGAACGTGAGCCTGCCATCATGTTATAGACAATCCTCTTGGCTCTCTCATACATAAATGTGACCTGTAACTATTTAGCATATGGTCAGTTCTGCAGATTCCTCTCATTGTTACTGTTTTACTCCTAAAAATCTAAATTCTAATGTTTATTATTATGTAAATCCACCTTTGGCTTTCGTCACTGCCTGAATCCTTCTGGGCATGTTCTCCATCAGACTTAAAGGGGTATTCCCACGAACATAACCATTTTTAAATTTGTAGATAATTAAAAGTTAAACATTGTTGCAAATATAAGTAATTAAACATTTTGCAGAGTTTTAAAGATTTTCTCTAAATATCTTGCGGTCACAAGTTGTTGTCTTGATCGGTTGCCAATGGATACGACCATGAATGCAGGACCTTTCTAAGGTCATACAAAAAGCCATGACTTCCTTATAGTGGCCGGGATATCTTCTGATACATGTAGTGTCCCTGCCTGATAACCCGGCTGCAATAAGAACATCATAGCTGGGTTCCTGACAACTCCCAGGCCATAGAAAGTTTCTGCATTCGTGGTCGTATCCATTGGCAACCGATCAGGAAAACAGACGTCACCACTAAGATAGTTAGAGGAAAGCTTTAAAACTCTGCAGAATTTGTAACTACTTATATTTGCAAAAATGTTTAACTTTTACTTATCTACAAATATAGATATGATTATATTCATGGGAATACCCCTTTAAGAATGACTTGCCCGAAATCTGATTGGTACATACTGGTGACTCACTTGGGTATGAATACAGCTTTATCTTCACCTCCACCCACAAGTGTTGAGGTCGGGGGACTGTGTGTATTTAGTCATAAATCATCAATGACAGATTAGTGATAGTCATAGATAGGAGTGAGAGAGAATATCTGTGCTCTGTGAGCCTGACTGCAGCATTCTGCACTAATACACAAAGCACAGCCAACCCTTTCATTGCCAAACCATGTCATTGTGTCTGTCTGTTGTGCAATACAGCACTTTCATCATATGCACAATGTTTAACATAGTTTTTACTGAAAGTCCTGTTAGTGAAAAATTTCTTGTGAAGGTTTATTTTTTGGGAAGAGTTTAATATTTATTTCATTTAATACATACAAAATGCTAATCTAACAATAAAAAAACTGATTGTGCCTGGGCTAATCTTAGAAAAAATATGTTATTTAGGTGTTTTTTTTGTTGTTGTTCACCCAATATACAGTCTTTCAGTCTGTGCTAATTTACGGGAGGTTGGGCTCACCCAATAAACCAAGACAGAACCTGTTAATCTGAAAAAATGTCAATTTTTTTGTTGCTCACCCAATAAACTAGTAATCAAAATGGGCTAATTTTGCTATAAAACCATTGCTTTTTGCAATATAACTGCCATGTGTATTTAAAAGAACACGGCAAGCACCTTTCTCTCAAAATGGGTAATTTTTGGAGCGTTTGAAATGTTAAAATATATAATAACGATTGTCAGCGCAGTGTAAGGTTATACTAGGAGATTGTGTCCTCTGCTTACCATCCATATCTCCATAGACATACATGTCACTGTCACTATGACATCACTTCAGCTGTGTTTGAATTAGAGACCTAGAAATTGTATAGAAAGGGTCCTAGGGGCCCTGACATGTCATACACTATGTTATATAGATATATAGTCCTAGGAGCCCTGACAGTGTCATCCGCTATGTATTATAGATATATAGTCCTAGGAGCCCTGACAGTGTCATACACTATATTATATAGATATATAGTCCTAGAAGTCCTGACAGTGTCATACACTATGTATTATAGATATATAGTCCTAGGAGCCCCGACAGTGTCATACACTATGTATTATAGATATATAGTCCTAGGAGCCCTGACAGTATCATACACAATGTATTATAGATATATAGTCCTAGGAGTCCTGACAGTGTCATACACTATGTGTTATAGATATTATAGCCCTAGGAGACCTGACAGTGTCATACACTATGTATTATAGATATATAGTCCTAGGAGCCCTGGCAGTGTCATACACTATGTATTATAGATATACTGTATAGTCCAAGGAGTCCTGACAGTGTCATACACTATGTATTATAGATATATAGTCCTAGGAGCCCTGACAGTGTCATACACTATGTATTATAGATATATAGTCCTAGGAGCCCTGTCAGTGTCATACACTATGTATTATAGATATATAGTCCTAGGAGCCCTAGCAGTGTCATACACTATGTATTATAGATATATAGTCCTAGGAGTCCTGACAGTGTCATACACTATGTATTATAGATATATAGTCCTAGGAACCCTGACAGTGTCACACACTATGTATTATAGATATATAGTCCTAGGAGCCCTGACAGTGTCATACACTATGTATTATAGATGTATAGTCCTAGGAACCCTGACAGTGTCACACACTATGTATTATAGATATATAGTCCTAGGAGCCCTGACAGTGTCATACACTATGTATTATAGATATACTGTATAGTCCAAGGAGTCCTGACAGTGTCATACACTATGTATTATAGATATATAGTCCTAGGGGTCCTGACAGTGTCATACACTATTATAGATATACTGTATAGTCCAAGGAGTCCTGACAGTGTCATACACTGTGTATTATAGATATATAGTCCTAGGAGTCCTGACAGTGTCATACACTATGTATTATAGATATATAGTCCTAGGAGCCCTAGCAGTGTCATACACTATGTATTATAGATATATAGTCCTAGGAGTCCTGACAGTGTCATACACTATGTATTATAGATATCTAGTCCTAGGAGTCCTGACAGTGTCATACACTATGTATTATAGATATCTAGTCCTAGGAGCCCTGACAGTGTCATACACTATGTATTATAGATATATAGTCCTAGGAGTCCTGACAGTGTCATACACTATGTATTATAGATATATAGTCCTAGGAGTCCTGACAGTGTCATACACTATGTATTATAGATATATATTCCTAGGAGCCCTGCCAGTGTCATACACTATGTTATATAGATATATAGTCCTAGGAGCCCTGACAGTGTCATACACTATGTATTATAGATATATAGTCCTAGGAGCCCTGACAGTGTCATACACTATGTATTATAGATATATAGTCCTAGGAGTCCTGACAGTGTCATACACTATGTATTATAGATGTATAGTCCTAGGAGCCCTGACAGTGTCATACACTATGTATTATAGATGTATAGTCCTAGGAGCCCTGACAGTTTCATACACTATGTATTATAGATATATAGTTCTAGGAGTCCTGACAGTGTCATACACTATGTATTATAGATATACTGTATAGTCCTAGGAGTCCTGACAGTGTCATACACTATGTATTATAGATATATATTCCTAGGAGTCCTGACAGTGTCATACACTATGTATTATAGATATGTAGTCCTAGGAGCCCTGACAGTGTCATACACTATGTATTATAGATATATAGTCCTAGGAGCCCTGGCAGTGTCATACACTATGTATTAAAGATATATAGTCCTAGGAGCCCTGACAGTGTCATACACTATGTTTTATAGATATATAGTCCTAGGAGTCCTGACAGTGTCATACACTATGTATTATAGATATATAGTCCTAGGAGTCCTGACAGTGTCATACACTATGTATTATAGATATATATTCCTAGGAGCCCTGCCAGTGTCATACACTATGTTATATAGATATATAGTCCTAGGAGCCCTGACAGTGTCATACACTATGTATTATAGATATATAGTCCTAGGAGCCCTGACAGTGTCATACACTATGTATTATAGATATATAGTCCTAGGAGCCCTGACAGTGTCATACACTATGTATTATAGATATATAGTCCTAGGAGTCCTGACAGTGTCATACACTATGTATTATAGATATATAGTCCTAGGAGCCCTGACAGTGTCATACACTATGTATTATATATATATAGTCCTCGGAGCCCTGACAGTGTCATACACTATGTATTATAGATATATAGTCCTAGGAGTCCTGACAGTGTCATACACTATGTATTATAGATGTATAGTCCTAGGAGCCCTGACAGTGTCATACACTATGTATTATAGATGTATAGTCCTAGGAGCCCTGACAGTGTCATACACTATGTATTATAGATATATAGTTCTAGGAGTCCTGACAGTGTCATACACTATGTATTATAGATATACTGTATAGTCCTAGGAGTCCTGACAGTGTCATACACTATGTATTATAGATATATACTCCTAGGAGTCCTGACAGTGTCATACACTATGAATTATAGACATATAGTCCTAGGAGTCCTGACAGTGTCATACACTATATATTATAGATATATAGTCCTAGGAGCCCTGACACTGACATACACTATGTATTATAGATATATTGTCCTAGGTGCCCTGACAGTGTCATACACTATGTATTATAGATATATAGTCCTAGGAGTCCTGACAGTGTCATACACTATGTATTATAGATATATAGTCCTAGGAGCCCTGACAGTGTCATACACTATGTATTATAGATGTATAGTCCTAGGAGCCCTGACAGTGTCATACACTATGTATTATAGATATATAGTCCTAGGAGTCCTGACAGTGTCATACACTATGTATTATAGATATATAGTCCTAGGAGCCCTGACAGTGTCATACACTATGTATTATAGATATGCTGTATAGTCCTAGGAGTCCTGACAGTGTCATACACTATGTATTATAGATATACTGTATAGTCCAAGGAGTCCTGACAGTGTCATACACTATGTATTATAGATATATAGTCCTAGGAGCCCTGACAGTGTCATACACTATGTATTATAGATATATAGTCCTAGGAGCCCTAGCAGTGTCATACACTATGTATTGTAGATATATAGTCCTAGGAGTCCTGACAGTGTCATACACTATGTATTATAGATATCTAGTCCTAGGAGTCCTGACAGTGTCATACACTATGTATTATAGATATCTAGTCCTAGGAGCCCTGACAGTGTCATACACTATGTATTATAGATATATAGTCCTAGGAGTCCTGACAGTGTCATACACTATGTATTATAGATATATAGTCCTAGGAGTCCTGACAGTGTCATACACTATGTATTATAGATATATATTCCTAGGAGCCCTGCCAGTGTCATACACTATGTTATATAGATATATAGTCCTAGGAGCCCTGACAGTGTCATACACTATGTATTATAGATATATAGTCCTAGGAGCCCTGACAGTGTCATACACTATGTATTATAGATATATAGTCCTAGGAGCCCTGACAGTGTCATACACTATGTATTATATATATATAGTCCTAGGAGTCCTGACAGTGTCATACACTATGTATTATAGATATATAGTCCTAGGAGCCCTGACAGTGTCATACACTATGTATTATAGATATATAGTCCTAGGAGTCCTGACAGTGTCATACAGTATGTTTTATAGATATATAGTCCTAGGAGCCCTGACAGTGTCATACACTATGTATTATAGATATATAGTCCTAGGAGCCCTGACAGTGTCATACACTATGTATTATAGATATATAGTCCTAGGTGTCCTGACAGTGTCATACACTATGTATTATAGATATATAGTCCTAGGAGTCCTGACAGTGTCATACACTATGTATTATAGATGTATAGTCCTAGGAGCCCTGACAGTGTCATACACTATGTATTATAGATGTATAGTCCTAGGAGCCCTGACAGTGTCATACACTATGTATTATAGATATATAGTTCTAGGAGTCCTGACAGTGTCATACACTATGTATTATAGATATACTGTATAGTCCTAGGAGTCCTGACAGTGTCATACACTATGTATTATAGATATATATTCCTAGGAGTCCTGACAGTGTCATACACTATGTATTATAGATATGTAGTCCTAGGAGCCCTGACAGTGTCATACACTATGTATTATAGATATATAGTCCTAGGAGCCCTGGCAGTGTCATACACTATGTATTAAAGATATATAGTCCTAGGAGCCCTGACAGTGTCATACACTATGTTTTATAGATATATAGTCCTAGGAGTCCTGACAGTGTCATACACTATGTATTATAGATATATAGTCCTAGGAGTCCTGACAGTGTCATACACTATGTATTATAGATATATATTCCTAGGAGCCCTGCCAGTGTCATACACTATGTTATATAGATATATAGTCCTAGGAGCCCTGACAGTGTCATACACTATGTATTATAGATATATAGTCCTAGGAGCCCTGACAGTGTCATACACTATGTATTATAGATATATAGTCCTAGGAGCCCTGACAGTGTCTAACACTATGTATTATAGATATATAGTCCTAGGAGTCCTGACAGTGTCATACACTATGTATTATAGATATATAGTCCTAGGAGCCCTGACAGTGTCATACACTATGTATTATATATATATAGTCCTCGGAGCCCTGACAGTGTCATACACTATGTATTATAGATATATAGTCCTAGGAGTCCTGACAGTGTCATACACTATGTATTATAGATGTATAGTCCTAGGAGCCCTGACAGTGTCATACACTATGTATTATAGATGTATAGTCCTAGGAGCCCTGACAGTGTCATACACTATGTATTATAGATATATAGTTCTAGGAGTCCTGACAGTGTCATACACTATGTATTATAGATATACTGTATAGTCCTAGGAGTCCTGACAGTGTCATACACTATGTATTATAGATATATACTCCTAGGAGTCCTGACAGTGTCATACACTATGAATTATAGACATATAGTCCTAGGAGTCCTGACAGTGTCATACACTATATATTATAGATATATAGTCCTAGGAGCCCTGACAGTGACATACACTATGTATTATAGATATATTGTCCTAGGTGCCCTGACAGTGTCATACACTATGTATTATAGATATATAGTCCTAGGAGTCCTGACAGTGTCATACACTATGTATTATAGATATATAGTCCTAGGAGCCCTGACAGTGTCATACACTATGTATTATAGATGTATAGTCCTAGGAGCCCTGACAGTGTCATACACTATGTATTATAGATATATAGTCCTAGGAGTCCTGAAAGTGTCATACACTATGTATTATAGATATATAGTCCTAGGAGCCCTGACAGTGTCATACACTATGTATTATAGATATGCTGTATAGTCCTAGGAGTCCTGACAGTGTCATACACTATGTATTATAGATATACTGTATAGTCCAAGGAGTCCTGACAGTGTCATACACTATGTATTATAGATATATAGTCCTAGGAGCCCTGACAGTGTCATACACTATGTATTATATATATATAGTCCTCGGAGCCCTGACAGTGTCATACACTATGTATTATAGATATATAGTCCTAGGAGTCCTGACAGTGTCATACACTATGTATTATAGATGTATAGTCCTAGGAGCCCTGACAGTGTCATACACTATGTATTATAGATGTATAGTCCTAGGAGCCCTGACAGTGTCATACACTATGTATTATAGATATATAGTTCTAGGAGTCCTGACAGTGTCATACACTATGTATTATAGATATATAGTCCTAGGAGCCCTGACAGTGACATACACTATGTATTATAGATATATTGTCCTAGGTGCCCTGACAGTGTCATACACTATGTATTATAGATATATAGTCCTAGGAGTCCTGACAGTGTAATACACTATGTATTATAGATATATAGTCCTAGGAGCCCTGACAGTGTCATACACTATGTATTATAGATGTATAGTCCTAGGAGCCCTGACAGTGTCATACACTATGTATTATAGATATATAGTCCTAGGAGCCCTGACAGTGTCATACACTATGTATTATAGATATATAGTCCTAGGAGCCCTGACAGTGTCATACACTATGTATTATAGATATGCTGTATAGTCCTAGGAGTCCTGACAGTGTCATACACTATGTATTATAGATATATAGTCCTAGGAGCCCTGACAGTGTCATACACTATGTATTATAGATATGCTGTATAGTCCTAGGAGTCCTGACAGTGTCATACACTATGTATTATAGATATATGTATAGTCCTAGGAGTCCTGACAGTGTCATACACTATGTATTATAGATATATAGTCCTAGGAGCCCTGACAGTGTCATACACTATGTATTATAGATATATAGTCCTAGGAGCCCTGACAGTGTCATACACTATGTATTATAGATATATAGTCCTAGGAGTCCTGACAGTGTCATACACTATGTATTATAGATATCTAGTCCTAGGAGCCCTGACAGTGTCATACACTATGTATTATAGATATCTAGTCCTAGGAGTCCTGACAGTGTCATACACTATGTATTATAGATATATAGTCCTAGGAGTCCTGACAGTGTCATACACTATGTATTATAGATATATAGTCCTAGGAGTCCTGACAGTGTCATACACTATGTATTATAGATATATATTCCTAGGAGCCCTGACAGTGTCATACACTATGTTTTATAGATATATAGTCCTAGGAGCCCTGACAGTGTCATACACTATGTATTATAGATATATAGTCCTAGGAGCCCTGACAGTGTCATACACTATGTATTATAGATATATAGTCCTAGGAGCCCTGACAGTGTCATACACTATGTATTATATATATATAGTCCTAGGAGCCCTGACAGTGTCATACACTATGTATTATAGATATATAGTCCTAGGAGCCCTGACAGTGTCATACACTATGTATTATAGATATATAGTCCTAGGAGCCCTGACAGTGTCATACACTATGTATTATAGATATATAGTCCTAGGAGCCCTGACAGTTTCATACACTATGTATTATATATATATAGTCCTAGGAGCCCTGACAGTGTCATACACTATGTATTATAGATATATAGTCCTAGGTGTCCTGACAGTGTCATACACTATGTATTATAGATATATAGTCCTAGGAGTCCTGACAGTGTCATACACTATGTATTATAGATGTATAGTCCTAGGAGCCCTGACAGTGTCATACACTATGTATTATAGATGTATAGTCCTAGGAGCCCTGACAGTTTCATACACTATGTATTATAGATATATAGTTCTAGGAGTCCTGACAGTGTCATACACTATGTATTATAGATATACTGTATAGTCCTAGGAGTCCTGACAGTGTCATACACTATGTATTATAGATATATAGTCCTAGGAGCCCTGACAGTGTCATACACTATGTATTATATATATATAGTCCTCGGAGCCCTGACAGTGTCATACACTATGTATTATAGATATATAGTCCTAGGAGTCCTGACAGTGTCATACACTATGTATTATAGATGTATAGTCCTAGGAGCCCTGACAGTGTCATACACTATGTATTATAGATGTATAGTCCTAGGAGCCCTGACAGTGTCATACACTATGTATTATAGATATATAGTTCTAGGAGTCCTGACAGTGTCATACACTATGTATTATAGATATACTGTATAGTCCTAGGAGTCCTGACAGTGTCATACACTATGTATTATAGATATATAGTCCTAGGAGTCCTGACAGTGTCATACACTATGTATTATAGATATATAGTCCTAGGAGTCCTGACAGTGTCATACACTATATATTATAGATATATAGTCCTAGGAGCCCTGACAGTGACACACACTATGTATTATAGATATATTGTCCTAGGTGCCCTGACAGTGTCATACACTATGTATTATAGATATATAGTCCTAGGAGTCCTGACAGTGTCATACACTATGTATTATAGATATATAGTCCTAGGAGCCCTGACAGTGTCATACACTATGTATTATAGATGTATAGTCCTAGGAGCCCTGACAGTGTCATACACTATGTATTATAGATATATAGTCCTAGGAGTCCTGACAGTGTCATACACTATGTATTATAGATATATAGTCCTAGGAGCCCTGACAGTGTCATACACTATGTATTATAGATATGCTGTATAGTCCTAGGAGTCCTGACAGTGTCATACACTATGTATTATAGATATACTGTATAGTCCTAGGAGTCCTGACAGTGTCATACACTATGTATTATAGATATATAGTCCTAGGAGCCCTGACAGTGTCATACACTATGTATTATAGATATATAGTCCTAGGAGCCCTATCAGTGTCATACACTATGTATTATAGATATATAGTCCTAGGAGCCCTAGCAGTGTCATACACTATGTATTATAGATATATAGTCCTAGGAGTCCTGACAGTGTCATACACTATGTATTATAGATGTATAGTCCTAGGAGCCCTGACAGTGTCACACACTATGTATTATAGATATATAGTCCTAGGAGCCCTGACAGTGTCATACACTATGTATTATAGATATATAGTCCTAGGAGCCCTGGCAGTGTCATACACTATGTATTATAGATATATAGTCCTAGGAGTCCTGACAGTGTCATACACTATGTATTATAGATATATAGTCCTAGGAGTCCTGACAGTGTCATACACTATTATAGATATACTGTATAGTCCAAGGAGTCCTGACAGTGTCATACACTGTGTATTATAGATATATAGTCCTAGGAGTCCTGACAGTGTCATACACTATGTATTATAGATATATAGTCCTAGGAGCCCTAGCAGTGTCATACACTATGTATTATAGATATATAGTCCTAGGAGTCCTGACAGTGTCATACACTATGTATTATAGATATATAGTCCTAGGAGTCCTGACAGTGTCATACACTATGTATTATAGATATCTAGTCCTAGGAGCCCTGACAGTGTCATACACTATGTATTATAGATATGTAGTCCTAGGAGCCCTGACAGTGTCATACACTATGTATTATAGATATATAGTCCTAGGAGCCCTGGCAGTGTCATACACTATGTATTATAGATATATAGTCCTAGGAGTCCTGACAGTGTCATACACTATGTATTATAGATATCTAGTCCTAGGAGCCCTGACAGTGTCATACACTATGTATTATAGATATGTAGTCCTAGGAGCCCTGACAGTGTCATACACTATGTATTATAGATATATAGTCCTAGGAGCCCTGGCAGTGTCATACACTATGTATTATAGATATATAGTCCTAGGAGCCCTGACAGTGTCATACACTATGTTTTATAGATATATAGTCCTAGGAGTCCTGACAGTGTCATACACTATGTATTATAGATATATAGTCCTAGGAGTCCTGACAGTGTCATACACTATGTATTATAGATATATAGTCCTAGGAGCCCTGCCAGTGTCATACACTATGTTATATAGATATATAGTCCTAGGAGCCCTGACAGTGTCATACACTATGTATTATAGATATATAGTCCTAGGAGCCCTGACAGTGTCACACACTATGTATTATAGATATGTAGTCCTAGGAGCCCTGACAGTGTCATACACTATGTATTATAGATATATAGTTCTAGGAGCCCTGGCAGTGTCATACACTATGTATTATAGATATATAGTCCTAGGAGCCCTGACAGTGTCATACACTATGTATTATAGATATATAGTCCTAGGAGCCCTGACAGTGTCATACACTATGTATTATAGATATATAGTCCTAGGAGTCCTGACAGTGTCATACACTATGTATTATAGATATATAGTCCTAGGAGCCCTGACAGTGTCATACACTATGTATTATAGATATATAGTCCTAGGCTGTCCTGACAGTGTCATACACTATGTATTATAGATGTATAGTCCTAGGAGTCCTGACAGTGTCATACACTATGTATTATAGATATATAGTCCTAGGAGCCCTGACAGTGTCATACACTATGTATTATAGATGTATAGTCCTAGGAGCCCTGACAGTGTCATACACTATGTATTATAGATATATAGTTCTAGGAGTCCTGACAGTGTCATACACTATGTATTATAGTATATGTATAGTCCTAGGAGTCCTGACAGTGTCATACACTATGTATTATAGATATATACTCCTAGGAGTCCTGACAGTGTCATACACTATGTATTATAGATATGTAGTCCTAGGAGTCCTGACAGTGTCATACACTATGTATTATAGATATATAGTCCTAGGAGCCCTGACAGTGTCATACACTATGTATTATAGATATATTGTCCTAGGTGCCCTGACAGTGTCATACACTATGTATTATAGATATATAGTCCTAGGAGTCCTGACAGTGTCATACACTATGTATTATAGATATATAGTCCTAGGAGCCCTGACAGTGTCATACACTATGTATTATAGATATATAGTCCTAGGAGCCCTGACAGTGTCATACACTATGTATTATAGATATATAGTCCTAGGAGTCCTGACAGTGTCATACACTATGTATTATAGATATATAGTCCTAGGAGCCCTGACAGTGTCATACACTATGTATTATAGATGTATAGTCCTAGGAGCCCTGACAGTGTCATACACTATGTATTATAGATATATAGTCCTAGGAGTCCTGACAGTGTCATACACTATGTATTATAGATGTATAGTCCTAGGAGCCCTGACAGTGTCATACACTATGTATTATAGATATATAGTCCTAGGAGTCCTGACAGTGTCATACACTATGTATTATAGATATATAGTCCTAGGAGCCCTGACAGTGTCATACACTATGTATTATAGATATATAGTCCTAGGAGTCCTGACAGTGTCATACACTATGTATTATAGATATATAGTCCTAGGAGCCCTGACAGTGTCATACACTATGTATTATAGATATGCTGTATAGTCCTAGGAGCCCTGACAGTGTCATACACTATGTATTATAGATATATAGTCCTAGGAGCCCTGTCAGTGTCATACACTATGTATTATAGATATATAGTCCTAGGAGCCCTAGCAGTGTCATACACTATGTATTATAGATATATAGTCCTAGGAGTCCTGACAGTGTCATACACTATGTATTATAGATGTATAGTCCTAGGAGCCCTGACAGTGTCACACACTATGTATTATAGATATATAGTCCTAGGAGCCCTGACAGTGTCATGCACTATGTATTATAGATATACTGTATAGTCCTAGGAGTCCTGACAGTGTCATACACTGTGTATTATAGATATATAGTCCTAGGAGCCCTGACAGTGTCATACACTATTATAGATATACTGTATAGTCCTAGGAGTCCTGACAGTGTCATACACTGTGTATTATAGATATATAGTCCTAGGAGCCCTGACAGTGTCATACACTATGTATTATAGATATATAGTCCTAGGAGTCCTGACAGTGTCATACACTATGTATTATAGATATATAGTCCTAGGAGTCCTGACAGTGTCATACACTATGTATTATAGATATCTAGTCCTAGGAGCCCTGACAGTGTCATACACTATGTATTATAGATATGTAGTCCTAGGAGCCCTGACAGTGTCATACACTATGTATTATAGATATATAGTCCTAGGAGCCCTGGCAGTGTCATACACTATGTATTATAGATATATAGTCCTAGGAGCCCTGACAGTGTCATACACTATGTTTTATAGATATATAGTCCTAGGAGCCCTGACAGTGTCATACACTATGTATTATAGATATATAGTCCTAGGAGTCCTGACAGTGTCATACACTATGTATTATAGATATATAGTCCTAGGAGCCCTGCCAGTGTCATACACTATGTTTTATAGATATATAGTCCTAGGAGCCCTGACAGTGTCATACACTATGTATTATAGATATATAGTCCTAGGAGCCCTGACAGTGTCATACACTATGTATTATAGATATGTAGTCCTAGGAGCCCTGACAGTGTCATACACTATGTATTATAGATATATAGTTCTAGGAGCCCTGACAGTGTCATACACTATGTATTATAGATATATAGTCCTAGGAGCCCTGACAGTGTCATACACTATGTATTATAGATATATAGTCCTAGGAGTCCTGACAGTGTCATACACTATGTATTATAGATATATAGTCCTAGGAGCCCTGACAGTGTCATACACTATGTATTATAGATATATAGTCCTAGGAGTCCTGACAGTGTCATACACTATGTATTATAGATATATAGTCCTAGGAGCCCTGACAGTGTCATACACTATGTATTATATATATATAGTCCTAGGAGCCCTGACAGTGTCATACACTATGTATTATAGATATATAGTCCTAGGTGTCCTGACAGTGTCATACACTATGTATTATAGATGTATAGTCCTAGGAGCCCTGACAGTGTCATACACTATGTATTATAGATGTATAGTCCTAGGAGCCCTGACAGTGTCATACACTATGTATTATAGATGTATAGTCCTAGGAGCCCTGACAGTGTCATACACTATGTATTATAGATATATAGTCCTAGGAGTCCTGACAGTGTCATACACTATGTATTATAGATATACTGTATAGTCCTAGGAGTCCTGACAGTGTCATACACTATGTATTATAGATATATACTCCTAGGAGTCCTGACAGTGTCATACACTATGTATTATAGATATATAGTCCTAGGAGTCCTGACAGTGTCATACACTATGTATTATAGATATATAGTCCTAGGAGCCCTGACAGTGTCATACACTATGTATTATAGATATATTGTCCTAGGTGCCCTGACAGTGTCATACACTATGTATTATAGATATATAGTCCTAAGAGTCCTGACAGTGTCATACACTATGTATTATAGATATATAGTCCTAGGAGCCCTGACAGTGTCATACACTATGTATTATAGATGTATAGTCCTAGGAGCCCTGACAGTGTCATACACTATGTATTATAGATATATAGTCCTAGGAGTCCTGACAGTGTCATACACTATGTATTATAGATATATAGTCCTAGGAGCCCTGACAGTGTCATACACTATGTATTATAGATATGCTGTATAGTCCTAGGAGTCCTGACAGTGTCATACACTATGTATTATAGATATATAGTCCTAGGAGCCCTGACAGTGTCATACACTATGTATTATAGATATATAGTCCTAGGAGCCCTGACAGTGTCATACACTATGTATTATAGATATATAGTCCTAGGAGTCCTGACAGTGTCATACACTATGTATTATAGATGTATAGTCCTAGGAGCCCTGACAGTGTCATACACTATGTATTATAGATATATAGTCCTAGGAGTCCTGACAGTGTCATACATTATGAATTATAGATATATAGTCCTAGGAGCCCTGACAGTGTCATACACTATGTATTATAGATATGCTGTATAGTCCTAGGAGTCCTGACAGTGTCATACACTATGTATTATAGATATATAGTCCTAGGAGCCCTGACAGTGTCATACACTATGTATTATAGATATATAGTCCTAGGAGCCCTGACAGTGTCATACACTATGTATTATAGATATATAGTCCTAGGAGTCCTGACAGTGTCATACACTATGTATTATAGATATATAGTCCTAGGAGCCCTGACAGTGTCATACACTATGTATTATAGATATATAGTCCTAGGAGCCCTGACAGTGTCATACACTATGTATTATAGATATATAGTCCTAGGAGCCCTGACAGTGTCATACACTATGTATTATAGATATATAGTCCTAGGAGCCCTGACAGTGTCATACACTATGTATTATAGATATATAGTCCTAGGTGTCCTGACAGTGTCATACACTATGTATTATAGATGTATAGTCCTAGGAGTCCTGACAGTGTCATACACTATGTATTATAGATGTATAGTCCTAGGAGCCCTGACAGTGTCATACACTATGTATTATAGATGTATAGTCCTAGGAGCCCTGACAGTGTCATACACTATGTATTATAGATATATAGTCCTAGGAGTCCTGACAGTGTCATACACTATGTATTATAGATATACTGTATAGTCCTAGGAGTCCTGACAGTGTCATACACTATGTATTATAGATATATACTCCTAGGAGTCCTGACAGTGTCATACACTATGTATTATAGATATATAGTCCTAGGAGTCCTGACAGTGTCATACACTATGTATTATAGATATATAGTCCTAGGAGCCCTGACAGTGTCATACACTATGTATTATAGATATATTGTCCTAGG